>QJPP01000311.1:600000-1127285 GCA_003996215.1 Jaltomata sinuosa | reverse complement strand
AAACAAAAGAAAATAGAGAAAAAAAAAGACGAGATAAAAAAGAAAAAAGAGGAAAAAAAAAAAAAAAAAAAAAAAAAAAAAAAAAAAAAAAAAAAAAAAAAAAAAAAAAAAAAAAAAAAAAAAAAAAAAAAAAAAAAAAAAAAAAAAAATAAAGGTTGAGAAAAAAAAAGAACAAAAAAAAAGTTAAGGGAAAAAAAGAAAATAAAAGAAAATAAAGGTTGAAAAAAAAGAAAACGAGAATTAAAAAAAATTGAGAAAAAAGAAAAAAAAAAAGATAAAAAGTTAAAAAGATAAAAGAAAAAAGAAAAATGAAAATTAAAAGTTGAGAGACAAATGAACATGGAGAGTTATGGTGTAGAGGGGCAAAAATGTATATGTTCTATACATAAAAAGGAAGGAAGGGTATTTTTTAAAGACTTTTCTTATGAGGGGCATAAATTGAAGACCACTCACTTTTGAGGACACTCCATGTAATTTTCTGCATTTAATATGCATTTTAGCGGCAATTAAAGCTTTTACAGGCATTTAGTTAAATGTCATTGGATCCAATGTCGCTAAAGGTTTTAGCGGCATTTAAAAAGAGTGCCGATAAAGATACTAACTATTGCCGCTAAATGTTCTCAATTTTTAGTGGCATTTCTCTAGCGCCCCTAAAATGACCTAAATTTGCATTTTGCATTGCCATTAACAACACCTTATTAACAATAAAATTGCCCACAAATAAGCAAATGCTAATATTAAGAAATGTCATGCTTCGTCAGAATCACAATAGAGAAAAAACAACTATCATTTCATTATCTTAATGTCAACAACATAAAGTAAACAATTATACCATCTAATTCCAAAAGCTAATCTTATTTTGAGTCTAACAATCAATTTCATCAAATATCCATAATACAAAATAACATTTAGCTTATACCAGTAATATTTTCCTAACTCTTAATCACAATAAAGTCTTCCATATGCCAAGTCTTAAACCTTATCAAATTTTAGTGCTCGACGCTGCTGACTATATTCACCTCGTTATAAAAATCTGCAGCTTTGTGATTGTTGTTGAAGAACAACCTTTTGACGGTGATCTCTCTCCCACCTGCCAAAACACACTGCAGCAAATCGCGCCTCAGACTCGATTTAATTGCCAGGACTTCTAGTATAAAGGAAGTCAACTTGAAACATACACATGAGAGCCATTCATGTCTCTGTGCAACACTTATTGACCAATAGCTCCAAATTTTAATCACCAAAACCTGAAAACATAAGAAACTGAACAAGAAAAAGTAGATGTGTAAACTGATGGAGAAAAACAATTGCAACATATAGCAAAATCTTGCAGATGTTGCACCTAAAAGATAAATAATATCTACACTGGGCATCTTTAGCGGGAAAAGAAGGTAAGCCATTTGGATCCATTCCACAAACTAATAATTTTGCAAGACGTGAGCTTCATAATCAAGGCAGGACATTGCAGTAGTATGTCTTCTTTACACATATATGTATTAAATTTTAAACAAGAACATAATAATAAGTTCCTTGCATAGAGAAAGTGAATAGGTGTACAAGTCACATACGTTGTCTGTCATCCAGCTCTTAGAGGCAAGGATTTAGATGGAACCTAACGAAGTTTGCCAATGATATTTCTCTGCACAATGAGAAACCTAAGAATAAAAAACATGAAAGAAACGCCAAAAGAATAGATAAAGGCAAAACTAATCCTAGAGATAAAGTATATATTGGAACCTGACGAAATTCGCCAAATGCTCTGAACTATTATAAAATCTCTGCACAATGAGAAATCTAAGAATAGAAAACATGAAAGAAACGTCAAAAGAACAGATAATGGGAGAACTAGTCTTAGAGATAAAGTAAATATTGAAACCTGACGAAGTTCGCCAGCAAAAAGTGTCATTTCAGCTTGGTGAGTTGATAAAGTAGAAGAATATACATGAAGAGGAAGGAGATGTTTCAGGTCTAAGATTGACTAACACATGGAATAAATCTGACCCCCATAAACTGATATAACTGTGTGTATCATTGTTGTGGCAGCACATCGAAGATAGAAGTGAAACTATTTCATAAAATCAATCTCATTCTTCTTCATGTTTTAATATTTTAATGTATTGCTGATCAAATTTTAATCTTGGTTAAATTACAAATCTAATTTCTTCCCTGCTATGTCTTTTGAAGATCATGAAAACACTTCCAACTAAAGGTCAAATACATATGTGCCAAACAAAGTATTAACTTTCTAACTGAGATATTTGCTAAGCACCTAGTGTGTTCAGAAAGTATGTTTAAGAGAGCCATTGTACCTGTCATCCAATTTGAAAATATCTTTAGATGTTGAGAATGCGTGATTGAAAGCGTGTATGTGCACAGTGTATAAAGGATGTTGAGAAAATAAAATAGCCAACTCTTACCTGCAACTGAATTGCCAAATAAATCATTGGGATGGATATAACCAGAACTTGCCAAGTCACAACAGCTAGCACCATTAAGGTTCGAATAGAAGTTTAAGGTAGCTCCGAAAGTGAAAATCAAGTTGAACGGAACATCAAGATCAACTATACTCAAATCTGATGAGACCTGCATCCACAAGTTTGGGGTAGCAAAAATGGTTAGGTCCATAAACATCCTTAATATCACTATGATATCTTGTTTATTGAGGTTCTTGTTTGAGATATTTACCCGGCTTAATATCCTCTCCAAAGGTGTAGAGTCATAAAATGACATAGCAACACTAAAAAGAGAATTTAATAGCTCTGAGAACAAGGACTTTGAGGCTTCTACATAACACAAGGAGAAATTAAGGGAATGAAATAAAGAGAGCTACAAAATTGCATTTAGCTACACATGGTACTCTAGATTATATCTAGTTACTTCTTCTAAAAGAGAGCACAAAAAAAGAAGAAAACTACCTCTATGTATTCAGCTATTGTAGTCTTGTTGGAACCACCCGGCTCCTTCAAGCTACTTGTAACCTCCATTGTAAGATTATCCAACCTATAGCACTATCAATGCAGCAACTATGAGAGACTATTATCATTCCAATGCAAGAAAATAAGAATAATAGGTGATCCTATCAAGACATGTAATATTATTTCATACATAGTAAAGAAAAGGAAATTCAATAAACTTTCTGGTGAAGATCTAAATAAAGATTCCACGACCAACTTCTATCTCCTTCAGAGTACCTAAAGCTAAATTCAGGAACTATAGTGGAAAAGTTGTTGCCATCAGACGAATGACTAAAAGGAAACGAAGATTTAAGAAGACGGGATCAAAAAGGTCTGAAATGCCACAATATGTCATGCATACTCTCAATCGATGCAGAGATTGAAGTACACCCGACTTAATGGAATCACAACATAGCCAAAGAAACATCTACAGGACGTCTTGACAAGGACTTTCTATCATCGCAAGGTTCAGTTTCAAATAGAAAGATCCCAAAAAGCATTGATTAGATGACGTTAAGTACTAACACTTGGAAACTTGGAGGAGTGAACTGAGTGCATGATGATATAATATTCTATAATGCATCAACCAATCAGGCGATTACGTGCAAAATTAATCAGGTCCTTACATAAGTTCTGTCTAGAGAAACAATTAGACAAAACCTCCATGTCTAAACCTTTTCGTGCCATTACTGGTTATTTAGTCCTTCTGTTGATCTGCATCCTCTATTCGGAAGTGTAGAAGAAATCAAGCAACGTGATATTTAGTCCTTCTGCTAATCTGCATTCTCTATTTGGAATAGCTCATTGTATTTCGGCGGCAGAGATCACGAAAAAATTTGCATTTTATATGAATAAGGTTTCAGTTAACTACTAAGTTTAGTTGTTTACCTCCAAATAGAAGAAAAAATTCGAACTCTACAACAACTAGTTTCATTGTTATCTGCCATTCTACACCAATTTTTTTGGACACAAGATCAGGCTATGTGATACAGAAACACATGCATCAGTTCAAACAATACAAGAGACAAAACCCTAGAACATACACCCATACCAGGCCCTACAGCTGAACCTATCATCCCAAGCCTCAGAATCGAACTATTAAACAACAAAAGGAATGAAAAGGAGAACTGTAAAAATACGAAACTATTATACGAGATAGATAGTCACCAAAGGGCATCGTCGTACTGTTCGAATTCAATCCGATCGAATATGAGGTGATTGGCTAACGGCGATGATGAATTCGCTTGTGCGAATACGGACTGTTGAAGGTGAGCTTGTGAAGAGACTTCGGCGGCTTTGATTCATCTTTATTCTCATCAATATCGTCGCTGTGCCATTTCCACCGCGGCTGTGCCAATTTACACCGCCATCTGCTTAGTCACACCGCCGTCGTGCTGATTTCCAACGGCGACCAACTGAACATTGTTGCACTTCTCACATCGTCGACTGATTTGGGTGAGTTAGGGCGCATGTGGATGAAAATTAGAAGTAAAAAGGAATTGGGGGAAAGTGAATAAAAACACAAATTGACTTTCATTCTATTGGCTATTATTTTTAATTGTCACTAAAAAGTACACCCATTACCGATAAAAACTTAAATGCCGGGAAAATTATAGTCTATACAACGAATTAGTGGCAATTCACGTAATGCCACTAAATAATTGCCACTAAAAACATCTTTTGTTCTAGTGATCATTGATGTAGCTCATGCCCAATCCATGAAAACTTGGACGGATTAGGCGAGTCAAATGAATTTGGACTGAATTTGTCACCTCTTCCTAATGAGAGTTTTACATCACTATACAATCTTAAAAAGTACATTATAGAATTTTAGCATTATTCTCAAAATTATAGTAATAGCCAAAAAATAATTATAGATTTAGCCAAATCTAATCCTAAATAAATTCTCATTTATTTTAAATCAATTCATTAAAAAGGAAAAAAATGACTTTCATTAATTAGGGAAATTAAAGTAGCTGGACAATTATTTCTTACTTCATTTCCTTTTTTATTATCTTTTTTTTTTTATAATTCTTCTTGCAATTCAAGTTTGAATATTATTATAGTATTATCATATTATTTTTTATTATTTTTTTAATTCTTTTTGCAACAATTGTATATTATCAATGTATTTATATATAAATATATATATTTATATATAATATATTTCATTTATTTATTTGTATATTATATTTATACAATTTATATTTTGATAAAGTGTATATTTGTCGTGTATGATAATTAGGAAAAAGTTGATTGAATAATATAAAAAAATTCATATAAATATAGTATTAAAAATTAAATTTGAGATACTAAAAGTATATATTTATATTATACCAAATGTATAGTATTAAAAATTATATCTGGCATGGTTATATAAGATATTTATATTATATTAAATATTTAATATTAAAAAAATACATTTAACATATTAGAAAAATATATATTTATTATGTCAAATATATAGAATAAAAAACAAAAAAAATTAAGAATGAAAAAAAATATAAAAATAAATATGTGAGAATAAGGAAATTGGTATCATTTATCCGAGAGAGAAATCAGATTAGGAAGAAAGACATAAATGTGGATCTTAATTGTGACACCTCATTTAATATATTTATTTAAGTAAATAAATGTGCAGATTTTTGTAAATGTGCTAAAAATGATATAAATTATGCTACTTATGAAAAGATGTAAAAGTTATGTCACTTATGTAATTAACTATAGTAAGTATATAGTACAACGTAAATATATCCTTCCTAATTGTCTATATTGTAGAAATTGATTTTGAACCTACGGTTTATAAGATCGATTTTTTTTTAGTAGCAAGGCTTGTTTGAACTTTTGCATTTTACTGAACTTCAATCTAGCACGCTATGCTGGAGTTTCACTTGTAGAAGTTGATATTATTATTTTTAAGTTGATATATTTTTAGTGAAACATTATTTTTGCATGAAAAAGTAGCTAAATATCAATTAGTTTTGAAACGTGACAAGTATTTGGGAAAGAGGAAGTATCATTTATCAATCCCTTGACATTTAAAAGTAAATACAGACACTTTGAATCAAAATTGCGTGAGATTTGTGATGCTTTCTTTTCTCATGGTGTTTGGATTAGCTTGTGCATACTTCAATTAGTTTTACGAGACAATTGCTACCTTCCACCAATACAGATAACAGATACCTCTATCCACGAAAGCTTGAACGAATAGAAAGTAATCACCTAAATTTTTTATCTGCATTGGAATTTAAACCATCTTGAGTTGTCTGAAAATTATGTTATGGTAAGTTACTTTCCTATGGTGGAAGGAAAGACTGTTTTAATCAAGTGTGTTATTCAATACCTTCTCACTTACACCCTCTCTGTTTGAACTCCCCCTAAAGGTACACTCAAGCTTATTTCTTCTGGGGAACAGTGGAGAGCACAAGAAATATCACTGGAGTTCTTGAAAGAATCTGTGGTATTGGCATTAGAAGTATGAAGGATATATATTAATCCACTACTTCTTTTTGGGCTTCCTTTGTTAATTATAAATATTGTATCTAGCTCATTTGGTATGTAAAAAGTGGTCTTCAGGTAATTCTCGTCTGGAAACACTTGCTTGAAGTTAGAAATGAGGCAAGAAAAAAAAGCACATGATTTGACATCTTGAAGTTAGAAATGAGGCAAAAAAAAAAAGCACATGATTTGACATATTAACTTTGGTACTTGCATTTTTTGGTGGGACATTTGGACTAATAAGGATCACACTTGCTTAATTGGTACCAGATGTTGAGCCCGTTTGGATTGACTTATTTTAAGTGTTTTTAAGTCAAAATAGTTTTTAAGCTGTTTTATAATATTTGGATAAGGTAAAAAATTGCTTATGAACACTTTTTTAAGTCAAAATAACCAAAAAAAACTAAAAAGTGAAAAACTGGGATTTCGAACTTACAACTTATGATTAAAAGCAGCTTAAAACAAGCATATCCAAACCGACTTTAATTAAGAGCTCTAAATTGCTTGTCAAAAAGTTTATCCTCAATGGCACTTGGAACATGCACAAGCTGAAAGAATTTCTCCCTGAAGAATACATCTGCACACACATTGGCACCATTAATTAATATAGGCAACCATCTCAAAGAAAACTTAAGTGTTCTGGGACCTTATAGATAGTGGTAATTATTCCAATAAGACTGTTTTGACATCTGGTCAGGGAAAAAGGCCTAATCAACCTCTTATCAGTAACGTATGGCATCCCTCTATTCCTTTTAAAATGTCATTTCTCTCTTGGAGAGTATAGAAGGATAAACTCCCTTTTGATTAAGTTATTACTAAGTTTGGAAAACACATGGTTTTAGATGTAACTGTTGCGCTAATTAATCCAAAAAAATGAGACTATGTATCATGTCTTTAGTGAAGGTAATGCAGCTAGTTATATTTGAAATCTGTTTGGTGCCCTCTTGATCATAAACACTCTCAGTATACCATTAGATATGTGTTTAATTCTTAGTGGCAGGTAAAAGCTCAAAATGATGTACACAAGTTGATCCTTCAAATTACTTGTACTATAATTTATTGGGCTCTTTGGAAAGAATCGTGTGCTTGCAGGTATGATAATCAAAAGAAGTTCAGTTGGTATAGATTGGAGCAGCTAATCGGATGGTCACTGTAAATAGCAGTACACAATGCATATCCTTGTTGTAAGTTTGATATGTCCAGGATAGAGTTCTGTGATAAGCTGGTGAAGTTGCAACTAATTTCCAGAGTAATTATTGTGTATTGCCAGAAATCAGAAGCAGGAAGATACAAATTTTATTCTGATGGAAGTTTCAATATTAGTTAGGGAAAGGTTGGTTTAGGGGGACTTTTAAGGGATGATAAAGGAGATCTTATCATGGCTTAATTCCGATCCAACTCAATGTAGCAGTCACAACATTGCGGAAGCTCAAGCTGCCTTTTGGGGGAAATGGTGCATACAAATTGGCTTCACAGACTTTACTATTGAGATGGACTCAGTGTAGGTGACAAATAGAGGGACAGGAATGTAAGAATTAAGTCTCTTTAATGTGGACCATATATTTTTGGTAATTAATTATCCTGTCTTTCAAGTAAAGTAATAAATCAGTCAATTAATTTTCTCCAAGTTATGCATATATGATATTTCTTTGCTGACAAGAAATAACTATGAGAAATCCCTGGGGTTAAAGTTATTTGCCTAAGAGTCTCTAGCCTACCTATAAATACGCCTGTAACTCCATTAGTTTGACATACACTTTGATAGGCATAGGCTAGAAGATTCTTAGAGTTCCTTCTTCTTTCATGTTAAAGTTCTTGGCAAGGCAAATACGATTCTCCACAACACTTGAACAATAATGACTGAAGGTACGTTCCTATTTATTTTTCCTCTGCGTTTGGCTTTGTGATATGTGTTGAAATTCAACATGTGATATCAAGAGGTTGCTTTAGCCATGTTGTTCAGTACTGATTTCCTTTTTTTAGAAGTCTTCGAGTATTTATACACATGCAAACGAATTCTACTGAATTTTTTTTTGCTACTGTAAGTGTATTATTTGGTGGGTAATTTCGTTGTCAAAGAAGAGTAGTTCAACACAATATTTTATTCTTTTGAAGTATAAATGTTATGGTTGCTGACTCCTCTGCTCATTATACCTTTTCTATTCATGTTAATTGATAAATTAGATCAAAGGGTTTATCCCAGTATGTGAGTTATATTATAATTTATTTTACTTACAAGATCTATTTTTGAAGTTAACATTATGACTAATTAAAATTCTCGTGTTTGAAAGTTATTGAAGAACTAAATCTGCTTTGGTTTTATGTACGTATGCAAATTTTGTTTAGTACTTAAACTATTTCAATTAATTAAGCAATGAGTAATTACCGTTTTAAAGGGATATGTAGGCTCTGCCTATTCCCCTGTTGTGCGGTTTTTCTTGTTAACGCGAGATGTTTTGTATATCGAATTGTCTTTGATGTAGGCTCTGCCTATACAATCCGTTTTCACACTTTGATAATTAACATCAAGTTTAAGTTAATTATTAATGTTTACTGCTGTGAGATATCACTCTGAGTTCTTTTTATCATAGGCTTGGGTTAGCCACAACATCCTGAGACTATGATATAAAGAAAATTAGATTACTTAATCACATAAAGTTAAGCGATTAAGATATAATAATGATATCTAAAAAAGTTCGATTATCTTATTAAATTAGTAACCTTACCCCACAGGGAGGTAACTAGTTTGATTAGATTAATTGGAATAAGATAGTAAACCTTTCAGTTGAAAATTATTCTATGCCCACAGGAACGAATTATTTTCAAGATTTATTTGACTTACTAGTCTAATAAAGTTAAGTAAATTTTGTGCATGGATTGCAACCTCTACCCACAGGAAGGTTTAAAATTTACTTAGAATCGATATATACGCGATTCACTTTGGATGGTTATGTATTTCATAGCTTATGTATGTGTATCCTTGTTTTGCAGTTAACACAACTTTTTCTACTACTCTGTTTAACGAAATTGCTCGAATTCCAATGTTGTCTGGTGACAACTTTACTGAATGGAAGGAGAAATTCCTTCTCACATTAGGGTGCTCGGATCTAGATCTGGCTCTCTGTGTGAAAGAACCACCTAAACCGACGGAATCAAGTACGCCAGAGGCTAAGGCTTTTTATAAGCAGTGAGAGCAATCCAATCGCTTGAGCTTAATGCTCATAAAAGCTCATATAAGCCAAAGCATTAGGGGTTCTATCCCTAACAACGACAAGGTCAAAGCTTACATGAAGGCAATTGATGAACAATTTGTAAGCTCTGACAAGGCGTTGGCCAGCACCCTTATGAAGTGGCTCTCAAGTATAACGTTTGATAGAAGTCATACCGTGCGTGAGCACATTATGGAGATGAGAGATATTGCTGCTAAACTCAAGTCCCTTGAGGTTAATATGTCTGCACCATTTTTTGTGCATTTTATTCTCGACTCTCTTCTTGTGGAATATAGTCCGTTCAAGATATCTTATAACACACATAAAGATAAATGGTCAATCAATGAACTCTTTGTTGGAAAATAGTCTTATATTTCAAAAAGAATAGTTACTTTCTAATATTATTATCTTTGACTATGATAACAAGCCATTTATGAGGCTTAATCAATTTTATTCATGAGTCATTATTTTGTATAACCATAATATTTCTCATGGTCTTTGTAACCGATTTTTTGTTATTCATTGACAATTACTCCATTCTTAAAAGAGTATTCATTAGCCTCATAATTACCCTTCAATCCTCTTTATTTCTTTGACCATTTTTACTACCTTTAGTGTTCTTATCATATCTTATGGTTGTTGAAAGACTTGGTCTTCTCAAGTCTTCATTCTATATATATACTAAGTGAGTAGAGGAGATAGAGTGAGTGAGATTTCTTCTTCCTACATAGAGAGTATTATACTTCCTCAAATATTTGAATGTGCTGGGTTTTCTGTATTTATAAATCTTTGTTAGATTTTGGCTCCTTGTTTATATTAGAAGAGTTTGTTGAATCCTGGAAGATACACCTATACCGGGTGAAATATCCTTAAGGACAATGTCACTTGACATGCCTCAAGCTATGAGAATTCTTACAAATGTTCGTGACGAAGAATCCCTACAAATGTTCGTGATGAAGAATCCCTACAAGTGTTCGAGATAAAATATTTTCCGTAAGAATTTCCAACAATCTTAAATATATTTTCACTATGTTCTTACGAAAATACTATTACCCTCTTCCAAAAAAATTATCTAAAGTATATTCCGAGTGGTTAAGAAAAAGGATGGACAAGCAGAGTGGTGAACATTGAACAACTTTCGTTAATTCAAATGTGGGAGTAGATGGGTATTGTATGGAGTGCCTCATGGGCTGATTTCACAAAGCAGCGCTCCCGACTATGATAATTACCCATCCAAGATAAGTTGTGACATTGAATATTTCTTATGTGAGGTAAATTTTATTTGCCTGATTTTTATAAGCATAATTAGTATAAAGAAATGATTATGGTAAGTCCAAGTCATTTAGAAAATCTTTCATAAAAATAATTATGTGTTCGTGTATGTGACAAACTAAGCTATTATATCCCTCGCGTAGAAGATTTGGAGAAATGATAATCCCGCTAAATAAAAATAAATTTATCGAAGCGGATGATATAATTGGTGTGGTCATTTCTCAAACGAATCTTGTGGCTAATATGTGAAAGATTGGGTGTTAGAGTTTTGTGCTACTAAGCATATTTGTGCTAATAAAGTATTTTTGTGTCTTACACCCAAATTGAAGAAGAAGAATAATTTATATATGTTGGTGATTCTAGAACTACACAAGTTCTTAGAATGAAAAAATTCTTCTTATTAAACTCACATAGAAAAAATATTGACATTTACTGAGGTGGTATATGTTTCTAATATCTAAACCAATTTGGTGTTTATGAGAGTACTAGAAAAAAAAAATAGATGAAGTTTTTATTCGAATTTGATAAAGTGTTAATAAAAATGACGTTATTGTGAGAAAAGTGTATTATAAGCATGATTTATTTGTGGCTAATATTTCTTAAGACAAAAATGTTAGTGTTTATATTTACTTGATTGATTTGTATAATTTATGACATGTTAGACTAGTAAATTTGAGTGTTTTTCTTATATTAAGAAAATACATGTTTAAGTACTTTTTATGGAAAAAAAAAAAGTTCTGACTATAATTATTTGAATGGTCTTTGAAAGACTTTATTATATTTTATTATGGGAATGTTCTCTTACTATTAGAGATACATTTTTTTTTAATTATGTATTTCCTTTGTGTTCACTTTGAATAGTGTGGAAAAGGGGGGAAATTCTTTATATATTGTGAAAAGTGTCCTTGTCTTGAAATATTTGAAAGTATAGGGTATCTAGTTAAGGTTATGTTACATGATCTTAAGAAATATTGGGTCTAAAATTTTTATAATGTGTTTAGAATGTGCTATCAATAGTGTTGCATACTAAATTGTTGTTATTTATAGTGATGTGATTGAATGCAACATTATAGTAAAAAAAAAAAAAAGCTTTTGAGAATATCTTTTTTGATAAATGAAAATATTTCACCTGACCTTGTTCAAAATCATTTTAAGAACAGAAAATAAATAAATTATGATGTCTTTCACAATTTTATTGTTGATATTAAATAAAGTGGACTTTCCATTGTACTAGAATGATACAATGATGCTAACTGAATTTTTGATTCACATGAGACAAAGTCCATGAGTGATTATATTTTACTTTTAGTGGGGATGTTATATTATAGAATTTGAATTTGCTAATTTGAAGTTGGTTGGTAATAAGACTAGAGGTTTAAGAGACCTCTTAGTGAGTATTCAGGTTGAAATAAAATCAATGTGACTATATATATTGTGACTATATATATTGTGATTGTCAAGCAACATCAGTTGTTGAGGAAAAAAAAATCTATGGCAAAAATTAGATACACGTGTTTGAGACATAATGTGATAAAGCAGCTGCTATGAGATGAAAGTATTTACGTAAATAAATTAATTGTGTAGTCAGGGTGAATCGTCACAGACTAAAAGAAACATCGAGAGGAGTGAGACTTTAGTCATTTGAGAAGATCAACAATGATGGTAACCCAACCTATGTGATTGGAGATCCCATGAATTAGGTTCATATGGGTAATAACAAGTCATTAGTTGATCAAAAGTGCACTATTATATTTTGTCCCTCATATGATGTGTGAATATAGTGCAAGTGCTGCGAGGCAAAGTGAGGGTTGAGCTATACTCTTAATCCAAATCATATCTTTTATAGGTGGTGTATTGCTCTGCAGAATACATTTGATGATTGGACCTATATGAGTGTGGTGTGGTGCCGTTCCTATGAAATTGTGACAGATTTCTAGAGAACTCATGAATACCAGGACACGCACATAGCCTCTTAGTGTAAAACCGTGATAACGACAAAGATTGTGCGAGTATAATGTGATAGAATAAGACCCTAAGTTTATAAAAAGAATTTTTGGTTCATAGAAGTTTTATACTTCACCAATTGTTCTGTAAGCTTAATCTTATTTTATCTAGGTCTGGTTCATAGTCTACGAGACACCAGATTCAACGCATTATTCTCATATGTGAAGACCCAACAAAAAATTTTATTTTATTCTATTCCTTAATATTCTTTTTGAAATACGGAGGGGATTGTTGGAAAATAGTCTTATATTTCAAAAAGAATAGTTACTTTCTAATATTATTATCTTTGACTATGATAACAAGCCATTTATGAGGCTTAATCAATTTTATTCATGAGTCATTATTTTGTATAACCATTAGGGGTGTGCATCGGTCGGTTCGGTTCGGTTTTGTATATTATTGGTTTGGTTTATCATTTATCGGTTTGTAAACATGCAAAACCGATAACCAAACCAATAAGATATTCATTATCGGTTTTTGATTAATCGGTTTTTGGTCCTTAACGGTTCGGTTATCGGTTTAACCGATAAGAAAATGCTCCTATAATGTTTTTGATTTCTCTTATTTTCTTCTTCATATATAGACTACTTTCATACATAAACATCTATACAAATTACAAGCATAAGCAAATTCAAATACGTTATTACTAAAATAAACTTACTTTCTTTCTTATTAAGTAGAAAACTTGAATACAGTAGCAACGGTAGCAATTTCTCAAAAAGAAAAGCAACACTGATAGGTAGAATGCTATCAAACCAATGACTTTAGAAAGAAAACAACAACACTAAGACAACAACTATAAAATGCAAAAAATAATAGGGTATATATTTAAAATCTAAAGCCACTATTATACAATTCTGAATACCGAATCGATAGCCCAATAAAAAAATTTACAAAACCGTTTAAAAACCGTTAACCCAATAACCCAATACCAATAAACCAATAATATTTTTATCGATTCGGTTTATCGGTTAAACCGATTTTTGCACACCCCTAATAACCATAATATTTCTCATAGTCTTTGTAACAGATTTTTTGTCATTCATTGACAATTACTCCATTCTTAAAAGAATATTCATTAGCCTCATAATTACCCTTCAATCCTCTTTATTTCTTTGACCATTTTTACTACCTTTAGTGTTCTTATCATCTTATGGTTGTTGAAAGACTTGGTCTTCTCAAGTCTTCATTCTATATATATACTAAGTGAGTAGAGGAGATAGAGTGAGTGAGATTTCTTCTTCCTACATAGAGAGTATTATACTTCCTCAAATATTTGAATGTGTTGGGTTTTCTGTATTTATAAATCTTTGTTAGATTTTGGCTCCTAGTTTATATTAGAAGAGCTTGTTGAATCCTGGGGGATACACCTATACCGGGTGAAATATCTTTAAGGACAATGTCACTTGACATGCCTCAAGCTATGAGAATTTCTACAAATGTTCGTGACGAAGAATTCCTACAAATGTTCGTGATGAAGAATCTCTACAAGTGTTCGAGATAAAGTATTTTCCTTAAGAATTTCCAACACTCTTGACCATGTGTGTTCAAGAAGAGGAGAGGTTGAAACATGAGATACCTGAAAGCATTAATTTGGTGACTCATGATAAGAGAAATGCAAAGAAGGGCAAAAGTGTTCCTATGAAGAAGAAAGACAGTCTTGATAAAGATGCTTGTTGTTTCTGCAGAAAAAGGGACACCGAAAAAAAGATTGCCCAAAATACGAGAAATGGCTTGAGAAGAAAGGTAATTTTACCTTCGTATGTTACGAATCAAATTTCATTGAAGTTTCTGATAATACATGATGGATCGATTCTGGTTCCACAACTCATATTGCTAAAATCATGCAGGGTTTTCTAACTCTAAGGAAGCCGATAGAAAGTGAACAAAATATTTATTTTGGCAATAGGACGGCATCGCATGTGGAAGGCGTGGGGGCTTATAGGCTCATTTTAAAAGATGATTTTCAATTAGATTTAGAAAACACTTTTTATGTTCCATCTTATTCTAGGAATTTAATTTCTCTTTCAAGACTATCATTAGCTGGTTATGATTTCAATTTTCATTATTCTTCAATGAAACTTTTGAAAAGCAATAAAGTTATTGATTTTGAAAATTTATATGAGAAATTATTTAAATTTGAGCTAGCCCTCGTGAATGAATGTAATGTCTTAACTCTACATGATAAAGAAGTTGGCACTAAGCGATGTATTATCAATGAAAACTCATCAAGTCTTTGGCACAAGAGATTGGGACACATCTCAATTGAAAGAATCAAAAGGTTGGTTAATGATGGAGTTCTAGAAGCTCTTGATTTTGCTGATTTTGGGACTAGTGTGGACTGCATAAAGGGTAAGCAGACCAACAAATCCACTAAAGGTGCCAAAAGAAGTTCTCAATTGCTTGAGATCATACATACAGATATTTGTGGACCTTTTTCTACCCCTTACTTGAATGGTGAGAGATATTTTATCTCTTTTATTGATGACTATTCAAGATATACGTATCTCTATTTTCTGTTTAATAAATCAGAAGCACTTCATGCTTGTAAAGTTTTTAAAACAGAAGTAGAGAAACAAACTGAAGCTCATATTAAAATTGTAAGATCTGATAAGGGTGGAGAATATTATGGTAGGTACACAGATAAGGGACAAGTTAAAGGTCCATTTGCTAAGTTCCTTAAAAAAGAAGGTATAATTGCTCAATATACCATGCCAGGAACACCACAATAAAATGATATGGCTCAAAGAAGGAACCGAACATTAATGAACATGGTAAGAAACATGATTAGCAGATCAAGTTTATCTTTATCCTTATGGAGTGAAGCCTTAAAAACTGTTGTGTATATTTTAAATAGGGTTCCATCCAAGGCTGTTCCAAAGACACCTTTTGAATTATTTAAAGGATGAAAACCTAGTTTAAGTCATTTACATGTTTGGGGATGTCCAACTGAGGTGAGGGTTTACAACTCACATATAAAAAAGTTGGATGAAAGAACAATAAACGATTTCTTTATAGGCTATCCGATTAACTCTAAATGATTTAAATTTTATTGTCCGTCTCATTCTCCTAAAATTGTTCAGGCTAGAAATGCTAAGTTTCCTGAGAAACATGAAGTAAGTGGGAGTGGTTCAACTCAAGTGGTGGAACTGAAAAAAATAAGGGAACCACCTGCGGTACCTTTATACATTGAGAAATTGAATGCAAATCAGATAAATTCTCATGAATTGCCTGAAGAGCAATAAGTTCAAGAACCACCATCACTTGATGAGCCACATGAAGAACAACCCGCTTTACCTGAACCCATTGTTGAAGGAGGACCTGAACAAGTGGAAGTAAGAAAATCCTCAAGAGTTCGTAAACCAGCAATTTCTGAAGACTATGTTGTATACCTTCAAGAGTCTGATTATGATATTGGACTAAAAGATGATCCATGCTCTTTTTCACAAGCCATGAGTGGAGAAAATTTCATACTTTGGTATGATGCCATGAAAGAAGAGTTGGAATCTATAGCCAAAAATAAAGTCTGGAATCTCGTTGAATTACCAAAGAGAGTCTCTACTATAGGATCTAAATGGGTTTATAAAACCAAAAGACTCTTATGATAATATTGAACGATATAAAGCTAGACTTGTAGCCAAGGGTTTCACTCAAAATGAAGATATTGATTATCATGAAACTTTCTCTCCTATGTCAAAGAAGGATTCATTAAGAATAATCATGGCACTAGTAGCTCACTTTGATCTAGAGCTACATCAAATGGATGTGAAAATGACTTTCTTGAATGGAGCTCTTGAAGAAGAGGTATACAAGCGTCAACTTGAAGGATTTTGTGATAAGGATGAAAGTCACCTTGTTTGCATGTTGAATAAATCTATTTATGGACTAAAACAGGTTTCTTGCCAATGGTATATTAAATTTCATAATGTTTTTTCTTTATTTGAATTTACGGAGAACATTATTGATCAACGTATATACCTTAAGATAAGTGGGAGCAAATATATTTTCTTAGTCCTATATGTGGATGATATTTTACTTGCTAGTAGTGATTTTGGGTTGTTGCATGAGACAAAACAGTTTCTTATCCAGAATTTTGAAATGAAGGATATGGGTGAAGCCTCCTTTATCATTGGCATTGAGATTCACAAAGATAGATCTCAGCGATTGCTTGGATTATCTCAAAAGGCCTACATTGAAAGAATTCTGAAAATATATGAAATGAAAAACTGCTATCGCTTGGATTATCTCAAAAGGCCTACATTGAAAGAATTCTGAAAATATATGAAATGAAAACCTGTTCACCTATAGCAGCACCTATCATTAAAGGTGACAAATTCTCATTGAATCAATGTCCACAAAATGCATTGGAACAGGTGTTTTATCGCATTTTTCACTTTCATTTATTTGGAAAAGAAAAAGCAACTTCGTTTTTGAAATAGTTTTGACTTGTATTAAACTTGAAAACTTAAGAAATTATCAAACTTAATTAAAACAGAGTCGCCACTTAATCTTTTAGGAAAAATCAAGAAAATCATTGAAAAATATTCAAAAAATTTAAAACAGATAAAAATCTTTTGAATTTAAGAAATCCGAGTAAGAAGTTAATATTAACATTTCGAGAAGGGTTTTAAGGCATTCGAAATGTCCACTAACTTGCGGCTATCCGGCTATTTTTCTAACTTATTATATTCGACTAACTTGAAAATCATGCGAATATTTAATAAGTAAAGGGAAATGGGTTATTTTCGTGAAATATTTGTTCATAGAAAAGGATTGGCAAATTGAGCAGATTTTACAAGTAAAACTTAATAGCAATTTACGAAGATATGAAAATCTTGCAAGTAAAACACATGGTACTCCAATAGGGAACTAAACTAAGTTATTTAAAAGAGTTAGTGTTTACAAAGATCCAAATTATACAAATAATCCTAAACTAAAGAGAATAAGAAATTGGGTTTAGGCACTTAGGCTCAAACTCCTACAAATGTCCGTATTGGACTACCAATTTTGGGTTAAGCTCGTTTAACTATTTCCGCTCCTTTGACCTTCCCTGTATTTTTGCTTCCCTTTCTCGTGTGTAGCACTTAGGCCACACATTATTTATTTCTTCTTGGCTCGGGATTAGTCTTGTTGGATTTGAAAGAGATCTGTCTCGAAGCTAGTGGGCCTCCTCGGCCCATCAAAATGCAGGGAGTGAGAGTCCAACTTGAACTCATCCGGGATTTCATACGCAAGAGAACCGAAGAAAAAGATTAGTAAGAGAGAGAGATCACACAAATAATAAATCATCAAACAATTTTGAGTATCAAATGAGGGTCCAAAGAGCCAATCAATTTTAATTAAACTAAGGGAATTAAATTCGATGAAGACAGAGGAAGTTGGAGCTAACTCAAGGCTACTGTTGATTTAAATTCAGCTAGTTCAGACCCATTCAAATACACACTGATGCGGGTATTGTTTCTCAGAAAATAAGCTTGATTTCTTGAACTTATAGAAATTACAACCTTGGCTTCTAAAGCAAAACTGGGGCTAAGGCAGTAGCCAAAAACAAAGCAACAAAAGGGTTCTTCACATGATGAGCACATAATTAGAAACAAGAATCTAGCTTATTTTTTAAAGGAATATAAATCAAAACCAATTCTTTAACATTTTTGAAAGAGAGCTAAGCCTTTGAAGAGATAAACCTGATCTTATAGTAATAACACAACCAAAGACATGATTTTGACAAAAAGGGGACTAACGGTACTTGTGGCAAGGTACTCAAAAAGGGAAGAGAAATTTAAAACTTTTGAAAACTAAATTCACTCTGTTTTAACTTTCGAGTGGTAAACCCAGTACCTAAAACAAGATTGCAACATGGAGTTCAACACACAAAGAACAAGCTTACGCATACAATGAACTTGAAATATGGAAGACACTTTCCAACTTAAACCTGACCACTCATTTTCATTTATTTTTTTAAAAAAGAAAAGAACATGCTCATTTTTATGTTGATTAAGGCAGGGGAAGTAGGTTCACATTCAAAGCAAGGATCAAATCTTCTCTAAGATATAATTCTAGCTTGATCTAAACAACACGTCAAGGAAACATACTAAACTCAACCTTAAACGAATGACACGATACTATGCATATAAAGAGTTAAACTTCCATTACTGTAAGCTCTGAGAAACAGCCAGGACGAATGGGAGGAACAGAGCAAGAAAGGAACCATCATACTCTCTCTAATAACATAAGCCAGCAGGACAAAAATTTCGAAGAACTTAAACCAAAATACTTAGCACAGAGACAAATAGGGAACCAATTTCGAAGAACTCGAAGATGAACACATATCATAGCAAATTCTAGCTTTATTCTACAGCTTTGATCTTTGAGGAAGAACTAGCAAGTAATCCCAAGAATCGTATTGGCTTACTCATATTCCCATCAACCAACGGAATCAATAGAGCAAAACAACCTTACTCTACATTCACGACAAGAAAATACAAACTTCATGAAACCTGAGTTGAATAACTCATTTAATAATCAAATAAGAAAACTTCTAGCAGGGAAGTTTTGAATGCAAAATGGACAAATTATGAGGTTTTTCTTCATCTCCTTCCCTTCTTCCTTGAGAAAGAACTAGAGAGCAAGCCTCGAGGAAGAACGACTTCGTCCCTTTATGGGTCTTTCTCGATATCTAGAATCGAGAAGACTCTTCGAGAGTCCTTAGTCTGAAAATACACTTAATTAATGATAACAATCACTCAAACACACTTATTTGAACACATACATGGTCACAACTTAGCAATAAACAAAGAAAAATTTATACAGCCTCTGCTTGGATTACAACTTTCCAACAAACGAGCGAAACTCCAAACACTTATTAGCAACTTTTTCTCAACGTCACACAAACAACAATTTCAAGCGAACAAAAACTCTAAATTTTCATCCGTAATCCCTCATAATAATCAAATAGTTTCAAACAAGACCAGCCCAGCAATTCACGAAATCTAACTGCCGGAAAGGAAAGAAAAAGTTGAACGAGAGGATCAGTTGTTTCTGGGCAGCAAACTGGGATTCGTGAGCTCGTCAGAGACTCGCACTACCGGAGGTTGATAGGATTTCCACGGAATTCAACCCTTTAATGTATTTTTCTCTCTGAAACTTTCACGTATTTATAGGGGAAATTTTGGGTGAAAAGAGGGGAAAAACGGATGGGTAAACTTGGAAAATCGCTTGGATAATTTTGAAATTCGAATTAGGGATAAGGATTCACAGCTCATCCTTGGTACGAATCATAGCGAATTTCCACGAAATTCGCGGAGGAGGTGCCACCTAGGGCCTCTAGAAGCTTCTGGGTCTTGACAGCTCGTCGAAATCGCACAAGGACGAAAACGGAGTGAGTTTTGACGGAGCTAGGGAACTCGTTGGTGTCATTTGCTGGTGCTGTGGTTGTCGTTTTGGGCAGAAACATTTAGCGTTTCTGGGTTTCTTCGTAGTTGGGTTCCGTTGGAAGAAGATGAAGAGAGAGGTGAGTTGTGCGTGAGAAGAAAGTTGGGGAAAATATATGTGTATTGTTGCGATTTGGGAGTGTGTATGTATATTTAGAAATTTTTTATTATGTATGAGGGACAAGTATGCAGACAATAGTTGTATCACTCATTTTTTGTCAACTAGATTATTGGGTCCTATTTTTATAAAAATGGGTCAAAGTTCCTCTTTTTTTCTCTCTCTTTTCTTTTTCATTTATTTTTTGTTTAACTTTACTTTTCACCTCGTTTTACGTGCAATTAATTTTCCAAAATTTGCAACCTTTTTTATCTTAACATTTTTACTCACTGAAAGTGCAAAGCATAATATTTTATCCATTTCTATCATTATTAGGCAAAACATTAATTTTATCAAATATGTACCATTATCTTTTTTTCGACTGAAAGTGCAAAACATAATATTCTTTTTTTTTAACTTTGATAATCCTATTATTTTTTTAAAGCTATGTCAATATATATATATATATATATATATATATATATATATATATATATATATATATATAACTTTCATCATGAAATGTATGATAAAATCGTATATAATAGACTTTTGTAGTTCGATCTTTTTCTTGACTCTGCGCATAACAGAAGCTTTAGTGCGCTGAAATGTCCTTAACTATAAATCTCGTCATTTCTCATGAGTAAATCTTTTCTATAGTTCTAAATAAACTTTCTCGCTAATGTTGTTTCTTTAGTATAACGGATGAAAAAGACGTTGGACTAGTGATGTTCTCTCTTTTATATTCTCTTGTTGATGAGTATTTGATGAATTTAAGTGTTTTTAAAATTATGAAATTGTTTAAAAAAGAATTACAGAACAAATTAGTTTTAGAGGGCATTTAGCAATGAAAATCAAATATTATTCATATTATTTGAAATTTTTAAAGTTGAAGTTGTGGTGGACCATATTTTTTGCAAAGAATATTTAAAATTGAATATACTTTTCCTAAATATGATTTATACCCCAATTTCAAAAAAATAGCAAAATCACTCAACTTGATTAAATTACTTGAAACATACAATCAAATCTTCTCAAAAAAAAAAATCTCAAAATAAATAATCACCTAATGTCATTGCTTAGATTTCATATACGAGCTACTACATACTATTACAAATATATGTTCACATTTTTTAAATTTTAAAGTTGGAGTTAAAGATGGTACTGTGTTTGGTTATAGTTTATGCAAATAATATTTGATTGTTTAAATATATTTTTCTTAAAAAAGAAAAAGATGTAATATAATTTAGATATGGTCATTTTATAAAAAGTAAAAAATAAGGATAAAATTTGAAAAGAAAAAATCTAATGAAAATGAAGAAAATGAAAACAAGTTTTTGGGTGATTTTCAAATTCCAAATACAGCTTTAAATTGTATTTGAAATTTTCATGGTCAAACGCTAATTTTTAAATAAAATAAAATAAAAAATTTCAAAAATAATAATAATTTATAATCAAACAAGTCCATATAACGTTAGAATATTAGAAATAGACGAGTTAGACAAAAAATATTTAATTTTACACTTTTCATGAATAAAAATATTAAAATAAGAAAATAGCTAATTTTGAAAAAATAATTACACGAAAAAGTGATGAAAAACCAAAATTAAACCAATTTAAAAAATTAGAAAAGAAAAAAGAGATAAAGGGAGAGAGAGAAATGAGGGACTCCACTTGGAAAATTAATTGCACGTAAAAAGAATGAAAAGTAAAGTTAAACAAAAAGAAAAATGAAAAAGAAAAGAGAGAGAAAAAATGAGGGACTTTGGCCTATTTTTTATAAAAATGGGACCCAATAATCTAGTTGACAAAAAATGAATGAAGCCTCGTACAATTATTGTCTGCCACATCATACTTGTTCCTCATACATAATAAAAAATTTCGTATATGTAATATGTTTGCTGATGGAGGGCTAAGAGAAACTGGAGAGTTTGGGCCGAGACAATATTGGAATTGGACTGGGAAATTTGAGTTGGGCCAAGTTTTCAGCTGAATTGGGATTTAAAAATTGGGTAACTTACATAAAACACATATTTTTGAGAGCTAATTACTCTTTTTCCCACCTCAATTTCGCTCGGATACATCACCCCAAGTCGTGATACATCGCCTCACCTCTGGATAATACATTGATTTTACCTTTTATACATCGGGTGGGATGTATCCGAGGTGAGGCGTTTGTTCACCTATTTCAAACTAGCATGCCCAAGTCGTTTGTGCCATAGTAGGGGGTCACAGTCAATTGCACTGAGACAGGTCAGGTTAGTGCCAGGCATTCCCAAGATATCAGCTTTATATACATTCTTATACCTTTGTGCAGTCAGAACAACTTCCTTGGTGTCCATCATCTTAACCTTGCAACCTGTAGAAGTGAAAGTTACCTTATTACCTTTGTCACATAGCTGAGAAATACTGAGTAGATTGTGCATCAGCCCATCAACATGGTACACTTCCTCCACTGCTTTTGTTGTGGATTTTCCAATCTTTCCAACTCCAGTAAATCTACCCTTTTTGCCTCCTCTAAAAGATACATTTCCCCCTTTGATTAAGGCGAGTGAAAGGAACTTCCCTTTGTCTCCTGTCATGTGTCTTGAGTAAGCACTATCCATATACCAATGCTTCTTGCTTCCTTTCACTTTCACCTGCAAAACAGTTTTAAGGGTTAATTTTAGGAACACAGACAAGCTTGGGTCCTTTCTTATGCACAAAGGGGTGAGTCAAGTTTCTTCTGGCCCATCGAGGCAACAAGTTAGATGACCTGTTCCTGATCACAGATTCAGAACTATTTTTCTTGGCCTGCTTAATGTTTTTATTTGTGTACCAGGCTGCAGTTAGACACTCAGTGGTAGGGTACCCCAGCTGATCACAAATGAAACACAAGTCTTTAGTGGAAGTTGTTTCTTTATGAAATCCTAGACCTGCCTTTTCATTATGAGTCATTTCTCCTAATTTGTTAACTATTCTAGATGAGTTAGTCCACCTATTTGCCCTTTCAAGATCAAGCTTTATTCTGGAGTTTTCTAGACTCAATTTTCTCACTTTTTCCCTTTCATAGAGAAGACTTTCTTTGCAGGTCTTTAGTTCTGATTCAGCTAACTCTTGACTGTTACTCATCTCATTTTTGGCCTTTTTAGAGATTGCATTTTTCAAGATTTCTGA
Organism: Jaltomata sinuosa; assembly: GCA_003996215.1. Classification (NCBI taxonomy): domain Eukaryota; kingdom Viridiplantae; phylum Streptophyta; class Magnoliopsida; order Solanales; family Solanaceae; genus Jaltomata; species Jaltomata sinuosa. The sequence goes on along the minus strand of QJPP01000311.1, from coordinate 1,103,665 downwards.
TTTTAGACTTAAGTTGATTGAATCAAGTTGACTGATATGTTCCTTTAGGACACCATTTTCTTTGTCAGTGGAAGTCTTGCATGTCTCAAGATCAATATATTCAAACTTCAGACTTGCAAGAGCACTGAACAATCGGTTCCTATCAGAAGTTTGTTCAACATAGTCTTCAATCAGAGCATTCATTAGGGCAATGAGTTTTCAGGATTGATCTCTTCTTCTTTCTCCTCTATGTCTGAGTCTCTAATGACCATGAGTGCAGTTTCATCTATTTCATCATCATTAGATTCCTCATCTCCAGATCCCCAGGCTGCCACCGTAGCATAGTCCTCCTTTTCTTTCTTCTTGGAGTTCATCTTTTCTTCCTTTTCAGCCCTTTCTTTTCTCCACTCAATTTTCCATTGAGGACAGTCTTTCACCATGTGGTCAGTTTTTCCACACTTATAGCATCCTCCCTGGCCTTTTTCAGTAGACCGGTTCTTACTACCTGTTTCTTTCTTGTCAAAGCTACCTCCCTTCTTGAAAAATTTCTTGAAGTTCTTTGCCAGGACTGCAACTTGATCTTCATCAAAATCTGAATCATCGCTTTCAGATGCTTTGAGGGCTAGTGACTTTTCTTTGGATCTTTCCCCTTTCTTTGGATTTTCCATATTCATTTCGTATGTTTTCAGGTTCCCAACCAGTTCATCTAAAGACATAGTAGTGAGGTCCTTTGCTTCTATAATGGCTGTGACTTTTACATTCCATTTTGACTTGGGTAAGATCCTTAGAACCTTGTCAACTTGTTCCTCAGTAGTCAAGACCTTTCCTAGAGATGATAGTTCATTGACAAGAGTGGTGAGTCGAGTGATCAGGTCCTGCAATGACTCACTTTCCTTCATTTTGAAGGTTTCATATTCCGTAAACAGCAAGGCACTCTGAACTTCCTCACTTGGCTTGTTCCTTCATACGCATTCACCAGAGCATCCCAGATCTGCTTGGCAGTAGTACAACTAGACACTCGGTTGTACTCATCAGGACCTAGTCCACATACTAGGATGTTCTTTGCCTTAGCATTCTTCTTGAGGGCAATAAGATCATCAGGAGTATATTCACTTCTCACTTTCTTCACAGAAACTCCTTCCACAGTTTTCACAGGAATAGTTGGACCATCAGTGATCCTGTCCCAAAGTTCATAGTCTTCAGCTTGAATGAAGTCCTCCATTCTAGCTTTCCACCAGATGAAATGAGACTCATTGAAGAGGGGAGGCCTGGTAGTGGATTGTCCTTCAGAGTGTCCAATAGGAGGTGCAGAATTCATTTTCAGGATCTTGTTCTTAAGGTGTTAGTCCTTAATTAAGAAACCCGCTCTGATACCAATTGATATACTACACGATCTAATAGTTTAGTTATCAAACTCTACGAGTTGCCTATCGATGAAACAGGTTGCCTAACGTGTTTCAACAGTAAGAAACCAGTAACTAGATAAGATAGTGATTTTACGTGAAAAACCACCCGGCTCACAAAGGTGTAAAAACCACGACCTATACCACTACAGGATTTAACCCCAAACTTCACTAAACAATAAGCCTCAACAAATCAGGTTACAATTCGATGATAAACAAAGGAATTATAAACTCTAACTCCTAATAACACCAACCACCCAAGGTTTGTGTTCCCCAATCTTCGAGTTAACCCAACTTGAAGACAACAATCCTAATTCAGTTTATAACTCACTGAACTATGATTACAATTCAAAGAATCAACTCCTAATACCTCACTACTAAGATACCTTAGCTAGACTCAGTACTTAGGACCATGTTCTTCTATGTGTTTCTTCGGTCGCCTTCGCTGCACTTGCTAAAGTCAATCTCACAATTGCTTTTTTCTCTCTGTAGGTGCGTCAGTGCTTAGTGTAGCAGCTCTGCTATTTAAGCACACTCCTCAAGGATTTCTTCTTCAACTTGAACTCCTTCTTCCACTCGAACTCTACTCGCATTGACTTCTATTTTAAGTAAGACTCTTATTTGCCTTCAACTTCGTGCCACACTTCAGTGTTGTAGTTTGACTCAACTTCAACTTCATATCTGCCCTTCTTTGCTGACTTGATTTATACGGCTGTCTTGCCTATGTGGATTGTGATATGTCACAGTCCTACTCCAATTGGGATTCCTGTGAGCTGATGTCGTATGGACCAGGTTAACCGACCTGTTTCATGCTTCTTGTCAGTCATCAAAACCATCACATCCTAACACTTTTTTTCTCTTTTCACCTCCTCCACCCCCACCTTCTTCCATTCAGTCCTCTAACTAATATATAGTACTACTTTTTTTTTTTTACTTTATTTATTCATGCCATTTCATACACAAATTAAAAAACACAACAATAAAATCGAGGCATAGTGAAAAGTGGTTTTGAATATTCGGTCATAAAAATAAAAAATATTTTATTTAAAATTTTTAAAACTAAAGTTGAAATTGTAATGGTCATATTTTTTGTAATAAATATTTAGAATTGAAAATTTTCAAATAAATTTTATCACTGATTATACAACTTTGAATTTTACATAATTTTTTTAATTTTCTTATTACATAAAAGTTATTTATCTTTAAAGTTTATCACACAATAATATTTTTTATCACATAAAAGTCATCCAATTTAAAATTTTGTCACATAATTTTATTTTTAAAAAAAAAGGTGTTTATGTATTTTACCAGAGGCGGATTCATAGGTTTTATTTTATCTCTTTTTATTTCTTAATTTTAGATGCATAAAAATTCACACAAATTTCAAATTATGAATATGGTTCTGTATTTTACTATACAAATGGGTATATTAGAAAAGTAAAATTGTCAAATCATATTTTTAATATTAATGTTAATAAGTAAAAATTATAATACAAAAATTAAAATAAGAAAAGCAAATATAAACTGTATCTCATAACGAATTTAGAATTATGAAGTGAAATATTAAGAGAAATTTCTAAAATTATCTCAAATATAATTAACTTATTTTGATGGCGCCATATATTTGTATAAAATATCATAATTTACGTAAAACTCCCAAGCTAAATGTCTTTTATGTGACAAAAAATTTGAAGAAAAGGAATTTTATATTATAAACTTTAAAGTTAAGGACTTTCGATGAATGAAAATATTAAGATAAGAAAGAAAAAAATTTGCTTGAGTAAATAAACCAAATTGATTTTAAACCAATAAATAAATAAATATAAAAGCAATTAAACCAAAAAAAATGAGAAAGGAAAGAAATAGGGAGAGAGAGAAATAGGAGGACTTTGATCCACTTTTATGATAGTAAGACCCTATATTCCACTTGGCAAAATATAAGAGGGACCTCACACGACTTTTATATGCCACCTAATACTTGTGCCTCTTCCACCGTAAAATTTTTCTTAACATTAGAAGCTTTCAGTCTCTTTAAAATCTCCAGAAAAGTATTCTTTAAAATCTATCCAAACAACACAGCATGCAAGATGACATGAGAAAATATAGCTACATATTAGTTGTTAAATATAATGAAATAGGAATCTAGAACCACAGGCGGATTCAAAATTTAAAGTTTATAGAATCCTACGATGACCTCAAGTTTATATACAACTGCGTTCACAACCAACTATTTTCTAGATATTACGAATACAGATACTAGGTTCACGTGAACCGATGGGTTATAATCTAGATCCGCATCTGCTTGTTGCCTCCATCAACATAGGTATCAAGTAATGTTCGAGCTAACTTGCACACACTTTGACTAGCTACGGATTCATAGACAACACTAGCTTCTGCCATGACTAGCTTCGGCTTCGTTGCCATCACTAGCTTTTTGTTCCTGGGAGCAGAGATTGCAAAAGAACAGAACTGACTAGCTTAGTAAGTACAATTATTACTTGAAAGAAAATGAAGAGTACGCTGATGCTTTAGATTTATAATAGGGCAACTAAAGAAAGTTGCTTCAACTGACGAACATAAATAACTATCTGAATATTACCAGTAGTATTATTAACTAGTTAAAACGGAAAGAGAGCAATAGAACCTTAGAATATAGTTAGTTATACAGTGGGACAAGACAAACCTTAGAATTGAACCTCTGTTGTATCCATTTATTGAGATCATCGACTTTCACCTTAAAATCATGGTTCACACTTTTGAGATTCGGTGTACTCACAGAACCGAGGACAAACGTCTTCATTTCAGGGCAATCAGAAATATATACACTTTTGACAAATGGAAATTCAAGAGTTTGCTTAGTCAGAAAGAAATGTCCCAGCTTTGGCAGCCTGAGAAGCTCCAGCTTTTCCAACAGGGGAAATAAGGGCTCATTAGTCATTCCTTCTCCTTGTTGTTCCTCTTCTCCGATCACTTCTTCCATTGACCCACAGTATTCTATATGTAGTATTCGGAGGTTCGAAACACCTCTGGCCACCGATGGAGACATCAAGTTTCTCAATTTACCACACTCACTTACTACCAATTTTCCAAGTTTGCTGAAGTAGGCAGTTGGAAGTTGGTGAGAGAATAGAGCAGTTATGCTGTGAGCCGTCCAGAGGTCTAGCTCTTCAAGGTTGGAACAAGAAACCTGCAAATGTTGAAGGCCTTGTATTTTTTAATAAGGAATGAAAATTCAATATAGCATGAAGTGAAAAAAATGGATTTTTCAATTCATAAAATACTCCAAGTACAAACTGACACAAACATATCAATTTCCTGGCTTGCGAATTCAGGATTTGAAGTTGACAGGTTCCTACAAGGAGCTCAAGTTAATAATATACAACAATAATTGGATTCACAATTAAATATTTGTAGATATTTAACAAACTGTAGTTGAGACATCTACACTGTATTTGTTTTTTCCTTTTTTTGTTTCATTTCAATGTTTTTGAATATCTTTTATTTTTCTGGAACTGATAACACTATTTGCTTTTCCGAAGACCATCACTTTGTTGCAAGACTAGAATGAATAGTGGCAAATTAAGGGGGAGAGAGAGGAGCTCTCTCTTAAGGTGTACAAACCAAACAGAAAAATCGCATCAAATCGAAAAGTCAAACCAAACTGACAAAAAAAAAAAAATCAATTAGGCTTGGTTTGGTGTTTGGTATTGAGTAAGAAAAAACTGAATCAAACCGACATATAAAATAAATAATTTTTATATATATATATTTTTTTTTTAAAATTATAGAGAATTTTCTTTAAAAACAAATGTCAAAAAATATTCATTGGATGTTCAATATAACTATACAGTGCATCCATTTTTATATATTTTAAATAATGCTTAATTTATTATCAAGGGTTACTGAAATGTGTCAACTTTTTTGTTCTTTCATATTCATATTTCAAGATATATTAAATTCTTATGTTTTCTTCGAATTTGAGATGGTGAATTATTGGTAATTTCTAAATTGAACAAAGTGTATCAGTTTTTAGGTTATATTTACTTTGCATATTATTAAAGTTTAGTTAAGTTTGAATGCGTACATCATTGAAAAAATATTGTTAGACTAACAAAATAACTAACATGTATTTAATAGTACATATATTTGTCAATTACTAAACATATATTGATTTATTAAAACTTTATCTATAACTCCAAAAAATTAAGATTAAAATAGTGTTCATGTGACAAAAAACCGAAAAACCTCAACAAAAAAAAAACTGATATAGTTGATTTGGTTTGATTTTGATAAAAACTGAATCAAACCAGCCCATGTACACAAAGTCTCTCTAACCGCGCATTTAAAATAGAGGCAGATTTTATAAGAACTCCTAATGGGTACTCTATTTATACTTTAAAGAATTTCAAATTATAAGTTAGAAAATATTTTACTAATTACAATCAAAACTAAAAAATATATAAGAGGAATCTTAGTAGCTCAGTTGGTTGTGTACAACTTTCACCCTGTTGGTTAGAGTTCTATTCCCCACCTTGTAATCCCCTTCACCTGTTTTCCCTTCCCAACCCCCAATTGGAAAAAAGAAAACTAAAAAAACTGTATGATCGAGAACAAAAGAGAGAGAGAGTGAGAGTGGAACAAGTAACATTAAAGTGGCAGGGGTGTGAAACTCACAAAAAAATGTTAGTTCAGATGTGTTTTTGACCATTAACGATAGATTTCACAACAAATTCATGAAGGGCTACTCTATCAATACTTTAAGTGAACTTAATTTACAATTTAGAATAAAATAAAATATAACTTAAGTTATAAATAATGTACCTAGGTAAAAAAATATATCTTACGGGGTATGTTGTTGTTGAATATAATAAAAAATAGACATTGAGTAAGTAAATATCTTTAATGGTCAAAGTGAAAGGTAAAATTTTAATTCATAATAACCCTCCAACCAAATACTGAAAACCTTTTTCTTTTTCATGATAGTCACAATAGAGCAGTAGAAACACACCTTTTTATCAAAAAGAGGATTTGAGTCAGTGTCAGAGTTGTTGGTTTTAGGCCAGAAATTTCGGAACTTCGGTAAGCTCCACAAGCACATTTTTCGTAACTGAGGGAACTCAACAGTGTCATTGCAAAAGTGAGTGAGGCATTGCAGATCATAAAGAACAAAGTCATATAAATTGGGGAACTTGATCACTTGGACCATGTTCCCTTCTGGTCCGATATGTGTCCTCCGGGAGATCTCCTCTTCCTCATCATCATCAGGGAAAGCTACTGTCGAACTCCCTGTAGCCGAGGACACACAAAAAAGATACTGTAGACGAGGACAACTGATTACCTCTAGTCTTTCGAGTTTGGGGAACAAAATATTATTCGGACAGTGGATCTTCAATAAATGTGTCAATGAATCACAATCATCCAGGCTGAGATCTTTCACGTTCTGAAATTCATCTAGCTGCAACTCGGTCAACACATTCTTGGAGCCCTTTCCGCTTGAACGTACACATTCGCTCTTCCTCAACAGAGGGCAGATCCAATCACCCAATGGGGTGGTCTCGGTGACCACGAGTAACATTATCCTGTTGTACTTATCCATGAGTGAACTCTCGAGGTAATTACGAGTATGTTGTTGGCCCACTCTTAGAGCATAGCGTGTCAACTTGGAGGGAAGGTCCAGGTTACTGTAAATCACATCTCTGGAATATTCAATTAACGTCAGGGCAGTCAATCTCGATAAGGAATTCAGCTCCTTCAAGGTAGAGTAACTACAATGTTCCACTTTCATAATATGTAGTTCCTCCAATCGATCTAGTCTTGATAAGACTCCTGGTGAAATCCTTTTAAGTTTTACATCCTCATTCCAAAACTCTAACATAATTAGATTGGTCAATTTTCCTATCTCTACTGGCAGCTCCTCTAACTGACAATCTCTGATGCTGAGAATTTCTAAAGTGACAAGTTCGCCAATAATGGATATGTCATCCAACCATAAATTACTCAGACACAACGTCCTCAAATTTGACAACCTCTGAATGGATGCTGAAAAAGGTAGAATGGAGGCCTTATATCCATCTCTCCTCAAGCTTAAGACACTGAGTTTACTCATTCCATCAAAAAGAACGTCCTGTAATTTGATTGGCTCTTCAAAACAGAGTTTCAACATTAGAAGCTTCAGTCTTGGGCAAAATATTGGGCTACGAAGCTCATCATATTTATTTGCAACAATTGACATGTGACTGTATTGCTCATAAGAAGTTCTTCTCGGAAACTCTTCCGAGTGCACATCGTGACTTACCATAAAGATATGCTCTCCCTCCGACGCAATTGATATAGCTACATCACGGACCACATCATGCATTTTGACATAATCTTTGTGTGAACCTTGGGATAGCAGGAAACTATCTTTCAGTGTTTCTAACAGAAGACACACCCTATTTCTTGCATGTTCTAAATTATCAATTTCTGAAAAGATGCCAAGCCCCATGCCATACCTAAGTAATTCTTCAGTCCGAATATCACTATCTTCCTCGAACAAAGAACAAAGCAAAAAGAGGTACCTGACTTCATCACTTTCCAAGTGATCATAGCTTAGCCTCAGAGGTTGATAAACATTTGTGTGCACTCCAGGGATATTTCTTGGTGCTGATTTTTTTAATTGTTTTAGGGCATCCTCCCACGAAGGCTTGGTTTTACGCTTTAGTGCTCCTGCAACTGTAATAATTGCAAGTGGCATCCCCTTGCATTCTTTGGCAACATCTTTTGCTATACGATGAAGAGAAGGAATGTCAACTGAATTACCAGCTTTCTGCCTAAAAAGGATCCATGCCTCTTCTTCAGATAAAGTTCCAACTTCCATGATCTTTTGAGCTTCCATAGCTTCACAAACATCTCGGAGACGCGTTGTCAATGCCACTTTGCACCGATGGTTGTGGTTGCGAGCATTGGGAATTCCTAGTTTGTTAAGGTCAAGAGCCTCCCAAACATCATCCAAGATTATAAGGATGCTGTCCTGATCCTTTAACCTTTTAACCAACTGATCTCTACGATTCCACAAATTGTCTCCTTGCAACGATAGACCGACTCCTCCGGCGATCTCACCCTGAATTTTTTTGAAATCTAGTTGTTGACTGACAGTTACCATGACAACCTCATCAAAGACCCTTTCTTCTTTCGCCCTTGCTCTTATTTTCTCAGCCAGTGTTGTCTTACCAACACCACCCATACCACATATCCCAATAACAGCGACCCCCTCATCTCTCAAAGCTGACATGACCTCTTCCTCCTTCTGTTTTCTAGAGTCAAACTCCTCATCTCTGTTACTAGGTATAGCATCGCTTTCGACTGCAGGTGGTGCAGGATAGGAGAAAACATCATGCTTGTTGCCTTCATTTCGAAGTTCAATCACAGCCAGTTCAATTTTCTTAGCTCTCCTGCTCAGAGAGTAACGTGACTTCAAGTTTGGACACCAACCATAGAAGCAACCTCTTTCAACCTCAACTCTACCTCGCGTTACATCTGCCACATCTGCAGTAGTTATATTAACACTAGTTAACCAAGCCTCAACGTTGGGTGAAATGACATGTAAGTTTCTCCGGGCAGCTTCCGCTCCTAGCTGCACCCCTCTTCTGATATTCTCCAGCTTCTCAGATTCATTTTCCAAAGATCTGATGTTGCTCTTGTAGTAAAATAAATACCCAATCCCTCGCGCAACAGGCATCATCAAGCAATCTGTGACTTTACCAACATACATAGATAAAATTTCCATAGCTATATGACTTGATTATTTTTACTAGATTTCTTAGTTACAAGGAAGCAAAGGTAGGATCAGATGAAAATGAAAGCTCAGGGGATTGGAGTAAGGAGATGAAAGGTTGAGGGTGAACAAGATCTAAAACAGAGGAAAAGGGAAAGGGGTGGACTTCAAGATGACCGAAAACTCTCAAAAAAAAACACCCCCCCCCCTCTCCCCCTTTACATTAATTGATCACTATATTAAAAATAGTTGTTTCATATTAGTTGATCATCTTACTAAATCAAAAAAAGATTAATTAAATTTTTCTCATATTACCTTTGTAATTAATTCTTTTTAAAAGTATTCACACTTGTTTGTAAAGTTTCAAAAAAATTTCTTAAAAGGTAGATTAGTAAAATTAACTTCTCATTTATGATTTCTTAACATGCGTGTAAAAAAAAAGTGTGCAACTAATATGGGACGGAGGGAGTACAAATAGAAGGATAATTTTACTATATCAACCTTTAAATATAATAAATATAATATTTTGAAAAATATACTCCCTCCATCCCATATTAATTGCACACTTTTCTTTTTACACGCATATTAAGAAATCATAAATAAAAAGATTGTTTTACTAATTTACCCTTTAAAAATCTTCTTTGAAACTTTACAAACAAATGTGAACACTTTCAAAAAGAATTAATTACAAGGATAATATGGGAAAAATTTAATTAATGCTTTCTTTATTTAGTAAGGTGGTCAACTAATATGGAACAACTATTTTTAGTATAGTAAGAACTAATATGGGACAGAGGGAGTAATAGGGAAATGACTATAATTAATGATAAGGATAAATTAGAAACTAAGTGTAAAATTATCTCTTAATTTTATAAATTAGACAAGTATTATTTAACATCTATTTTTAGTATAGTGGATAAATAAAAATAAACGGAAAAAATATTAGGAGAAAATTAAACAAAATAAATCTATTACCCAAAATAACCCAATTACTCAAATGGCCTTTCCACCACTTTTCTTGCACGGGAAGTGCATTAGGCCGTTTTCTCGTCAAGCAGTTCCGCTTTCCCCTACCGATGATGTGCCGAGAAGTGCATTGTTGGAACTAAAAATACTTTTGTCTCTTCCACTGCACACTTTCAATTGGGTATAAGGGTATATAGGGCCCATGCTAATAATTGAGGCCAAGTCTTATTGCTTTTTTTTTTGGGTAACTTACATAAAACACATATTTTTAGGAGTTAATTATATTTTTTCCCACCACATTCTCATCGGGATACATCCCAAACCATTCGGATACATCCCAATCTCATCGGATACATTTCAAACCACTCGGATACACCCCAAATCTCATCGGATACATTCCAAACTATTCGGATACATCGGCATTTTTTATTTTTACCTCTGATACATCGACATCCCGTATGTATCAGAGGGGTTGGGATATATCCGATGGGTGGGATGTATCCGAGGTGAGGCGATGTATCATGAGGTGAGGCGGTGTATCCCGAGTTGAGGCGATGTATCCGAGTGGTTTTTTGATTAACATGTGGTATATTAAGTAATTAAAATAAAGTAGTGAGAAAGTTAGTAAATATGGTAAGGAGGTATGTCTTTTTAGGTAGTTTACCCTTTTTTTTCCAGATCTGCTAGCTATAAATTAAGACAAAAAAATATTAGTTTGAATACAGGCTTGTTTGGAAAGCCACCCTGGGAATTGGATTTGATGTAATTAGTGTAATTACATAGTTTAGTATATTTGGTTGGTCAGGTAATTACTTGGTCAGCAGGTAATTGAGTATAATTAGCAGGGGGTAATTGCACTCATCAATTCACAGGGGGAGCTGTGAATTGCTGGTAATTACATGGTATAATTACAAGCTGATTACTTTCTAATTTCGTCCTTTTATTTTTTTATTTTAATTAATTTTTTATTTCTATTATTTTAAATTCTTTTTTATTTTTATTATTCTAATAATTAATAAAAAATATATTTTTATTTTATATTGTTTATATTTCATTTCCTTCTCATTTCCAAACCTTTACATCTTGTGATTCCATGTAATTGTTCGTATTATCTATTTTATATTTATTTTTTTCATTTAGCATAATTTAGTTAGTATTCTAATTCTTAAATTAAAGTAGAATTCATTATTGAATAAGGTTATAGACTTAGATTTTTCTTTTCTTTTGAATCATATTTAGATATGTTAAATTGAAATTTGACATAAGAATATCATGTCAACTTTTTTGTTTTGAATTTTGAACCTATATTATATTTTTAGTTCCAATTTATTTGTTTTACTAGTATTGACTTGATATTTCACATTGCAAGCCATTCATTTTTTAGTTAGAATTGATAGATTATTTTTTTTCCAAATATTTTAATAATTTTATGACATTATATTTATAATATTAATCTTTTTGTTAAACATGCATTTCATGATGTTCTTAAAAATTATGTACTTAAAGTTTTTATGATTAATTTAATTAAAATATACTAATTTGAAAAATATAAATCAATTATTTCTTTATAATATTAGTTAAGAATATATGTTTATTAATTAATATATTTGGAAAGACGATATATAACTATATCTATACTACCTTAAAAGCATGAACTCAAAAAATTCAAAGTGAAATTACTAAAGTACCCTCCTTATTTAAATACTCTCTATTTATTTTATTTTTTTGAAAAGATATTGTGAAAAGTTGTTGTAATATTTTAAAAAGTTATACTCTCTCTGTCCCACTTTATATAACTCACTTTCCTTTTTAGTCAGTCCCAAAAAGAATGACACATTTCTACATTTAGTAACAATTTAACTTTAAAATGCTCATTTTACCCTTAATGAAATGATTTACAACCACACATGTAAGACTCATTTTAGACCACAAGTTTCAAAAGTCTTCCTTTCTTTCTTAAAATCCGTGTCAAGTCAAAGTAACTCATATAAAATGAAACGGAAGGAGTAACTATTAAATTAGAGAAACAAACTCAAAACCTAACGTTAGGAATAGAAGACAACGCTTCATAACATTCAACAGCGGCTACTCTCCCTTTGCTTCCTTTATCATACAAACTCCCATACATGTGTGTGCTAATCAATCTATTATGGACATAAGGTACAATTGATCAATCTGTTCGTCGCTCTTCCTCAAGTGAGAGAGTGACGGAAGTGCTACTGTGGCCATAGGGGCACATATCACCTGCAAGAACGTAACCATCCAATAGAACTCTGTCTTGTAGCGTGGATGCCTAATCACTGGGCGCAACTCTGTGATACCATGAGCGAACTGACAGTTAAAGGGAATGAACATTTTCACTCACAGATTCGATTAAGGGTGGAACTGTAGATATTTGCCGAGGTTTTGCCTGGCTAGGACCTCCATTGTTTCCACCTTGTGCTTTAAACTTGAGATATCCGCTCGAGAAGACAAAAATGCTCTTCGGCAGCGAGACTCATTCGACGTTCGCCCGGGCCGGTTTTGTTGACGTTCCCCTGCCTGATGTTCGGAGGTCTGGAATCAGAGATTTGAGTATCACGGTTGTCTCTCATACCAATACGATTGAAATCAGAGAAAAGACAGTTTCGTATGGTGGCCTACGTGAGGAGAGCAAGGAAAAAGTCGGATATTCAAGAACTTATCGGATTTGCATTCACTAAGAATCAACGGCCCACAACAGGGAACAGAAGGTCCAGATGTTTTTGAATCATAAACATAATGCGTTTACTTTGAAGAGACTGGTCATATTTCATTGTAAGATATTTTATACGTTTTTATCCTTTCTTTTCCGTTTTAGTTTGAATTTCTTGAAGACATTCATTATTTTTCTTTGTGAATTGACTTATATTAGTCGTTGTCTAATTGATATTTTAATTTGTAATTCAGTTTAATTTTAAATTGAGATATATTTTCCTAACCCATCTTCCAATCCATCAAAACCCAATTATCTTCATTCCCACAGTTCCATTAAATGTCTCTGTGTCTTGCATTTTAATGGCATGTTATTTGATCATAGGAATAACAGATAAAATAACAGCACTATGAGCTGCAACACTAGAAGATGGAAAAACTTTTGAGTGTTCCACCAATAAGTTAGCCATGGAAGACAGTGAAAAACTCTAAGTGCCCATTGATCTGGCAAAAATTGATCATAATATGATTATGTTGACAAATTTGCAGGGAAACCAGGCCATCAATAGTTAACCACAGGTGTTAGTAGAGCTGCTCCTGCCAATCTGTTACAACACGATTTACGTTACGTTATATACACTGACAATATATATAAAAAATTCTACACTAACGGTGAACTTTCACATGAGATAGTAGCTAGGGGTGGATGTACAATTAAAGTTGTTCGGACTCTTCAAAAATATTGAGTGCGTATCGAGAAGTAGTGTAATTTTGAAGGATCCGACACAAGTGCAACAACATTTTTGGAGAGCCGCAGCAACATAGCTTAAAATTACGAGTAAAAAAAAAACTGAATTTTAACATGTGATAGCAGTGGTGGATGTACTTCTAAAGTCTATGATGCTCAGACTCTTCAAGAATGCTAATGTGTGCGTGTCGGATCCTTCAAAATTAGTGCAGTTTCAAAGAATCTGATACGGGTGCATAAATATTTTTCCACCATGATCATTCACATAAACTTGAGTTATTCTTTCATGTATAATTATATATTATTTACTCAAAAAATTATTTTAATAATATTAATATTATTTTATGCAAACATATACTACATGACTCGGTATATACATGCAATGCACGTGTCGAGAAACTAGTATATATATATATTTAATTTAATATCATTTATAAATGCTCTTATTTGTTTAGTATAGACTTTTAGTTTTTGATAATTAGCTTTTATTTTTAAATTTTAATATAACCATGTAATTGCACTTGTGCAACCAAACAGTACACTTGTAATTACACTGTAATTACATTGTGGCAACCAAATAGGTCGTTGTAATTACTAGGCTGTGTAATTACTAGGCTGGTAATTACTACCCTAGTAATTACACCAATTCTAATTACCAGGTGGCTTTTCAAACAGACCCTACGTGAGGTTTGAGGGAGGGTTTCACTAATAAAGTATACTGTATTTTTTATGGATTGACTTGTTCACGCAATCAGAAAAAATTGCTTCTTTTCATCCCAAAATAAGTATCACCTTAGTAAAAGTTCATATGGATGATTGTTATAAACCGTGCAATTGTTATAAATCGTGTATATAAATATATATACATATTTGATACATAATTATACATCATATATACACGATTATATAATATTAAATTAATATCAATACATAAGATAATTATTTATACACTATCGATACATTATATATACATGCATTCATTTTTGTTAAATTTTGTTTTATCACATTTATAGAAAAAGAAAAACCTACTATTATTACTCTCACCCACCCCCAACACGGGCCTGTATTAAGCTCACCTTAATATTTGTTAATAGTATTAATTTTGGACAAAAATATATTTATAATATTTAAAAAAAAAAGAATTGTCCTTTATGCGACCTTAATGATTGAAATATACCGAAATAATTTCACAATCCTCTGTTGGAAAAGGCAAGACACTAACAAAGAATGCACGATAGGGTAACAACGGAAGAATACCCAAGTCTAAACTTTTCCTTTCAATTTGAACCAAGAGAAGACAACAAACTCAAGAACAATGATAATAGGGTAGCAAATATATCAACCAAAAGAATACGACAAGACAAGAATAAAATCAATCACAGGAGATACCAAGATTTACGTGAAAAACCCCTTTGGTATGAAGAGTAAAAACTACGGGACCAAAACCTCCACTATAATCACCAAGAGTTATAATAATGTTCTCCAAAATGGCTACCAAAGAAGTGCCAAACAACGAGCAACACTACATAAATCTCAACACCAAAAAATAAGAGAATAAAAGGAGCAAAAGCACCAAAAATGCAGCTATTGTTCACAGATGCAAATTTGGAGCTATGGAGTACCAAATCCAACTCTGTCAGTTCCTAATCAAAGATTGAGATGAGAGGAATAAGCTGACCAAAAATTAGCTTAATCGGATAGCGGAAATTGCAATTTAGGACTGAAATTGGGTGCGAAAATCTGCACTTTCTCTCTTGTGTGGCTGCTAAAAAATTCTTTTTATGGATGATGAAATAAGACCTAAAAAGATCTATATATATGCCCCATAAAATTGGGCCTATGGGCAAAAGTGGGTTGGTCAAAATTTGACTTTATTTATCCACATATGAAGGAAAAATGATCCATAATCCAATAATTCTCCTCCTTACGACTATGTGGAGGAGACCGCCATCCCGATGATCATGCAACAATGTTCAAACTTCCCTCTTGGCAAAGCTTTAGTCATCATGTCAGAACCATTATCATCCGTATGAATCTTCTCAAGTTCAAGCAACTTAGAATCCAACACATCTCGAATCCAATTATATCTCACATCAATGTGTTTAGACCGATCATGAAATGTAGAGTTCTTGCCAAGGGCACTTTGACTGTCGCAATAAAGCACATACCTCTCTTGAGCACAACCAAGTTCCCTCAAGAATCTCTTCATCTAGAGCAACTCTTTATAAGCTTCAACCGCAACAATAAGCTCAGCTTCTGTAGTAGATAGAGCAACACATTTTTGCAATCTAGATTGCCAAGACACAGCTTCCCCTGCAAAAGTAATCAAGTACCCTAAAGTAGACTTGCGAGTATCAAAATCACCAGCCATGTCTGGATTAGTATAACAACAAAGAATAGACTTTTCTGTACCAAAACATAAACTCAGACTAGAAGTGCCACAAAGATATCTCATGATCCACTTCACAACATTCCAATGTTCTCTTCCCGGATTAGAAAGAAAATGACTAATAATACTAACAGTATGAGCAATATCTGGTCTTGTGCAAACCATTGCATACATCAAACTGCCAACAACTGAAGTATAAGGAACTTTCTTCATATCTTCCTTCTGATCATCACTGGAAGGACACTCCTTTGTGCTCAACTTGAAGTGCATAGCTAAAGGTGTATTGAAAACCTTAGCACTATCCATGTTGAACCTTCGAAGTACTTTCTAAATGTACTTCTCTTGTGATAATCACAACTTCTTGGCCTTTCTGTCACGGACAATCTGTATGCCAAGAATCTGCCTTGCTGGTCTTAAGTCTTTCATAACAAAAGACTTACTCAACTCTTGCTTCAATTTCTGAATCCTGCAAGCATTATGACCAATAACAATCATGTCATCAACATAAAACAACACAATAATAAAGTCACCATCCGAGAATTTTTACACAAAAACATAATGATCTGAAGAAGTCTTCTTGAAGCCCTACTGACTCATAAAAGAATCAAACTTCTTATACCACTATCTAGGAGCTTTTTTCAAACCATACAAGCTCTTCTTCAATTTACAAACATAATTCTCTTTCTCCTTGACGTACGATAGTTATTGGATTGAATGACATGAAGTACGCCTTTAAATAGTGCCTCGGGAGCTTGTCGCTTCTTTGAGATGTGAGTTGCACATTATTGTTGGATTTAGCTGCCATTTGTTATTGTTATTGGCCTCATTTTATGCTTTGGAGTTGGCTGGTCGCGAGTGTGACATTAACACCTTATCAATTGGCTATGGCTCGTTCTTGCAACCTTGTCGATTCTAGCAATTGTTCCATTACCTTGGTTGGTGGGGCTTCATAGAGACGCCTTTGGGGCTTCAGTTAAAAGTATTTGTTTTGTGTGATTCAGAGCTTCCTGGAGCTGTTCGAGTCTGGACGATGCCGTTCCCGCAGCTAGTCATCGGATGACAGGTAGGTTATGGTTTCCCCCTATCTAGACTCTGCGTATATAGGCTATAACTGCATTAATTAGCATCCTTGGATGGGTTGTTATAGGTTGGTACCCCAGACCTTGTCCGCCTTTCGTCCGTCTATTTCATACGTTGTTTGTAGTATTCACGTAGTAATGTATATTACCTTTGTGGTCCTGTGTGGCCTTGTATTGACTCTGGAACATAGATGGTGGGCTATTTGGAAATGTCCGCGAGTCCCGGACATAGAGATTATCCTTTTAGGCTGGTTATGTCTGCTGAGTAGCTATTGGGCTTGTGCAGGGCTGATAGGAATTGTTGTGAGCCATTGGGCTACTTTTATATTTGTGTGCGAGCATATCATCCATGAAAAAGGTTTTCCCCTGCATGTTTTACTACAGTTTTGGCTATGAGCCACTACCGACAGTTTTCCTAAATTTGCATGGCCCTGGGGGCCCGTTTTTGGTACTGTTGTTGATAGAAAAGGGATTTTTGGATGTTTTCACACTGATTTTATTACTGGTACTAGTCTCTGCGGGGCAGAGCACCCGTCTTGATTTTATTACTGATACTAGTCTCTGCGGGGCAGAGCACCAGACTTGATTTTATTACTGATACTAGTCTCTGCAGGGTGGAGCACTAGACTTGATTTACTACAGTTTTAGACCCGGTTACGCCTGGGCACCCTTGGAGGGGTTTTTGAGGCATTTTCTACTACTTTAGTCCTGGACGGGGTCTGGGCATGCATACTTGAGACTGGGTCTCTATCTTGATCCCGGACTTGCTTCCGGATGACATGTCTTGATACTGAGTTTTAGTATGGGGTCGGGGACCTCCATGGACCTTGCCGCTCTGGGCCTAGGGCTTCGGGCTGCGTGCGCCGGAGGGAAGGGTATACGGTGGAGTAGAGGTATACAGGCTGAGTCCTTCCATGGAACCTGCCTGCTGGGCCTGATTGGCACCGGAGGAGGTACATACAGAGGTTCTATTTCACATCATATCATATCATGCATTGGATTCCACCCTTGTTTGCTGTGTGTTCAGTGTATGCTCCGGTAGTATGGGATGCCGGAGGGTTTGTTTTCACTTGATTGTGTTCCTCAGTTGTATGGGCGGCCGTTGGGACTGTAGGTAGACTATATTTACTCCTGTTTTTACTTAGAGCTTGTCTTGGCACCCGGTTCTTGAAAGATTAGTGATGGCTAGCCTGTTGAGGCTTTGGTTGTGGAATTTTTTATTATTGAGAGGGCTTTGGAGTCCTATCTTATTGAGGCACTTTTGTGTAGCCTTCTGAGCAGAGTGTGAGACTCTGGTTCTATTCTTGTGGGAAGCTGAGTGGTATCTCTCGGTTATTGTGGTTTAGTTATTTCATCCTAGGGTGGTACTTTTGAGGTGATTCCCTGGTTATGCTATCATGTGATTGGATCGTAGTTATGATTTCCTTATACTTGTTGATTCCATTTTGAGTATGTTAGACTGCTCTTCGTCTTTTCCTTTTACTTGAGGTTACCGGTATACCGCCATTTTCTTAACTCTCTCTCTACTTACTTATATTGTTGTACAGTGACTCCAGGTGCATTCTTCTTTCCTTCACCAGTGATTCTGTGTGATTGTATCTCTGTGCTAGCATGTGTTACTTGAAGCTCTTGGTTATGGATGATCTGTGCTAGCTCCTTGTGCCTTGCTTATTGCTTCAGTGACTGCTTTCTTGCTATCTGTTACTTACTGCTTTTATATCTTATATGTGCTCAGTCGGCCGATGATACCTACTGAGTACCCGTAGTTTTGGTGCTCATACCATACTTCTGCACTTTTTGGTGCAGATATTAGCTGAGCTTTCGCTGTTGAAGGCATTGGAGACTCGTGCAGCTTTTGGATCTTCGAGACTAGGGTGAGCGCCTGATGGTCGGGGCTTGTCTACATCTCATCTTTTGTACTGTTACTCTTTGTATATTCGGAGACAGTTGTACTTATCATTTTGTTACTTCTAGCACTTGTATTCTATTAGAAGATTCTGTACTGTCGATACCAAGTCTTGGGGTTGGTGTAGTTTCATGATGTATATATTCGGGTAAATTACTTCCGCGTTGTCTTATCTTTACATTCTGCTTCTGCTTATCTCAGCTTGTTGAGCGTATTGGTTAGGTAGTAGCCCATTACTAGCTGTTTCAGGCTACGGGAATTGGTTCACCTACTAGGGGGTTGTAGGTGCCATCATGACTTGAGAAATCGGGTCGTGACATCTATCAAAAGGATCAATATACTCACTATCATTATCTGAGCGAATGCATTTCAATTTCTTCCCTGTCTGTCTCTCAACAAAGGCCTGAAAACCCTTGAACACATCAAATACCTGATCCTTGGACTTCAAAAGAAATACTCAGAGTTTGCGAGAATGATCATCAATAAAAGTCATAAAGTAAAGTGCACCACCATGAGACCTTACCTTAAAAGGATCACACAAATCAGAATGTACCAACTCCAGCAAATTAAGTTTTCTTGAAGGCGGATGACTCTGAAAAGAAACTCTTTTCTATTTATTGGCTAAGCAATGAACACATTTTTTTAACTTTGTTTGTTTCACTCCAGAAAGTAATTTTTTCTTAGCCAAAGTGTCAATCCCTTTTTCACTCATATGACTCAGCCTTCTATGCCATAATTCTGATGAAGTATCATTCTCCACCAAGTTCACTGAGCTTCTAGAGATTGAGCCCTGAAATACGTACAAGTTAGACAACTTGTCACCACGATCCACAACCATTGAACCTCTAGAAAGCTTTCACTGTCCAGCACCAAGGGTGTTAATATAACCCTCATCATCAAGGTTTCCTATAGAAATCAAATTCAGGCGAACATCTGGAGCATGCTTGACATTGTTGAAAACTAGTCTCGAATCATTGTTATTTTCCAAACAAACTGTCCCAATGCCAAGAACTTCAACTTCATCATTATTACCCATTTTCAACATTCCAAAATTACCTGGAGTATAAGAAAAAACCAATTTTTTCTTGAGCGTGACATGATAAGTAGCACCAGAATCCACAAACCAGCTAGACTCATCACGAACAAGATTAGTGGAATTTTCACCACAATTAACAAGAAGATCATCATTAGTAACAACAGCAACACGATTCTCATTATCACCTTCTTTCTTTTGTCGTCCCATATCTCTCTTATGCTTGTGACAATATTTCATGATATGCCCATTCTTGTGGCAATAATCACATGTAACATTCTTGTATCTGGATTTTGACTTGCTTCTACTTGTACCTCTGTCATTCTGACCTCTGAACTTATTTCTCCTCTATCTTCAGTAACCAAAACATCGGAGTGTGAAACTGAAGAAGATGAGACCTGCGATCTTCTTCTCATCTCTTCATTCAAGACATCACTCTATTCCATAGTTACAATACCACTGGGAGCAGAATTAGTCAAAGAAACTCGAAGAGTCTCCCAAGAGTCTGGCAGAATATTGAGAAGCCAAAGTCCTTGAATTTCTTTATCAAACTTTACACCCATTTCGGACAGCTGGTCAAAGACACTCTGAAAATTATTTATTTGATCAAAAATAGGACTGCCCTCTTTGTACCTGATATTCATCAATTGTTTCAGTAGGAACAACTTGTTGTTGCCAGTCTTCAAAGCATAAAGTGTCTCAAGCTTATCCCACAAACTTCTGACATGTGTCTCATTCACAATATAATTTCTAACATTATCTTCAACACATTATCTGATATAGCCACAAACCTGCAGGTGCTCAAATTCTCAATCCTCATCATTCATAGATTCGGGTTTATTAGAAGCAAACACAGGTAAGTGCATCTGCTTGATAAATAGAAGATCTTTCATCTTGTCTTTCTAAGTATGATAATTACTACCATTCAAGCATACCATCTTGCTCATATTTGCCTCCATCATTCAAATCGACAATCAACAATAACTAATGCTCTGATACCACTTTATTGAAAAAGGCAAGGCACTAACAAACAATGCACGACAGGGTAGCAACAGAAGAATACCCAAGTCTAAATTTTTCCTTTCGATTTGAACCAAGAGAAGACAACAAACTCAAGAACAATGATAATAGGGCAGCAAATATATCAACCAAAAGAATACGACAAGATAAGAATAAAACCAATCACACGAGACACCAAGATTTACGTGGAAAACCCCTTCGGTGTGAAGAGTGAAAATCACGGGACCAAAACATCCACTATAATCACCAAGAGTTACAATAATGTTCTCCAAAATGGCTACCAAAGAAGTGTCAAACAACGAGCAACACTACATAAATCTCAACACCAAAAAACAAGAGAATAAAAGGAGCAAAAGCATTAAAAATGCAGCTACTGTTCACGGATGTAAAACTGAAGCTACGGGACACCAAATCCAACTCTGTCAATTTCTAATCAAAGATTGAAATGAGAGGAATAAGCTGTCCAAAAATCAGCTCAATCGAATAAGAAATAAAGCGGAAATCGCAATTTGAAGTTGGCAATTTAGGGCTGAAATTGAGTGCGAAAATCTGCACTCTCTCTTGTGTGGCTGCGAAAAACTCTTTTTGTGGATGATGAAATAAGACCTAAAAAGGTCTATATATATGCCTCATAGAATTGGACCTATGGGCAAAAATGGGTTGGTCCAAATTGAGTTTTATTTATCCGCATAGGAAGAGAAAAAAACCCATAACCCAATATCCTCTTCTCATGTCAGAGCTTTATATCCAAACTCATAAGAAATACTATGCATTAGTAGCACCCAATGGTGTGGGTGCGGCCTAATGAACAATAATATGGGTTGAATATCGTAAGAGGTAACAATATCCCGTGAAACTAATGGTACGGAGAGAAAAAAATAGAAATAGAAAAGGGGGACATCACCTGGTAAAACGCCGCCGTACTTGTGGACCTAGAAACCGACAATTTGAAGCACTGGAGTTTACCCATTAAATTCTTGAAGATTAAATGGACTGAAAATTTTCTGGGCAGAGCCCCTTGTAAAGTATTTCCAAAAGTATCTCCAGGAAAATACTCGCTTCGTTCACTTTTTATTTTCCTTCGTTCACTTTTGCTGAACTTCAGTATTTCAAAAATAGATTTTTACTTTACTTATCAGTTGTCATTTATAACATATACAGAAAAGATAATTATTTATTTTCACCTAATAATAAACATCAATTGATATGAGTATTATATAATAACTAGACAAATTTCCCGCACAGAGTGAACTACCTCAGTAAGCTCATGGATGATCATTTGGTGATATCTGTTTTACTTTTTGATTTTGTACACCAATGAATCTGTGTTATCTAAAATTTTGGGATAATGTCCAATTAGTTATAACTGTTTTAGCTACTATATGAGTAACTAAAGTAAATGAAAAGGGATACTAAAAGATATAAAGTTTGTCTTTAAGTGCTTGCACCATTAATAAAATGTTATCCAATAGATATGTATATACTGATTCAACTTAATCATTTTCTGGATCGTTTAAACCATCAAATTACTCTTGTTCTAATAGATAATTGATTCGATGGATGGGAAAATCTAATGTAAGACATGTGATGGGAAAATGTTTTTTAATATTTGAATTTGTTTTTAAAATAAAATGTGAAATTTTAATACATATCCATAAGAAATTATATATAGAAAGAGTTTTTTCATAAGAATTTGAAATTTTAGTAAATTTTATTAGAATACAACTGAATATAGAAGATACTAACCTTTTAAACCTTCGTCAAAAGCAATAACTTTTTTTTTTGCCTTTTTCATAAAATTAAGCTATGTTACCTAGAGATTAATGTAGACTAAATTCAAAAATATATTTATCACTTTTTTGTTTTTTGCTATAAGCTTAGAAGATACCTAAAATTCTTCTCTGTGGATAAGCTTAGAAGGTATTTTGATACAAACTGATAATTCTTGTATTTTTAATCGAGCAAAATTTTGCAAATACCTTAATTAGGTGATTACATAGTCCAATAAAATAAACAAAAAGAGACTATAGATAAATGTGTTTATTATACCTCCACGACCATCACCATGCACAGCTAAAAAATCTCTGGCTAGTTTTTGCATTCCCCCCCGTAATGATCTTATGATGTTTCTTATTTTACAGAAGAAACAACGAAGTTAATATTTAAGCACATGAATCATCATCAATTTGGTGTGTCCGCATAATAAACTTGAAAACATGAGTCTTTTTACGTTTGACAGCTTTCACGACTTCAAGATCATTACGATCAAAGACTATCTGCTGCAATTGAGTTAAGTAGGGAATTAAACTCCCAATGCTATACCATGAATTAAGGGAACCCAAAACATGTAATTTTGTTCCCGTTTAGGGGACAAAATTGAAAAAGTTGAATACAATTTTCTAGTTTAATAAGCTATTTACCCAATTGTCTAACACGAACAAAGAGGATTTCATGTTTGAGACATGGAATACCAAATTGAGACGATGTGGTATCGCCTTCTTCATGTGTCCTATTTCAAGCTATGCATAAATTGTTATTCGAAATGAATAAATAAAAGCCTGCAGCGAGAAAGTAATAAACATCTTCAGCTTTCATAAATATTCAACTTCTAAAAGGAAATCTCAAGAAAAGGAAGAGAGACAAAATCGTATCTCATAACACCACCATATATTGAAAAAGGGAACACTTCAAGCAATTAAAAAAAGGGAATCACTTCAGGATCATAATATCTTTCAATATTGCAATTACATTGCAGAAATAATTAGAAACCCTGTGAAGCCATCATTCAGATAAACAATCACTATTCAAAAATTGGCGGTAGGAAAGTCACTGTATAAGATAAGAAGAACAATAACCACTCTGAAGGCAGATTTGGCATTGAAGTTGACACCAATTGTTGTTGTTGTACAGCAGTTAAAGATGAGACTATTCACCATACTTTCCTTGATGGAGAGCTGGCTAGAATAATTTGAAACTTTTTTGGATCCGTTTGGAATTCCATGAGAACCAAGCACCATCAGAACTTTTATGATAAAGTGGTGAAGCATAAAGCCGAAAAACAGTTTACACAAAGACTTGCTCAAAACTTTTCCTATAGTTATATGCTGGGAAATATGGAAAGCTAGATGTGCCAACAGATATGGTAAGACAAGAATCTCTAAATCCAGGATCATTCATCATGTATTTTACCATATTAAATGGATGATCTCAAAGACCAACTCCTCTATTTAATGGAACTGGAAATGGCAAGAGCTTAGCAAACAGATTATAAGCATCTCACACAAGATTGATTGTATTATAGTGAGGTGGATCAGACCACCTCTGGGATGGATTAATCTCAACACAGATGGCAGCCACAACAATGATAATTCTATTGAAGCAGGAGGCATTATCAGAAATAGTAATGGCCATATCATTATGGCCTTTGCTAAATATTTGGAAAAAGGAAGCAGTAATCTAGCACAAGTAGAAGCTATTATGTACGGATTGCACTGGTATAGCTCCCAAAGACTCCAAAATATTATTTTAGAAAGTGACTCTCTTATAATCATCAATATGGTGAAGGGTAAGAACAACATAACCTGACAACTTCAAGACTCCGTACATGATATTAATCAAATATTCTCTCA
The DNA here is from genome assembly GCA_003996215.1 of Jaltomata sinuosa. NCBI lineage: Eukaryota > Viridiplantae > Streptophyta > Magnoliopsida > Solanales > Solanaceae > Jaltomata > Jaltomata sinuosa. The sequence goes on along the minus strand of QJPP01000311.1, from coordinate 1,079,087 downwards.
AATTACCAACATTGTTCAACAGTGCTATAGAGAAGCCAACCAAGTTGTGGATGCTTTGGCCAAATGGAGTATCGAAGACCATGAGGGACAATTTTATGAAGCTAAGGATCTTCCTAATGAAGCTACAGGGGCATACACGCTGGATAGAGAAAATATGGCCTCCATTAGACATAAACAAAGGAAGAACATAGATAATTAACAGAGAGAATAAACAAATAGAGAAAATGTGAAGCAACAGAAGAACAATTTTTAAAAAATATAAAAGAAACAATGCAGAGAGACGAAAAAAGTAAACAGTAGAGAGAAGAATCAGGCGAGAATACCCTTCAAGCCTTTAGTTAAGAAAAATCCAAGTAATGACTGGCATAGATTAGCCCAGAAGTGGTGAGAATGAGGCAGCAAAGAGACATTGAGAGTCTGTAATGGTGGTTTCCACCTCTCTGTTCGCAGATGATTTCCTTTTACATTTTTAAAAAAAGGAACCACACCTAGCAATACACCACCATTGTTGGAAATGGTTCAATACATTGAACCTTCAACTTGTTTATGTTTCTTCCCTTATCGTTGAACTTTTCCTCTAAACTATGGATAGATTTTAATGACATTGGCGGTGCGACCCGGAACACATCTCTGTTTTTTGTAACCAAGGCCTGCAGCCATGGCGGGCTTGTATCCTTTCCCTGATTTTATAGCAAATCTGAGCCTCAAGAGAAAAGTTGGGCGAGAAAACCGTCAAACAATTACTGGCGAATCCCCTTCTGCTAATGGGCGAGAATGAGGCAACGAAGAGAGTCTGAAGAACGTTAATGGACTGTTTTGGTTTTTGAAGCGGTGTGATATGCGAAAGGTTTTTCTTTTTTGTTTTTTAATTGTCTTTGCAAAGAAAACATAAAAAAATTATGGAAAAAGATAAATTCATTTTCTAATCAGTGAGGGTTGCGAGAAAGAAAAGAGACAGGGTTGCTGCAGAAATGTAAGTAGCGTGCAATAAAACATCTATCACGGAAGAATACCTTTTGGTGTGGCGGTAATTTTATAAAGGACCTTTGCCAGATTTAACTTCAAGGGCTTCTTCAAGCTTCCTCTGTTGCAGGTCATCCTTCTTTCTGTTTGACAGTGAAACATACCTTTTCACTTATTTTGGGTAAGACTTTTCATCTGTTCTAAAATAAAGACACAACTATTTGTATTTATTTTGTTAATAAAGTACAAATATGAGGGAAATGGTCAAAAAGTCGAGGAAAAAGATAAATTACAATACTAATTCTTGGGCGTGCCATGTCACCAGGCTGAGGTGACAATGATGAATATTTTCTGCTTAGACTTACGGTTTGAGTAAGGTATCTCCTCCATTAATTCTGCCCCTAAAGAATAGTGTTAGAAGAAGAAAAAAGGAACTTGGAGTCGTTATTTCTAAATAATCCCTACATAAACCTAAACCATAGTACAATATATAACCGTGTAGTGACAGAGGACCATATTTTTTCTTGCACATCTTACTTCTCCGAATTCCTTTAAAAGATCATTTATCTGTTTCACTTCTATCCGAATATTTCCCCAAAGAACAAGAAAGTCCATTTTTAAATAAAGATATCTACAGAGTTAAAAAAACAAACCACAAATTTTGCTAATTCCGTTGAAACATTTTTAAAAGAAAATGGGAGTAGATGTAGGTACCATATTTGGTCCGATGCGGGGATCAGAGAAAGAGCTACCAACTGTACCCAGCCGATAGAACACATCCCGTAAGAATCCGCCATGATGCTTTGGCAAAGAAGGAATATTCAATTTTGGCAAAGTCAAAGAATCAAAAGGGAGTTATGAATTTGTAACTTTGTTGAATTTGGGGGTTAAGGACTTCAAGTATGTTGGGTTCGATCGAACTAGTGGGGGTTCACCATCAGGGAGAGGAGGCCAACAATTGCTGGATGTGGCCATAACCATCCGGCTATAATTCTAGGTAGATCTAGGGTTCCAATAGAGAGAGAGGAGGGAAAACAACGATTATGTAATCCAATCACGAAAGAGTAGGAGAAAAAAGAAGCATACAATCAAAAATCAAAGAAATAGAGTTGTTTTTTTGGGAATACTTACAGCAGTGAAAGGCAGATAGAGATGAAGGGATAGTTGAAGGTAACGGTGCTATTGTGAGGAAAAATGTAGGAACTGCCTTGAATCAGAGTGTTGCTAACGATGTTGTACCGCTTTGAGTCTAGCAATGATAGTCATGAATGTGAATAGGTAAGAAGGTAATCTTGTGAGAAAGAAGAGGAAGAGACGGGGAAATTAGAAGTAACTTTTCAGTTCATTTTAATTAGGCGCCATTTTGTTTCTTTTTTTCTGAAGTGCTATTTTTTAATTAGTGAAAATAAGGAAATATGGCCAAAAAATTAAGAAAAAAGATAAATAGCAATACTAAAATTCAAGAATGCGACGTTAGCATGATTAGGATCCTCTTATATATATATACTAGGCCAAACACTTGTAAAAAGACTGATTATATATAAATTTCTGAAGATTCAAAAGAGCATGTGATTTTAAAAAGAGAAAATTATCCTTCATAATGTTTTAACATCATTAATTACACATTATACATCATCTTTTTCATTATTCTTAAAATACCACTTTAATTACAATCCATACCAAAATCTATAAATTAGTTATTATTTATTTAATATATTTAATTATTTTTTCATACTAATTAAATAATTAAGAAAATCTCACTTAATCTACAAAATAACTCAATGTAATTAAGGAAGATAATTACAATGAGTTATTTATATTGCATCAAATACGCAAGAGACCCACTTAATGTCCCCTATTATCCTTTTACTTTCAATCACTTAGAATCCCTCAATATCACGTTTCATATTTCTGCAAACAAATCCCTTGAATATCTCAATGAGATTTCTTCCCCAAATTTCTTACATTTGGTTGATTTCTACTAAAAATCATAATTATAAGTTCATACGGGGGTTTCAATTTCTTTATTTTGGTGATATGATTTTGTGGGTTTATATCTTAGGATTTTTATTTGTTTTTGAAATTTTAGGAGAATCATGTTGAAAAAATCTCTTCTTTATTCTACAACAGCTCGTAAGAGCCCTAGATTTGGTGATGGAGATAGTCTCATCATGCTTTCTCATCCAAGTTTTGATTTGGGTTGTTTTATTCAAACTCCGAAGAAGAATGTTGTTAAATCACTCGAAAAATCAGACGATGGTGTTATCCCGAAGAAGAATATTGTCACGATCCGATTTCTCAGTCATGATGGAACCTATAACCCCCCAGTAGGCGAACCAATCCCCGTAGCCCAGGACAATTAGTAATGGGCAACTATCTAATAAATAAGCGGAAGAATAATTTAATAAGCAAAAGTAAGGAAACACGATGAAGAGAATAGATAACAAGAATATATATATACATATGCGAAAACTAAACCAAACCTCAAGACTTGGTATCATAGTATAGAGCCATAACTACATATAAGGAGTACAAACGGTCCAAAACAACATATACAGATGTCTCCGAATGGTAATAGAGTACATAAAGCAAAAGATAAACTAAAGCTAAGCTCTGATCGCCAAGAGCTCACCCTCAGTCTGAAGTAGTCCCCAAAAGATCTCCGAGCACGAATCACAACGATCTAGCGGCGATGGCCCATGCTAGGATCTGCACCAAAAGATGCAGGAGGTAGGGTGAGCACTAAATGCGAAGCATAAGGTACCCAGTAGGTATCATAGGCCGACTGGGCACATATAAGATAAAAGTGTAGTAACAGACAGAATAGAAGCAAGTAGTCACAGAAATCAACAAAAGGTACACAGGAACTAGCCTAGAGGGAAGTCAATAGAACAACATGCGAGGCCAGCAAGCAGAATATATATACAACAGGCACAGGTGTAAGTAAGAAACAACGCACCTGGGATCTTTGCAATAACAATATATACATAATAAGTTTACGAAATGGATGGTATACCGGTAACCTCAAGTATAAGAGGAAGAGGGAAAAAGTAATGATAGGTATGCTCGGAGACATGAATCAAACTCAACTAATCATATCAATTCTAAAATCTAGGAACTAACAACCTAGTAGTAACCAAATTCATACTTAACCGTAACAGGGAACAATTCCATAAGTAAATAATAATTGTCTACCTACAGTCCCCCGACCGCCCATACAACCGAGGAACACAAACAGGTGAAAACAAACCCTCTAGCATCCCATACTACCGGAGCGTACAATCAACAAACAACAAACAAGGGTGGAGCCTCAAACAATGAATGATATGATGCATGAAGATCTCAAGTGAAATGGTATCTCTGTATGTACCTCCCCCGGTGCCGATCGGGCCCAGCAGGTAGGTTCCATTGAAGGACACTGCCCGTATACCTCTACTCCGCCATATACCCTTCCTCTGGCACACGCATCCCAAAGCCCCAGGCCTGGATAGCAAGGTCCATGGAGGTCCCGAACCCCATACTAAAACTCAGTATCAAAACATGTCATCCAGAAGCAAGTACGGGTTCAAGATAGAGACCCAGTCTCGAATATGCATGCCCAAACCCTATCCAAGACTAAAGTAATGGGAAAATATCTCAAAAATCCCTCCAAGGGTGTCCGAGCGTAACCGGGTCTAAACAGTAGAAAATCATCTCAGGTGCTCGGTCCCACCGAGGCTAAAATCATCTCAAGTAGTAAGAAAACTCAACTAGCACCCCGGCCCTGCCGAGTTTAGAATTAATAGTAAAACTGGTGATAGAAATCAAAATTTAACTTTCTTTTATCCCAAGAATATTCACAAGTTAAATCAAACCATTTCCAATTCATTTCCATAAAAAATGGGCTCCCAGAGCCATGCAAGGCTTAGAAAACAATTCTCGTAGGCCCGAAGCCAAAACCGTAGTAAAACATGAATAAAACCCCTTTTATATGCATGGAAATGAATGATCAACACAAATAGCCGCCCAGCAGCTCACAATCAACCTATCGGCCCTGCACAGGCCCACAACTACTCAGCAAGCATAACCAGCCTAGAAGGATAATTCTATGTCCGGGACTCGCGGACATTCTCAATATCCCACCTTCTATGTTCCAGAGTCAACAAGGCCTCACAGGACTACAAGGGTAAATAAAACATATCGGCAAGTACTACAAGCATCGGAGGAACAAAAGTAGGCGGACATGAATAAAGCGGTCGAGATCTGTAGTACCAACCTAATAATCCAACCCAAGGATGCCAGCTAGTACAATTTTATCCGATATATGCTAAGTCTAGGGAGTTTAAACCATAACCTACCTGTCGTCCGACGACAAGCTGCTAGGACGACGATGTCCAAGCTCGAACCGCTCTAAGAAGCTCTAAAATGACAAAAATACCTTCCAACGAACGTTCGAATGCCCGTAGTTCCTTCACGGAAATTATTCCTTACGTCCTAAGCTTCACAAACACTATATATACGCAGCTTTTACTCACGTATAAACAGTTCATAATTAAGCTTAAATGGGCAGATTTCCCAAAAGGATCATAGCTTTATGAAACGTCCGTAGAACTTCATAAAAACGATCATAAAAGAGCCCCGGGATGGTTACCTTAGCAAACCAAATGTAAAACTTGAAGAACCACCAAGAAATACCAAGTTGTATCTTCTGAAACCAGCTTTAAACGTGGTTTATCGATGGGGAAAATGGCTGCCACGCGTAGAGATTGCTTATCTAGGCACGGGGGCAAACTTTAGCGATAGAAATCACCAAAAATGCACCTTGATCACTCAAGAACTCTCTTGGAACCCTCTCTTATGTTTTCTCTCTGTTTGAGAACTTTTTTGGAGTTTTAAAACGTGAATTTGAGGCTTTAAATCGGTTTTGACCCGACCCGGTTCGCGACCCAATTTTTACCCAAATAGTCCGCGGTAAAACAGTCATAACTTTTTACTCCAAGATCGGTTGGACGTGAGATTTTATGAGTTAAAAACTAGACTCGTAGACCTTCAATTTGGTAGGTCTGGAGACTTCTAACTCTTTATATATTGAGAGAAAAGCTCTGAGATATTTGACCCAAAGTTCAGAAAATTTATTAAAGAAACTTACGATAACTTTTGCCGACTTGCTTGACTTCAAAACTTATCATACGACCATAAAGACCAAACAAAAGGCCCGGGCATCGAACTACCTGTCCCGACAAGCCTTAAATGACTTGGGGCCGCTACAGACAAACTCTAACGGTACAAGAAAGGCAAAACGCCTAAATGACCGGAAGGGTCATTACATCATCCACTACTAAAAAGACTTTCGTCCTCGAAAGTCAAGAACAAGGAAGTACCTGAAGGCTCGAATAGCTGCGGATACTGAGCCCGCATATCTCTCTCGATATCCCAGGTAGCCTCCTCAACTGGACGGTGCCTCCATTGAACCTTGACAACCGGGATCTCCCGAGACCTTAATCTCCTGAAATCTCTGGCGAAAATAGCTACCGGCTTCTCAACAAAGGCTAAACTCTCATCCAATTGAACTGAGTCCCACTACAACATATGAGACTCGTCTGGAACATACCTCCGCAACATTGATACATGAAAAACTGGGTGCATAGCTGAAAACATCGGAGGCAAAGCTAACTGATAGGCAACACTACCAACCTTCTGGAGAATCTCGAACGGCCGAATGTACCTGGAGATAAGCTTGCCCCGCCTACCAAATCTCATCACACCCTTCATGGGCGATACACAGAGAAACACCAAGTCACCAACACTAAACTCCAAGGCACGAAGCCTACGATCAGTATAACTCTTCTGCCTGCTCTGGGTTGCCCGAAGTCTGTCCTGAATCACTCAGACTCGGTCTAAGAAATCTTGAAGCAAATCTGTACTCTGTGGCCTAGACTCAAAACCATCAAACCAGCCAACCGGTGATCTAAAACGCCTACCATACAAAGACTCGAAAGGTGCCATGCCAATATTCGAATGAAAACTATTATTATAAGCAAACTCTGCCAAAGGGACAAACTGATCCCAAGAACCTCCAACGTCAAAAACACAGGCCCGAAGCATGTCCTCCAGGACCTGAATGGTCCTCTCGGACTGGCCATTTGTTTGAATGTGGAAAGCAGTACTAAGCTAAACCTCTGTACCCAAATATCGCTGAATAGCCCTCCAGAACTAAGATGTGAACTGAGTGCTGCGGTTTTAAATGATAGAAGCTTGGACCCCGTGCAACCAAACAATCTCACGAAGGTAGATCTGAGCTAACCTCTCTGCACCATAAAAAGTCTGAACCGACAAGAAATGTGCTGACTTAGTCAGCCTATCAACAATCACCCATATGGAATCAAACCCACGAGATGTACGAGGTAAACCAATAATGAAGTCCATAGTAATCCCTTCCCACTTCCACTCAGGAATAGGAAGTCGCTGCATCAAACCACCAGGTCTCATATGCTCGAACTTACCCTGCTGACAGTTCAAGCACCGAGATACAAACTCTGCCACATCCCATTTCATACCACTCCACCAGTAAAGCTGCCTCAAATCTCTATACATCTTTGCAGCGCCCGAATGAATAAATTATCTGGAACAATGGGCCTCGTGAAGTATCAACTGAATTAAGTCACCAACCCTCGGAACACAAAGTCGACCATCGAATCTTAGAATATCATCAGAACCCAAAGTAGCCCAGCTGGCCTCACCCTGAACCACCTGATCACGAAGGTCATACAAACTCTGATCCTCGAACTGTCGGCTCTGAATCTGATAAACTAGAGTAGAACGAACCTCAACACCGGCAAGAACTCTGCTGGGATTCGATAAGTTAAGCTTAACGAAATGGTTATCCAAGGACAGGATGTCCAAGGCTAACGGTCGCTTAGAAACTGAAATTGAAGCTAGGCTACCCATACTCACCGCCTTTCGGCTCAAGGCATCCGCTACCATGTTTGCCTTGCCCGGATGATATAGAAATGTGAAGTCATAGTCCTTCAGTAGCTCAAACCATCTCCTCTGCCTCGAGTTCAGCTCTCGCTGCCTCGTGATATACTGAAGACTACAGTGATCAGTAAAGATCTCACAGTGAACTCCATATAGGTAATGTCTCCTGATCTTGAGCGCGAAGACTACTGCCGCCAACTCTAAGTCATGAGTGAGGTAGTTGCGCTCGTGAACCTTTAGCTGCCTCGACGCATATGCTATCACTCGACCCTACTGCATCAACACACAACCAATACTGACCTCTGAAGCATCACAATACACGGAGAAACTCTGACCCTCAACCGACAAAGTCAAAACTAGAGCTGAAGTCAATAAGGCCTTAAGCGTCTGAAAGCTATCCTCGCACTGATCCGACCACTGAAATGGGACATCCTTCCTAGTCTGTATAGTCAAGGGTGCTGTATGTAAGAAAATCCTTGAATGAACCGTCTGTAGTAACCTGCTAACCCAACAAAGCTGCGGACCTCAGTAGCAGTAGTAGGTCTGGGCCAATCACAAACTGCTGAAATATTTCCCAGATCAACCCTAATCCCATCCTTAGACACCACATGCCCTAGGAATGCAACTGACTTAAGCCAAAACTCACACTTTGAGAACTTGGCATAAAGCCGATGATCTCTCAAAGTCTGGAGTATAACCCTCAAGTGCTGCTCATGCTCATCTCTACTACGCGAGTATACCAAGATGTCGTCTATAAAAACTATCACAAATGAGTCCAAATACGGGTCAAGCACCCTGTGCATCAAGTTCATAAAGGCTGCGGGGGCATTAGTCAACCCAAAAGACATTACCAGGAACTCATAATGGCCATAACGTATCTTGAATGCTGTCTTAGGGATGTCCTCTGCCCTAATCCTCAACTGATGGTAGCTGGACCTCAAATCAATCTTCAAAAACACGACTGAACCCTGAAGCTGATCAAACAAGTCATTTAATCCTCGGCATCGGATACCTATTCTTCACTATCACCCTATTCAGCTGTCGATAATCAATACACATCCGCATCGACCCATCCTTTTTTTTCACGAAGAAAACAGGAGCACTCCAAGGTGACACACTCGATTTAATAAACCCCTTAGCTAACAGATCCTGGAGTTGCTCCTTAAGCTCTCTCAACTCAGCAGGAGCCATACGATGAGGAGAAATAGAAATGGGACTGGTGCCCGGCTCTAACTCAATATCAAAATCAATATCTCTCTCAGGTGGAAGGCCTGGCAGGTCGGTAAGAAACACATCGAAGAAGTTTCTAACCACAGGAACAGACACATGAGATGTAGGGTCAGCACTAACATCTCGGACATATGCTAGATAAGCTAAACACCCATGGAAAATCAACTTCCTAGCTCAAAGACAAGAGATGATCCCAGATGGTGCGCGGCCAACAGAACCCTGCCACACGATCGGGGATACATCGGGCACAACTATGGTAACGGTCTTGGCATAACAATCCATAACCGCACGGTGAGAGGATAACCAGTCCATGCCCAGTATCACATCAAAATCTAATATATCGAGTATCATCAAATCACTTCAAGTCTCCAAATCACCAACAGATATCACACAGGATCTCACAATCCTATCCACTACTAAAGAATCTCCTACTGGGTGGAAACAGAAACAATAACAGATAATGGCTCACTAGCCAACCCCAAACAAGGCAGAAAGTAGGCAGATTCATATGAACAAGTGGATCCAGATCAAATAAAGCCATAGCAGACTGATGGCACACAGAAATCGTACCTGTAATCATAGTATCCGAGGACTCTACCTCCGGTCTCCTCAGGACCGCTTAGAACTGATGACGACCTCCACCTGCCCGACCGCCATCCCTACTACCTGCTCTGCCATGCGGAGCACCACCTCTACCCTGACGACCAGCTCTTCTAGCCGGAGGCTGAACTGCTCATAAAGGTTTGGCCAGCTAAACTGTACCCTGCTGAGGGCAATCTCTAGAAAATTGACCAATCACACCACAAGTAAAACAAGCCCCTGGCGTCCTATTCGGTCGAGATGAACCAGCAGATCCTATATGGCCACCACAGCCTGATGGCTCAGAAGCTATACCCCTTGAAGACTGACTACTATAGCCCTGATGGCTGCTCTGACCCTGCTCGAACTGGGTACTGCCAAAAGTCTGAAGGGAAGCCTGAACCGATCGGCTGGACTGACCCTGGTGCTGCTGGCTGATAACCCTGGCCCTACTGGCCTGAATCTCTACCGCTATATCTGGAACCACTGTAGCCACCCTGATGTCGAGACCTCTTATCTCTGGACCCTTGATCATGTCGCTGTAAGTCCTCCACAGTACGGGCATAGTCTGTGATAGCCTGAAATGACCGACCACCGGCAACCAATATCTCAGTTGGCTGCCTAATCTCTAGCCTCAAACCTCATAAAAATCTGCGAATCCTATCTGCCTAATGATCATAGCTCCAAATGGTGCTAGCTAATGAAAATGGGTCTCATACTCCGAGACAGTCGTAGACTCCTGCATAAGGTGAGTAAACTGCTCCCTGTGATGCTCACGATCACTCTGAGGTAAGAAATTGGCCATGAAGGCCTCATAAAACTCAGACCAGGTCAAAAGAGGTGACGATGGTGGTCTACAAGCAACCTGGGCCCTCCACCATAACTTCACTGGGCCCTCCAACTGATAGGTAGTATAACCAACCCCGTGTCTCCAGCAAACCCAAATGATGCAACATCTCCTCACAGGTAGTAATAAAGTCATGTGGGTCCTATCCAGAAGTACCAGCAAACCTCGGGGGTGCTAACCTCAAAAACCTACCCAACGCCTTCTACTTCGACTCTGTCATAGCTGGGCGAGGAGCAAGAGGCTGTGCAACTGATGGGACCGGAATGACCTCCACACGGGGAGCCACAGTAGCAGGCTACGCTCCTGAACTCTTTGCACCCAGGGCTGCCCCCTGAGCAGATGTCTGTACTACCTCAAAAGGCCGCTCTCCAATCATACCCAAAAGTTGTAATAGTAAACCCTGAATATCTGAAGACTGAGCCGGGGCTGAAGCTGGCACAGAAATGGGTGCTGGAGCTGGTACTAGAGCTGGTGGTGTCTGGGCTACCCCCTGATCCATATGCTGCTCGGGCTCTAATTCAACTATAGCAGCTCTAGTAGGTGCCACTGCTCGAGGGCGTCCTCGACCCCTAGCTGGAGTCGGAGGCTCATCTCCCCCTGACGCCGATGCTCTCGTACGAACCATCTGTGGAAGAATGTGGTAGAACAAATGAGATTTCAAGAAACTTCAGGGGTACTACGCATGATATAGAAGTAATGAAAAAGTCGTATTTCCTATGATGTCACTGTAGCCTCCCGAAGATTGAGTACGGACGTCTCCGCCCTAATCCGCAGGACTCTACTAGATATTGGCTCCTATACCGATGACACCGGTGAACCTAGAGCTCTGATACCAAGCTGTCATGACCTAATTTCACAGTCATGATGGCATCTACAACCCCCCAGTAGGCGAACCAATCCCCGTAGCCCTGGAAAGTTAGTAATGGGCTACTATCTAACAAATAAGTGGAAGAACAATTTAATAAGCAAAAGTAAGGGAACAAGATAAAGAGAATAGATAACAGGAATATATATATATATGCGAAAACTAAACCAAACCCCAAGACCTGGTATCATAGTATAGAGCCAGAACTACATATAAGGAGTACAAATGATCCAAAACAACATATACAGATGTCTCCGAATGGTAATAGAGTAAATAAAGAAAAAGATAAACTAAAGCTAAGCTCCGGTCGCCAAGAGCTCACCCTCAGTCTGAAGTAGTCCCCAAAAGATCTCTGAGCATGAATCACAACGATCTTGTGGCGATGGCCCACGCTAGGATCCGCACCAAAAGATACAGGGGGTAAGGTAAGTGATAACGCTCAAACTACACCTCAATTTAAGAAGCGTAAGCGATCGTTGTCAAATATATAACCCAACAAGGTTGGGGTCGAATCCCACAGAGAATATGGTGATGATTAAGACTTTAGTGAAGTATGTGACTAGTTGTCAATCGTTTCCAGTAACTAAAAGGGGGGTTTTGTAATCAAATTGTAAACAAAACAATAATAAACGTAGGAGTTTAAATCAGTATGAGAGAATGCGAACTAGGGACGTGGTTACCATGGCGTTGTAACAATGTCGATTCTAGGCTTAACCGGGTTCTTTCTATATGCGTGTCACGATGTGATTGCGTCAATTGTATCGTCTAAACGTCTCTCGACCAAATAAACAAATTTCCTTTTATCTTCTCTCGATCTCAAAAAGATGTGCTTTTTAGCTCTCAATCCTAACATCAAGTAGATTAATCCAGTTACAGCATTAATCTTTAAGACGAGAGTTGGTAGTCTCGAATCCTTGTTGTTAATCAAGTTTCCCGGTTTTAATCTCTTTCTCAAGCAAATTAAACCTAGGCATGTTCTAATGTTTGCAACCCACTAGAAAACGTGACATAATGTATGATTAACAACGTGACAATACATAAATCGAACCCAACGCTCCCCGGAATCTATATTGCTACGTTTGCCATGGCTCCCACAGCCCTAGTTGCGGGAGTTTTAGTTAATCATGCTATAAAGAAAAGAGAAGAGAATTGAATTCATAATAAGGAGAAGAAGTTCTTACAATATAATGAAAACCACTCTTCAATCTCCAAGAACAAGAGAAACCAAGAACTCAAGAACGAATCAAGAACACAATTGTTAATTCAAGAAACGTGTTGCTCTCGAAAACTAACTAAAAACGTGTTTGAAATAATGGGAGAATTCTAATTACATAAACCTAACATAGGGTATTTATAGGAGTAGTAGAAACCAATTCCAAAACGGGCTAGGAATCCCCAAAAACGCGGGTCGCCGCCTGAGTCACTGCCTAAGCGTGACGGTCAGGCTGACGGACCGTCAAGGCAGTGACGGACCGTCGCCTGGACCGTCACTGCTAGGCAGTGGTTCAACCTGGAGGTCTGCCTTGGTGTGACGGTCCCAGTGACGGACCGTCACATGTGTGACGGCCCGTCACTCAGGCCGTCACTCTTAGGCAGAACTTCGTTTTTCTCGTATTTTCTTCCGTTTTCGTGTTTGCTTCCATTTCCTACAAATACAACATAAAAACATCAAAAACAACAATGGTTGCTTGAAAACGTACGATTGTTCTTAGTAAAAAGGAGTCGAAAGTGGCGTAAATTAGCGTCACATCAACACCCTCAACTTAAAACGTTCGCTTGTCCTCAAGCAACATAACATAAAACAATAATACGACTCTACTAAGAACACAAACTCATGTCTATAGCAACTCATGTTCATTCAAACTTATTCAATTAAATCATGCTCCCTTGTAACACACGAATGTATGAAACACTAACTTGCAAGGATCCAAACATGTCATTCCGATATGATAGAACATTATGCATACACACGCGTAGCTATCCTAACAATCAATAGACAATATAGACATCTTGGTGCCCTCACCACAAAGAAATCCCACACACAAGTTTTGGGACTAGGTAAGCGCTCACACTCACAAACGATTTCAAACAATGCACATGCGATACCATAGGCTTGCCCTTACTATTCTATTTCAGTTCTTCAGAAAGCTACTTAGGATCACTACAGGACTTGTATTTGCTTGTAATGAGGCTTCGGGTGCAGGTAGGATGCATTTAGGGGTTAGTGACTAAGCCCTCCTTGGAACCATTTACATCTTATCACCACATAACTTCACTTTATCCATCCTTATTTACCTTTTTATTTCCTTGATTCTAGATACAGGTGCGGCCTCTTTATTGACAATTCTTTTTGTTTCTTTTTCGATCTTTTTCATCTTTCTTTATTTTTCTTTTCTTTTCTTAGGCGCACACCCGGATTTTCATTCTATTCAACAACAATCATCTCCATCCTCTTTTTCTTCTCCTTTACCACTGTAGTAGCCACCCTCAACTTAGGCTGATTGCCTACGTCAAGGTGCACAATGTCCATTGGTAGGACCAGGGCCAAAACATGGTTTACCTCTATAGTAGCCACCCTCAACTTAGGTTGTTTTGCCTACGTTGAGGTGCACGATGTCCAAGGAAGGACCAGGGCCAAGATAGGGATTCAAAGTTAAACAGGAATGGTGACAGGTTATTGAAAGAATAAGGTCAATTACGGCTCAAACAGGGATCAAAAGGGATTATTTGTATTTGGACGGTCATATAGGCTAAGTGGACTGCATCAAAAAGGGCCTGTGATCCTTTCCTAAGCAACCAAACTTCAACTTAACAAAATAGACCGGGCAAGTTCTAGATGCATGCACAGAGTAAGAATTTATGACAATAAATCTCACACACTCTTAGCACCAAGAAACTATATCGCTACCAACTATCAAACAACCGCTCGGCTTAAGCATACTCATTCTAATCATATTCACACAATGACATTCAAGGATCCAGACAGTCAATTGTTTCAACATAAGCTCAAAACCAGAAAATTTTTAAAGGGCCTCGTTTTTAGACAAGAACAACGCATGCTTGCCATAGAAACTAAAAAAAAAATTAAAATAACCTAAACATGCCGGTTCTACTAGATAGCACACCGGAGGGAAAAGAAATCGGCAACAAAAACCCTCGGTGGTGACTCACAGGTTTCCCCACGAATTAATTAGACTATAATACAACAACAATTTATGGGTTGCCTCCCATACAGCGCCTGATTTAACGTCGCGGCACGACGCGGGTGTCTTGATTACTCAGACTTCATCAAGACACCCCAGAATGACTAAGAGTCAAATAAACACACTAGACTTAATCAAAAACCGTATTCCCCGGCAACGGCGCCATTTTTGATAACGCTCAAACTACACCTCAATTTAAGAAGCGTAAGCGATCGTTGTCAAATATATAACCCAACAAGGTTGGGGTCGAATCCCACAGAGAATATGGTGATGATTAAGACTTTAGTGAAGTATGTGACTAGTTGTCAATCGTTTCCAGTAACTAAAAGGGGGGGTTTTGTAATCAAATTGTAAACAAAACAATAATAAACGTAGGAGGTTAAATCAGTATGAGAGAATGCGAACTAGGGACGTGGTTACCATGGCGTTGTAACAATGTCGATTCTAGGCTTAACCGGGTTCTTTCTATATGAATGTCACGATGTGATTGCGTCAATTGTATCGTCTAAACGTCTCTCGACCAAATAAACAAATTTCCTTTTATCTTCTCTCGATCTCAAAAAGATGTGCTTTTTAGCTCTCAATCCTAACATCAAGTAGATTAATCCAGTTACGGCATTAATCTTTAAGACGAGAGTTGGTAGTCTCGAATCCTTGTTGTTAATCAAGTTTCCCGGTTTTAATCTCTTTCTCAAGCAAATTAAACCTAGGCATGTTCTAATGTTTGCAACCCACTAGAAAACGTGACATAATGTATGATTAACAACGTGACAATACATAAATCGAACCCAACGCTCCCCGGAATCTATATTGTTACGTTTGCCATGGCTCCCACAACCCTAGTTGCGGGAGTTTTAGTTAATCATGCTATAAAGAAAAGAGAAGAGAATTGAATTCATAATAAGGAGAAGAAGTTCTTACAATATAATGAAAACCACTCTTCAATCTCCAAGAACAAGAGAAACCAAGAACTCAAGAACGAATCAAGAACACAATTGTTAATTCAAGAAACGTGTTCTTGCTCTCGAAAACTAACTAAAAACGTGTTTGAAATAATGGGAGAGTAATAATTAACATAACCCTAACATAGGGTATTTATAGGAGTAGTAGAAACCAATTCCAAAACGGGCTAGGAATCCCCAAAAACGCGGGTCGCCGCCTGAGTCACTGCCTAAGCGTGACGGTCAGGCTGACGGACCGTCAAGGCAGGGACGGACCGTCGCCTGGACCGTCACTGCTAGGCAGTGGTGCCGCCTGAGATTCTGCCTTGGTGTGACGGTCCCAGTGACGGACCGTCACATGTGTGACGGCCCGTCACTCAGGCCGTCACTCTTAGGCAGAACTTCGTTTTTCTCGTATTTTCTTCCGTTTTCGTGTTTGCTTCCATTTCCTACAAATACAACATAAAAACATCAAAAACAACAATGGTTGCTTGAAAACGTACGATTGTTCTTAGTAAAAAGGAGTCGAAAGTGGCGTAAATTAGCGTCACATCAGTAAGCACCAAATGCAAAACATAAGGTACCCAGTAGGTATCATAGGCCGACTGGGCACATATAAGATAAAAACGTAGTAACAGACGAAATAGAAGCAAGTAGTCACAGAAATCAACAAAAGGTACACAGGAACTAGCCTAGAGGGAAGTCAATAGAACAACATGAGAGGCCAGCAAGTAGAATATAGATACAACATGCACAGGTGTAAGTAAGAAACAACGCACCTGGGATCTTTGCAATAACAGTATATATATAATAAGTTTATGAAATGGACGGTATACCGGTAACCTCAAGTGTAAGAGGAAGAGGGAAAAAGTAATGATAGGCATGCTCGGAGACAGGAATCAAACTCAATTAATCATATCAATTCTCAAATCCAGGAACTAACAACCTAGCAGTAACCAATTTCATACTTAACCGTAACATGTAACAATTTCGTAAGTAAATAACAAGAGTCTACCTACAGTCCCCCAGCTGCCCATACAATCGAGGAACACAAACAAGTGAAAACAAACCCTCCAGCATCCCATACTACTGGAGCGTACAATTAACAAATAGTAAACAAGGGTGGATCCTCAAACAATGAATGATATGATGCATGAAGATCTCAAGTGAAATGGTATCTCTGTATATACCTCCTCCGGTGCCGATCAGGCCCAGCAGGTAGGTTCTATGGAAGGACACTTCCCATATACCTCTACTCCGCCGTATAACCTCCCTCTGGCACAAGCAGCCCGAAGCCCCAGGTTTGGATGGCAAGGTCCATGGAGGTCCCAGACCCCATACTAAAACTCAGTATCAAAACATGTCATCCGGAAGTAAGTCCGGGTTCAAGATAGAGACCCAGTCTCGAATATGCATGCCCAGAACCTGTCCAGGACTAAAGTAATGGGAAAATATCTCAAAAACCACTCCAAGGGTGCCCGAGCATAACCGGGTCTAAACAGTAGAAAATCATCTCAGATGCTACGTCCGACCGAGGCTAAAATCATCTCAAGTAGTAAGAAAACTCAACTAGCACCCCGGCCCTGCCGAGTCTAGAATTAATAGTAAAACTGGTGATAGAAATCAAAATTTAACTTTCTTTTACCCCAAGAATATTCACAAGTTAAATCAAACCATTTCTAATTCATTTTCATAAAAAATGGGTCCCCAGGGCCATGCAAGGCTTAAAAAACAATTCTCGTAGGCCCGAAGCCAAAACCGTAGTAAAACATGAATAAATCCTCTTTTATATGCATGAAAATGAATGATCAACACAAATAGCCGCCCAACAGCTCACAATCAACCTATCGGCCTTGCACAGACTCGCAACTACTCAGTAAACATAACCAGCCTAGAAGGATAATTCTATGCCCGGGACTTGCGGACATTCTCAATATTCCACCTTCTATGTTCAAGAGTCAACAAGGCCTCACAGGACCACAAGAGTAAATAAAATATATCGGCAAGTACTACAAGCATCGGAGGAACAAAAGTAGGCGGACATAAATAAAGCGGTCGAGGTCTGTGGTACCAACCCAATAATCCAACTCAAGAATGCCAGCTAGTATAATTTTATCCAATATATGCTAAGTCTAGGGAGTTTAAACCATAACCTACCTGTCGTCTGACGACAAGCTGCTAGGACGACGATGTCGAAGCTCGAACCACTCCAAGAAGCTCCGAAATGACAAAAATACCTTCCAACGAACGTCCGAATACCCGTAGTTCCTTCACGGAAATTGTTCCTTACATACTAAGCTTCACAAACACTATATATATGCAGATTTTACTCACCTATAAATAATTCATAATTAAGCTTAAATCGGCAGATTTCCCAAAATTATCATAACTTGACAAAACGTCCGTAGAACTTCATAAAAAGGATCATAAAAGATCCCCAAGATGGTTACCTTAGCAAACCAAGTGTAAAGCTTGAAGAACCACCAAGAAATACCAAGTCCTATCTTCTGAAACCAGCTCCAAACATGATTTATCGAAGGGGAAAATGGCTGCCACGCGTAGAGATCGCGTTTCTAGGCACGGGGGCAAACTTTAGCGATAGAAATCACTAAAAATGCACCTTGATCACTCAAGAACTCTCTTGGAACCCTCCCTTATGTTTTCTCTCTGTTTCAAAACTGTTTTGGAGTTTTAAAACGTGAATTTGAGGCTTTAAATCGATTTTGACCCGACCCGGTTCGCGACCCGGTTTCTGCCCAAACAGTTTGCGGTAAAACAGTCATAACTTTTTACTCCGAGATCAGTTTGATGTGAGGTTTTGTGCGTTGGTAACTAGATTCGTAGACCTTCGATTTGATAGATCGAGGGACTTCTAACACTTTATATATTGAGAGAAAAGCTTTGAGACCTTTGACCCAAATTTCAGAAAATTTATTAAAGAAACTTATGATAACTTTTGCCGACTTGCTTGACTTCAAAACTTATCATACGATCATAAAGATCAAATAAATGGCCCGGGCACCAAACTACCGGTCCCGACAAGCCTTAAATGACTTGAGGCCACTACAGACAAGCTCTAACAGTACAAGAAAGCCAAAAATGCGTAAATGACCGGAAGGGTCATTACAAATATTAACAATATTGAATGTCAACTTTGAAAAAAAGGACTTTATATTAATTTTCTACTTATACAGTAAACTTGTTCAAGAAATAACTTAGCTAATACTATTTTATGAGAATTAATCAGAAGTTTGTATGCTAAATGTACATATAAACTGGTATGAAAATTAATTTCGTGTTGTATGAAAAATGGATATATGAGCTTGGTGTATGAAAATAGTATGCAAACTGATTTTATAGTATAGATAGATGGATGTGTGATCTTGATGTATGAAACTGGTATAAAAATTGATTTCATTATGTATATTAGATGGATGTATGAACTTGATGTATAAAACTAATAGAAAAACTGAGTTCATGATGTCTGAATCATGTATAATTACCCGCTATATTCCATCAACCTCTATATTAAATCATTATTGAATGAAGATTACCATATTCCATATTGAAAAACCAATACCGTCGATTTGATAGTATCTATTTTTCTAAAAAATAATAATCAAATTACTCAGTTGAAAGGAAGCAAGTATATTTCAATGGAGTTTTTTGCCTGAAGAAGAAGAAAGATTATGGGGCTTGAAACGTGCAAAACAAATGCGATATATTTTTGGTATAATCAACATATTTTTAGAAATTGTTGTTACTTTCTTTTTCTGTTTTAATTACCATTTGTTAGTATTTAATAAATTCTGGTATCCTTTTTTCAAATTTTTCCTTTTTTATGTTATTATTTTTTATTTTGTGTTTATTAAGTTGGTATATTTTGCAAGAAAACATATGGTATGTATTGAAAATTAAAATCTTGTGGTATAAGTTGTAATATTGTATCTAATATAGAATATATACATTTTTTCCCTTTTAAAAACTCACTTGAGCATCTGAAAAGTTTCCTGATCCTCACTATTAAGGCAAGATGGTGGTTGCCATAAAATTTCTGCATAATCAAGGAATGATAACAGTGACCCAAGTTTACCATCTTTTATGGTAAACACCCCTGCTATGACGTGTGATTCAACTCTGCATTTATTCAGTGCTACATTGATGGGTGAACTAAAGACGAACTGGAATAAAGATCCAAAGCGCAAGTAAAGTTAGCACGAAAAATTAAGATGACAATGGGGGAAGAACATGAATAATTAGCATAGAAAATCAAGAAATCATATAAACTTGAATCAATATATAAATAAAATTTAAATATAGAAAAAGAATAATACAGAGAAAGAGCGAGGAAAGAAGCAAACTATAGAGAGACTAAATAATAAGTATAATAATAAAAGCAACAATCTAATCTCTATCCGTGCTCAAGCCCCTAGAACACTCCTGATCACTTGGAACCTAACCATTATCTCAAAATCATCAAAATTCAATTTTTATGATCTCAAGCTCCTTCATTCGCTGTAATGACCGGGTCCGTCATTACAAAAAAACCTTTCGTGCCAATATTCAGAGTTAAAAAACTCTGTGTTTAGGAGTTTGAAATTCTGAGCTAGGCTAGTCTCGGCCGGTTTAGGAGAGATGTATGGTCTAGGGTAATCCGAGTAAGAATTGGGTTGAATGTCTTGTTTTGAGCTAGTTTTCTTCGTAGCTAACACATAAAGGAGTCCGAGGGACTTTTCAGAATCGAATTTGGGTAAGTAAAACTCCCAAAATTGAGATTTACGTGAAGGAGTTATTCCGAGATGTCAGGAAAATAAGTGTGTTATAAAATGGACTAATTTTGGAGATTTTACGACTTTTTATCCTGTGTCAATGGCGGTTGAAACTCCTCCACGGTGACTTCTACTATAGCGGAAAAATTACCGCCACAGCGGAAGTCAAGTCGGTCAACCTCCGCCATAGCGGTTGACTCTGCTACAGCGGTACCGCTATAGCGGAGCGGACCGCTATAATGGAGCGTGATGAGATTTAATGCAGAAACTTCTCCAAAAATATTCAATTTTCACAAATTCATTTGGGAAAAGGGCTAGGGCGATTTCAACTATTTTTCCTCCATTCTTCATCGCTTTTCTTCCCTAAGGTAAGGTTTCTACTCCCCGAACTCCATAATACTTTTCCTATGCAGTAGAATTGCTAGGAGTGGACTTGGGAAAAGGTTTAGAATGACTTAGAGAGGGTAGAATCCGGAGAAAAAAGAGGATTCTATGTGTAGAAGTTCTTGGGTGTTGCTAAATTTACTATTTCATGATCACGTGACCTTAATTTCCTAATTTTTATCCATAAAAATAGTAGAACTAGGAGAATTAATGATGGAAAAACCTGGGAAGAGGGTGAGGTGATCATGGTTGGCCTGGGGTTTGGTGTAATACGGGTAATGTACAGGCCTTGTGTATTAATTTAGTACTTGTGTATTGTTTTAGACCGAGAACAAGCAAGAACTTAAGCAAACGGGAAAGCTCCGGTTGAGTAGAGCTTGGATTATTTCGAGGTAGGTGATGATCAACGATTTCTGTGAATGTTGTATGTTTGTGTACTATTATCTAAGTGTTTGTATGAGATGCATTGCTTAGGGAATTGTTTAGGAATGTCTAAGGGTCCTGTTTTATAGTCTGGTGAATTGAATCGTGTGTTTGCTTATTGGTTTACAAGTTGATTGTTCATTATTGTGACTATGGATTAACTGACATTCAGTTTACTCGGGTACCACGCCTGGTATTGGATAACACTAACGGTTAGCTCGGGTACCACGCCTGGTATGGGCTATACTAACAGTTGACTCGGGTACCACGCCTGGTATGGGTTAACTTTACTGTATTTGTTGCATGGATATTGGTTGTATCGTGTCATTTGGTAATAGTTCCATGAATGGACCGGGTTGTGTTATTGAACTATGATAGTGCTTATGGACCTTGAGTGGCCGGGAATATGGTTATATCTGATTGAGTTGGTCTTGGTGTAGATCGGGTTGTTCGTTTAACACTTAGGTGTTGGTTAGAAGGGATCCTAGGGTTGGACCGGGCTATATAAAAAAGATTGTTTATTAGTTATATTTGATTGTTGATCATAGTCATAGAAAGGTGGATTACATGTGGGGACAAGTTAGGATGAGACTTGTAGTCTAGGGATGCCTCCTGTCTTGTTGCATGTTTTTCCTGTAGTTACACTTGATTTGTTGTACTGTTCATACACTGTTTTATTTGAAACTGACTGATGATCCTACTAGTACACAGTGGTGGGGTACTGATACTGCACTTGCTTTTCTTTTTGTGAGTACAGGAAATCTTCCAGTGGCTGATACGCGACCTCATTTGTAATCCAAGTATTTCCAGACTTCAAGGGTGAGCTGCTTCGATCGAGATGCCTTGAATCTATCTTTAGAGTTATAGCCCACTTGTTTCGGGCTTAGACTATTTCCTTATTTTAGGGTTGCATCCCCGTATTCTAGACATTTGGTAGATTGTTTTGGTACTGCGACTTTCAGATTCAAGGGGGTATTTTTCCGCAGGTTAAGTTAATGAAGTTGTTCCCTTATCATTGATTTCTAGTTTACTTTCTGCATATTGGTTTGAGCTATTAGAATGGTTAAGTTCGGGGAAGTGATAGTTCGCTCACCCGGGAGTTGGGTGAGTGCCACTCTTGACGGTATGGGTCATGACAAAGATGGTATCAGAGCCTTAGGTTCGTTGATCTCATCGTACCAAAACAGGTCTAGTAGAGTCTTGCGAAATGGTGCAGAAACATTTGTACTTTTCTTCGAGAGGCTATGGGACTTTAGGAAACTATCTCTTCTTTCTTCCATCGTGCTATAACTTTATTCCAATTGATATCTGGTGATACAAATTGGTATCTTACTCTTTCACTCTTCTGTCCGCAGATGGTTAGCACAAGGAACAACGAAGCTAGACCGGCGGTCCCAACAATGGGCCTGGGTGTCCATGGTAGAGGCAGGGGAAAGAGCAGAGGACGCGGTAGAGCCACGCCCGTCAGGGTTGAGCTCAGGCTGCTGCAGGAGCGCGAGAAGCAACCCCTCCCCTACCTCAGGAACAGGTTATCGAATATGTGGAAGTGGTTGTGGAGGATGATGGGGATAAGCCTGAGGCAGAGGCGGCACCGGCTGGAGGTGCAGGCCTTCCTTATATGACACTAGAAGCATTTCAGCAGGCTTGGAACATCTTGAGTGGACTGGTTGGTGCTAGGGCCATACCCGCGACACTTGCAAATCAGGCTCTGGGCACTCAGCCAACAGATCCTACGGCTCCTAGGATGGATGCAGCGTCAGGCACAGGTGACTTCTTCAGGCCAATGCTAGGCCGAGTGATAACAGGGAATGAACATGAGATGGTGACCAAGTTTCTCAAGTTTAAACCTCCTACGTTTCAGGGTACTGACAGGGAAGATTCTTATGAGTTCATACTGGATTGTTATGAGAGGCTGCACAAGATGGGCATTGTGCGACAGTATGGGGTGGAGTTTGTCACATTCCAGCTGCAGGGTGATGCCAAACAATGGTGGAGGTCTCACGTGGAGTGTCGGTCGTCCGTTTTATCTCCACTGACTTAGGAGCAGTTCCATTCTCTTTTCTTAGAGAAGTACGTACCCCATACTTTGAGGGACCGGAAAAAGGATGAGTTCTTGAATTTGGAGCAGGGTAGCATGTCAGTCTCTGCTTATGAGGCAAAGTTTCATACCTTGTCTCATTTTGCTATGCAGTTGCTGGGCTCCGAGGAGGAGCGAGTTCAGTTGTTTATCAAGGGTCTGAATACTGAGCTTCAGGTGCTGTCTGTGCACATGACTTCTTCAGGGAAGGGCTTTAGTGATGTGGTGGATTATGTAAAGAAATTTGAGGGAGTCAGGCAGGCGGGGCAGGCTAAGGTGTTAGCCAAGATGCCCCAAAATGAGGGAAATTATGGTGGTTCATACTCCCGGGGTCAGAATTAGCCGGTATACTTAGCCCGTCCTATTCAGTCAGCTCTGCCAGCTACTATAGGTGGTCGTCCGGGAGCTAATCAGCAGTTTTTAGCTCCTAGAGGTCAGGGAGCTTCTTATTCATCTGTTAGCAGGCCTGCAATTGATCGTGGTTGCTTCCATTATGGTGATCTGGGCCACTTTAAGAGGGTGTTCCCTCACAGGCGGACCGATAATCAGGTTCAGCAGCAACCTAAGGTTGTGGTCCCGGCTGGTAGATGTGGTCATGCTAGAGGTTGTCCACAGGGTGGGCGAGGTAACTTTCAAAGAGGTCGGGGAGACAGAGGGAATGACGGCGCGGGCAGGGGTGCGGCGCAACCAGCTAGGGAGGTTGCACGGATTGATGACCGGGCTCACTGCTATGCATTTCCAGGGAGGACCGAGGCTGAGGCGTCAGATAGAGTAATCACATGTACCATTCTCGTCTGTGATAAAATAGCTACGGTGTTATTTGACCCAGGTTCTACATATTCTTATGTGTCTGTGAGTTTTGTGTTGGGTCTGAACTTGGTATGTGATATCCTTGATTCCCCTATCCATATTTCCACCCCAATTGGAGAGTCTGTGTTTGTGACTCATGTTTATCGTGGTTGTTCTAATATGTTTGTGGGGTTGCACACTTGGGTAGACCTGGTAATTCTGGATATGGTTGA
Organism: Jaltomata sinuosa; assembly: GCA_003996215.1. Lineage (NCBI taxonomy): Eukaryota > Viridiplantae > Streptophyta > Magnoliopsida > Solanales > Solanaceae > Jaltomata > Jaltomata sinuosa. The sequence continues at coordinate 1,054,827 of QJPP01000311.1, read as the reverse complement.
TTTTGATATTATCTTGGGCATGACCTGGTTATCCCCTTATCATGCTGTATTAAACTATAACACCAAGACGGTAGCTCGAGAGATTTCGAGTAAGGATAGGTTAGAGTGGGAAGGTGTGTACAGGCCTAAGCCAGTTAAGATCATATCATTTGTTCGGACTAGAAAGCTGGTTGAAAGGGGGTGTCTAGACTTCTTAGCTCATCTCCGGGATGATAGTGTGGAGTACCCATCTATTGAGTCAGTTTCAGTTGTTTCTGAGTTTTGAGAGGTGTTTCCAACAGATTTGCCTGGTATGCCTCCGGACAGGGATATAGACTTTTGTATTGATTTGGAGCCAGACACTCATCCCATTTCCATTTCTCCGTATCGTATGGCTCAGGCAGAGTTAAGGGAACTTAAAACTCAGCTACAGAACTCTTAGACAAGGGATTTATCTGTCCCAGTGCTTCACCTTAGGGTGATCCGGTCTTGTTCATAAAGAAAAAGGATGGTAGTATGCGGATGTGCATATATTATAGGTAGTTGAACAAGGTTACCATCTGGAATAAATACCCTCTACCCCGTATTGATGATCTGTTTGACCAGCCACAGGACGTGTCGGCTTTTTTGAAAATTGACTTGACGAGTTCTTAGTGATGTCGTTTGGGTTGACCAATACGCCGACAGCATTCATGAGTTTGATGAATGGGGTGTTTAAGTCATATATGGATTCCTTCGTTATTGTGTTTATCGATGATATTTTGATCTACTCCAAGAGTAGGGAGGAGCATGCTAATCATCTCCGCATTGTGTTGGACATATTGAGATGTCAAAAGCTTTATGCGAAGTTCAACAAGTGTGAGTTCTGGTTGACTTCGGTAGCATTCTTAGGGCATGTAGTGTTAGAGAAGGGGGTGATGGTAGATCCCCAGAAGATAGAGGCAGTCAAGGGTTGGGCCCGGCCTAGCTCTGTGACTGAGGTAAGGAGTTTTGTTGGACTTGCAGGTTATTACCAGAGGTTTGTCAAGGATTTTGCCTCCATTGCTACTCACTTACCAAGGCTGACACAGAAAGAGGTACCGTTTGTGTGGTCCGACAAGTGCGAGGAGAGCTTCCAAAAGCTCAAGACACTTCTGACCACTGCTCCTATTTTTTCCTTGCCGGTTGAAGGTAAAGACTTTATTATTTACTGTGACGCTTTACATTCCGATTTGGGTGTTGTGTTGATGCAGGATAGGAATGTGATAGCCTATGTTTCTAGGCAGTTGAAGGTGCATGAGAGAAACTATCCTACTCATGATTTAAAGCTGGCAACAGTGGGTTTTGCACTCAAGATTTGGAGACACTATCTCTATGGTGTCAAGTGTGAAGTGTTCACTGATCATCGCAGTCTGCAGTATGTCTTCACTCAGAAGGATTTGAACCTGAGGCAGAGGAGGTGGATGGAATTGTTGAAGGATTATGAGGTGACTATTCAGTACCATCCGGGTAAGGCTAATGTGCTGGCAGACACATTGAGCCGGAAGACAGCTATCATGGGTAGTTTGGCTTGTTTGGGGGTGTCCAAACGACCACTGGCAAGGGAAATTTAGGAATTGGAGTCTAAGTTCATGCACTTAAGGTATTTCAGAGCAAGGTGGGATCTTGGCCAGTATTGAGGTCAAATCCACCTTCATAGAGGAGATAAAGGCCAAGCAGTTTCAGGATCCGAAACTGAGTAAGCTCTGGGGTAAGGTAATATTCGGGGAATCCAAGGACGTCACGCTAGACTCTGGTGGAGTACTAAATTTCAGAGAGAGGATTTGTGTTCCTCGGGTTGATGATATAATTCAGAAAATCTTGGCAGAAGCTCACGGTTCGCGGTACTCAATTCATCCGGGTGTGACCAAAATGTACAGGAACTTGAGACAGCATTACTGGTGGACCGGGATAAAAAAAGGACAAAATGGATTTTGTGTCCAAGTGTCAGAACTATCAGCAGGTAAAATATGAGCATCAGAGACCTACATGCCTACTTTAGAGAATGCCAATTCCAGAGTGGAAGTAGGAGAGGATAGCCATGGATTTTGTGGTGGGTATTCCTAAGACGTTGGGGAAGTATGACTCAATTTGGGTCATTGTTGATAGGCTGACCAAGTCCGTGCATTTCATTTCGGTCAGGGTAGATTACAATTTGTACCAATTGGCTAAGATCTACGTGAAGGAGATTGTGAGATTGCATGGGGTGCCACTGTCCATCATTTCAGACAGGAGTACGTAGTTCACCTCTAAGTTTTGGGGTAAGTTGCATTAAGAGTTAGGTACGCAACTCACCTTTAGTACAACCTTCTATCCTCAGGCTGATGGTCAGTCGTACAGGACGATCCAGGTATTGAAGGACATGCTGAGAGCATGTGTGATGGACTTTGGGGGTCATTGGGACCAGTTTCTACCATTGTGTGAGTTCTCATACATTAATAGCTACCACTCCAGTATTGACATGGCACCATTCAAGGCTCTATATGGGAGGAGTTGTAGGTCACCGATTGGGTGGTTTGAGGAAGGAAATGTGAAACCTTTGGGCGTAGACTTGGTAAGGGAAGCGCAAGAAAAGGTAAGAGGTATTCAGGCCAAGTTACTATTTTCCCAAAGCAGGCAGAAGGAATATGCGGATCGCAAGGTCCGGGATATGGAATTTCAGGTTGGTGAACAAGTATTGCTAAAAGTGTCACCAATAAAGGGAGTTATGCGGTTCGGTAAGAGGGGCAAGCTCAACCCTCAGTTCATTGATCTGTTTGAGGTTCTCGAGATTGTGGGGCTAGTGGTTTACAAGTTAGCACTGCCGCCTAGTTTGTCGGGTGTCCATCCGGTATTCCATGTATCCATGCTTAAGCGATACCATGGGGATGGGGACTACATCATCAAGTGGGATGAGGTGCTTTTCGATAAGGATCTTTGTTATGAAGAGAAACCAGTTTTGATTCTTGATCGAGATGTCCAAAAATTGAGGACAAAGGTGATTAATATAGTAAAGGTTCAATGAAAGCATCGTCCGATTGAAGAAGCCACTTGGGAAACTGAGAGGGACATGCGGGACAAGTACCCTCACTTGTTTGAGGATACATGTACTACTCTTTTCGCTCTTTATTTTTGTATATTTGGGTTTGATCATTCGAGGATGAACGATAGGTAAATTGGTATCTATTGTAACGACCGGGTCTGTCATTATGGGAAAATCTTTTGTGCCAATTTTCAGAGTTAGAAAACTCTGGGTTTGTGAGTTTGAAATTCTGGGCTAGGCTAGTATCGGCTGGTTTAGGAGCGAGGTATGTTCTAGGGCAATCCGGGTAAGGATTGGGTTGGATGTCTTATTTTGAGCTAGTTTTACTCGTAGCTAACACATAAAGGAGTCCGGGAGACTTTTTGGAATAGAATTTGGGTAAGTAGAACTCCCAGAATCGAGGTTGACGTGAAGGGGTTATTCTGGGACATCGGGAAAATGAGTGTGTTGTAAAATGGACTAATTTTAGAGATTTTATGACTTTCTATCCCATGTCAACTGCCATGGCGGTTGACACTCCGACACGGTGAACTCTGCTATAGCAGAAAAATTACTGCTACAGCGAAAGTCAAGTCGGTCAACCTCCGCCATAGCGGTTGACTTTGCTACGACAGTACCGCTATAGAGGAGCGGACCGCTATAGCGGAGCATGACAGGATTTAATGCAGAAACTTCCCCAAAAACATTCAGTTTTCACAAATTCATTTGGGAGAAGGGCTAGGGCGATTTCAGGCGTTTTTCCTCCATTCTTCATCGCTTTTCTTCCCTAAGGTAAGGTTTCTACTCGCCGAACTCTGTAATACTTTTCCTATGCAGTAGAATTGCTAGGAGTGGACTTGGGGAAAGGTTTGGAATGACTTAGGGAGGGTAGAATCCGAGGAAAAAGAAGGATTCTATGTGTAGAAGTTCTTGAGTGTTGCTAAATTTACTGTTTCATGATCACGTGACCTTAATTTCCTAACTTTTATTCGTAAAAATGGTAGAACTAGGAGAATTAAGGACGAAAAAGAAAAGGGTGGGGTGATCATGGTTGGCCTGGGGTTTGTAGTTTGGTGTAATCCGGGTAATGTACAGGCCTTGTGTATTAATTTAGTACTTGTATATTGTTTTAGACCGAGAACAAGCAAGAACTTTGGAAAACGGGAGAGCTCCGGTTCATTAGAGCTTGGATCATTTTGAGGTAGGTGATGGTCAACGATTCCTGTGAATGTTGTACGTTTGTGAACTCTTATCTAAGTGTTTGCATGAGATGCATTGCTTAGGGAATTGTTTAGGAATGTCTAAGGGTCCTGTTTTACAGTCTGGTGAATTGAACAGTATGTTTGCTTATTGGTTTACAAGTTGATTGTTCATTATTGTGACTGTGGATTAATTGACATTCAGTTGGCTCGGGTACCACACCTGGTACGGTATAACACTAATGGTTGGCTCGAGTACCATGTCTGGTACGGGATATACTAATGGTTGGCTCGGGTACCACGCCTGGTACGGGTTTACTTTACTGCATTTGTTGCATGGATATTGGTTGTATCATGTCATTTGGTATTGGTTCCATGAGTGGATCGGGTTGTGTTATTGAACTGTGGTAATGCTTATGGTTCTTGAGTGGCCGGGAATATGGTTATATCTGATTGAGTTGGTCTTGGTGTAGACCGGGTTGTTCGTTTAACACTTAGGTGTTGGTTACAGGGGATCCCAGGGTGGGACCAAGCTATATAAAAAGGATTGTTTATTGGTTATATTTGATTGTTGATCATAGTCATAGAAAGGTGGATTACATGTGGGGACAAGTTAGGATGAGACTTGTAGTCTAGGGATGCCTCATGTCTTGTTGCATGTTTTTCATGTACTTACACTTGATTTGTTGTACTGTTCATACACTATTTTATTTGGAACTGACTGATGATCCTACCAGTACACAGTGGTGGTGTACTGATACTGCACTTGCTTTTCTTTTTGTGAGTACAGAAAATCTTCCAGCTGCTGATATGCGACCTCATTTGTAGTCCCAGCATTTCCAGACTTCAAGGGTGAGATGCTTTGATCGAGCTGCCTTGAATCTATCTTTAGAGTTGTATCCCACTTATTTCGGGCTTAGACAATTTTCTTATTTTGAGGTTGCATCCCCGTATTCTAGACATTTGGTAGATTATTTTGGTACTGCGACTTTCAGATTCTAGGGGGTATTTTTCCGCAGGTTAAGTTAATGAAGTTTTTCCCTTATCGTTGATTTCTAGTTTACTTTCTGCATATTGGTTTGAGCTGTTAGAATGTTTAAGTTCGTGGAAGTGATGGTTCTCTCACCCGGGGGTTGGGTAAGTGACACTCATAGCGGTCTGGGTCGTGACATTCGCCTTCTTTGAAAAGCCCGTCTTCTTCTTCTCATTGCTCTTCAAATTAAAGTTCCATATTTGCAAGGGTTAATAAAGGTTAAGTGCCTCCACCATTCACAATAAGATCAAGATGGAAAAGGTGCGAGCCTCTCCAAGTTCAAAGGCAAGTGTGTTGTATAGAATATGTACAGTCTAGACGCCTTGAATTTTACGTCTAAATTCAGCGAATTCTCACTTCAAGTTAGATATTTGATGATTCTAGATAAAAAGACATAGGAAAAAGATCTACAATGCATGATGAAAGGTACTGTAAGAAATAATTATTTTTTTAAGCGAAGTTATTTTGATGTGCGACGGGTTGTATTTTTTCATTGTGAAAGGAAAGGTTTAAGTAATAAATTTATGGAAAAAGATAAAAACAATTCAGGATAAGTGAGGCTTGCCAAATCACCTGTAACACCCCAGAACTTCCAAGCTTAGACTAAGCTCAGAAAACTAGTAGAAAATAAAATTTCAGTGAAAAGTTTAAGTTCCCAGAAGTCACGGTTCTAACAACGGACCGTCGTTCAGAAGAACGGTCCATCGTTGGGAGTCGTAATCTCTGAAATAGTAGCCTATCTGTTCTGCCACAGGAACCACGGTTTGAACAACGGACCATTGTTCAGAAGAATGGTCCGTCGTTCTCAACCATAATCCCTGACCAGTAGCTTAGGAAATTCTTCCCAGGAACCACGATTCAGACAATGGACCATCGTTCAGAAGAACGGCCCATCGTCCTCAACCGTAGTTCAAGATCCAGCAGCTTGGTAAATTCTTCCCAGGAACCACGGTTCATACAATGGACCATTGTTTAGAAGAACGGCCCATCGTCCTAAACCGTAGTTCAAAATCCAGTAGACCCTCAGCTCTGATCCCAGGGACTATGGTTCAAACAACGAACCATCGTTCCGAAGGACGGTCCGTTGTTCTCAACCGTAGTCCCTAAGCGTAATTTTCTGCAGATTCTTTTAAACTTCCCCAGGGGTATTCTGGCCTTTTCCAGTTATTTTAATTCTGACCCTAAGTCTCTTTAGGAGCAATTAAAGAGTTTTTAACTCTATTTTCCCTCATTACTCCTAAATCGTTCGTACTTAGCAAATATCTCATGAACAGAACGCTCTTTCAAGGAAAAGGCAGAAAAAGGGTTTCCTCCAAGTTTCTCTCAGAATCCAAAGGTTCAACCGTGAAATCTTCATCCAGGTATGTGTGATTTCACTAATGGGTTCCTTTCACCCATTAGGTCCCTAGAACTCAACTAGTTCTTTCAGTTTCTACATGATTGATTAGACCTAGGGTTCCTAGGCCTTATAGATTTCTTTGCTATTCAGATGCTAAAACTTACATAAGGCTTAGTTCAAGTTTCTTGGAGAATTATTATAGTTCATGAATAGAATTCAGAACCCTAACATGTGAGGATTTTCAGTACTCTATAAATTATACTTATTAGGCTGGTTAATCAGATAATCACGTTTCAGAATCTGAATGTCATATTCTCCAGCATGTTTATGTGCATTCTCAGCTTTTATCAGTATTTTGAGCTATCGAGTGTATTACTTGCATGCTAGCGTATATTCATTTGAGAGTAGACTTAGCACCGAGTGAACTAAGGGATGAAGGCTCACCCATAAGTTTTAGGCTGAGACCTTTAGCAACAATTCCTAAGTTCCAGAACTACGGCACCACCATAGGTTCTAAAGGGGTCACTCGTCAGATTAGGCTTGACACCCTTGTCCCTTGCAGACACCAGTAGTGGATCCACGTCAGACTTGTTTGTACCCTTGGCAAGGTATGAACACCCTTCCACCCAGGGTTACAGGTTGGCCCCATAGTTAGCTCAACTTGGGGTATGTCGGTTAGTAGTGTCTCCCACAGTCAGATTCTTGTGCATTGACCTTGTATTCAGTGTTTATGTTCAGTACTCAGTTCAACATGCTATTTCATGATTTATACTTGGTCATTGCATTCAGTTCAGTTTTCAGTTATGTTGCAGTATATCTATCTCCATGTACAATTATATATATATTCCCCAGCTCTGTATACATATATACTGCATGCTCAGTACATTCAAAGTACTGACACATACTTTTGTGCTACATCATTTTATGATGTAGGTTCAAGCACTCAGCATCCAGACCGCGCTTAGTTCGGTTCCCGGTTTGTATGCAACAGTTCAGTGGTGTGTTCTCATTAGTTCGAGGGCGATAGACATGCTTATATTTTCAGTCTTTATTTCAGTTTCCAGACTTACTAGAGTTAGCTGGGGGCATGTCCCAGCAGCTCCTATTCATCTAGATGGCTTTCAGACATAGATTAGATTCAACAGTTTTGGTGCTGCTTTCAGCCAACACTATTATACTTATATTCAGTCTTTTGGGCTCCCCCTATTTTCAGATATTTAAAACTGTTTTTTATTTTCCGCACAGTACATGCCTTGAATTGATTTTTTGTATAGATATGCCATGCCATGGGTTAGCTTGGGGTCACTCGTGATTCTAAGCACCGTGTTACGTCCAGAGGGTAGCCTTGGGGAATGACATCACCAGGCCAATGTCTTGCGCTATTATATAGGTAGATTTTCCAATAGACCATGATGTAAAGGGCAAAAAGATAATATTTTCCATAAAATAGAATTTAAAGGCTACTGATTTTAGTATCAGTTCAACAAAATTGGCAATTATATACCGGATGTATACAAATAGACAATAACAAAATAAGGCCACGAAACAGGCAAAACAAAAACAAAGGAAAATGGAGTGAAAACTCCATATTACCATGATCCCAAAAGGAATATCCAAAACTGTCGCTCAAATCGAACAACAATCATGGAAACCTCCAACTTGAGTAAGAGGAAGAAGAAGAGATGAAGGAAACAACAAAGAGAAATTTACCTGAAAACAAAGAGAGGAGGGGCAAAGAGCCGTAAGGGGACTTCAAGAAGTGATTTCAATGGAAAAAGAGGCGAGGGCAAGGAGCCAGGATTATTAAAAGTTACATTTCTGCAAAAATTAAGAGTGACGTTTTGGTACACAAGTGATTTCTTATGATTACTAAAATGGCAAAAAATTTGATAAGAAGGATAAATACAAATACTGATCAATGAGGCATGATTTATCAAAAAAGTATTCCTACATGCAGAAAAGAAATAGCAAGAGACATTCAAGCAGTAAATATGTGTTGGTGAAATATTACAATTATAATTGAAAATACAATGAAGAATATAAAAATTATCTTCTGGCTGAGGCGCGGATATCTCACTCTTTTTAAGGAGATTCAAGCCCACTGCAGCAAATGTTTTCACCAGTCCAGCAGTAATCTTCTTGACTTGTCCCCTCCAGGATACAACAGCCCACACACAAAGTATAACTCAACAAACTCTGGACAAGAGTTGAGTCCAAAGCTCTAACACAAGAACACCTTCCTTAAACTAATAAAACTCTCTTTTTACTAACTCTTTTGCACTCTATATTTTCTTGTACTTAGAAAAAATATGCAAAATTACCTTTATTTATAGGTGAGGTATTCATCCTAGTATTGAATAGGAAGAATAAATTGGGTAGATAAATGGTCTAAGAGTTACATGAGTTACAAGAAATGAATGGGTAGAATAATGGGCAAATAAAGAGGGAATAAAGAGTTGGTGGTTTCAATGGATTAAATGGAAAATGAAACCTCCACAATCTACCAATAATTCAAGGCTAAACAGCCACTAATGTTTGCTCCTAAAAGCACCATTTGACCAACAAAATTGTAACTCTTAGCCACCACTAGTGTAAGAAACAAATGCTGTGAAAAGAGACAATTATGTTATCATAATGAGTCTCTCTAAATGAGAGTAAAGAGGGCATGCAAAAGCCTCCAACGGAAGGTAGTGATTTTAACAATGTGGCAAGCATATGATGCATTTTATTAATATTAAAATTCTATATACCTAATAATCCCCCACTCATTTTAATATTAGATAAGAGAGTCTATTAGCTGAAGGAAGACTACTATGCATAATGAAGGTGTGCTCTGCATTGAACCTCCACTTAGTAAAATAATAATTTTTACTCCAGAGTCGTAGTGGTCTCAGACTTGAACTATGACTGCTTAAGGGAAATAAAAAGTCACTGCTTACACATAATAATCAAAGTGTTAACATGAGCTTTATAGCCAGCACATTACGATCTTGTGCTATCCTGGTTTCATGAGTGTTTTTTGAGAATAAGCCTGATTCTCATAGGAAGTGACCTACTTTCACACTCATATAGGTGAAATCTGTCGAGGGTGCTCCTGTAAGTTAACACCTCACTCATACGAGCTACAGATTTTCATTAAGAGTTTTTTAAACTCAACCTCCACAAACTATTACAGGAAAATAAAATGCACTCACATCATAGGGAGGGAAAAAATAATAGTGCATTTTTCACAACAAGTCATCATGTGATTCATTTTTTCCTTTGAACCTGGTTATAGGATCTCTAGTCCCCAGGTTGGGTTTCCTCACATATGACTCATGTATTTGTAGGCTTTAATCGCATCCTCCTCGATGTACTCCAGACCTTTTCTCTTGCTAAGGCCTTAGTCAATGGATCTGCAAGATTATCACCAGATTTGATATAATCAACAGTAATGGTACCATTTGTCAAATATGATCTCATATTATTGTGTTTTCTCCTTATAAGTCTGGATTTACCATTGTAATAACGATTTTGAATTCTACCAATTGCAGTGGTGCTATCACAATGAATTAAAATAGGAGGAATTAGTTTTTCAAAATAAGGTATTTGAAATAATAAATCTCTCAACCAATTCGCTTCCTCACTAGTTGAAGCTAAAGCAATTAGTTCAGCCTCCATGGTAGAGTTAGCAATAATAGTTTGCTTTTTAGATTTCCAACAAATAGCACCACCTCCCAAAGTAAAAATATAACCAGTAGTGGATAAAGAATCACCTGATAAGGTATTCCAATCCGCATCTGAAAAGCCTTCAAGTACAACAAGATATTTTTTATAAAACAAACCACAAGTTTTTGTTCCAATTAAATATCTCATAACTCTTGTTATAGCATGCCAATGTTCATTACCTGGCTTGCTAGTAAACCTGCTAAGTACTCCCACTGCATATGCAATATCAGGCCTAGTGCAATCAGTCACATATCTCAAACTTCCAATTATGCTAGCATATTCCTTTTAGTTTATCACATCATTTTCACTTTGAACAGGAAACAAGTGAACACTAGAATCAAAAGGAGTTACAACATGCTTGCAATCAAGAAAATTATATTTTTTTAAAAAATTTTCAACATAATGTGACTGGTCAAGAAAAATTTCATCACTTGTTCTAGTAATTTTTATTCCTAGAATAATATTTGCCTCACCAAGATCTTTCATATCAGAATGGCTTCTAAGAATATTTTTAGTCTCTCTAATAACATTCATGTTAGAGTCAAAGATCAATAAATCATCAACATATAGGCAAATAATAACATGTGAATTATTCCAAGACTTATGATATATGCACTTATCACACTCATTTATTTTAAATTCATTTTCAATCATGTAGGAATTAATTTTTTCATGCCATTGCTTTGGTGCCTGTCTCAAGCCATATAGGGATTTAGTAAGTTTACATACTTTGCTTTCTTAGCCTGCTTCAATAAAACACTCGGGTTGTTCCATATAAATCTCCTCATTTAGGTCTCCATTTAAAAAACAGTTTTTACATCCATTTGATGAATTTGTAAATCAAAAATTACAGCAACAACAATTAAAAGTCTAATGGATGTAATTCTAGTTACCGGAGAAAAAGTATCAAAAAAGTCTAGGCCTTCTAGTTGCTTAAAACCTTTTGCAACTAGTCTAGTCTTGTATTTATCAATAGATCCATCCGGTTTTAACTTTTTTCTTAAGGCCCATTTGCATCCAATAGTTTTACAACCCGGTGGTAAATCAATTAACTTCCAAGTTTTATTGGAAATTAGTGATTCCATTTCATTATTTACAGCCTCTTTCAAAAAAAATAGCATCATGTGAAGATAAAGCTTCTTTTAAAGTGAGAGGGTCATTTTCAACATTAAAAATATAAAAATCAGGATCAAAATCTTTTTCTACTCTAGCTCTTTTACTTTTTCTTAACTCAAAATCATCATTTTCTTTGTTTCTCAAAACAGAAGTAGAAGAACTAGGTAGTGACAAAATATTTTCTTCAATCCTTTGACCCCCACTATTTTTAGAATCCAAAGGAAATTTATTTTCATGAAAGATAGCATCACCTGATTCTATTATAATATTATCTTCAAGATTAAAAAATCTATAGGCTGTACTATTAGAAGCATAACCAAGAAAAGCACAAGTAGTAACTTTTTTTTATCCAACTTAGTAATTTTAGGATCCATTAGCCTTACAAAAGCTAAACAACCCCAAACTCTAAGATATCCCAAATTTGGCTTATGACCTTTCCACAACTCAAAAGGTGTTAATTTTATCTTTTTATGAGGCACACGATTCAATACATAGCAAGCAATCAAAATAGCTTCACCCCAAAAATTTAGAGGTGCACTTGACTCAATAAGCATGGCATTAGTCAATTCAACCAAAGTTCTATTTTTTCATTTGGCTCAACTGGTAAAGTTGCTGCCATGTGACCAGAAGGTCACGGGTTCAAGCCTTGGAAATAGCCTCTGGCAGAAATGCAAGGTAAGACTGCGTACAATAGACCCTTGTGGTCGGGCCCTTCCCTGAACCCTGCGCATAGCGGGAGCTTTAGTGCACCGGCTGCCCTTTTATATTTTTCCTTTCTGCTACACCGTTAGATGAAGGAGAATAAGGAGGAGTAGTTTCATAAATTATTCCCAATGATCTAACAAAAGAATTAAACTCATTAGACTCATATTCACGGTCTCTATCACTTCTAATTCTTTTTATTTTTCTACCAAATTGATTTTCAACTTCATGGAGAAAAACTTTAAAATTTTCAAAAGCATCACTTTTATTTTTCATTAAGTAAACATATGTATACTTAGAAAAATCATCAATGAAAGTGATAAAATATCTATTTCCTCCACGAGTTAAAATTCCTCCAAGTTCACAAATATCAGTATGAACTAACTCTAATAAATCAGTTTTTCTTTCAACTTAAAAATGAGGCCTTTTAGTGATTTTGGCTTTACTACAAGCTTCACACTTTTCAAAATTCTTTTTAATCACTGAGATTAATTCTAAACTACTCATGATTCCCACATAACGATTATTTATATGACACAAACGAGCATGCCAAAAATTAGTAGAAGAATGCATGTAAACAGAAGTAGAAGTTTTATTCATTTCAACATTCAACTTGAACATCCCATCACATGCATACCCCTTTCCCACAAAAATACCTTTTTTCACTATTACATATTGATCAGATTCAATAATCTGTTTGAAGCCTGCTTTATTAAGAAGAAAACTAGACATCAAATTTTTTCTCATGAAAAGAGTATAAAGTACATCTTTTAAAGTAAGTATCCTTCCAATGATAATATGATTCTTTTTCTTTCTTTGGATATATGAAGAACAAAAGCGGCGATAATCAAGAAAATCAAGAGAATGATTTCAATAGCGCTGAGAGTGCTAGTGCTCCTCCTACAGGTGGAAGAGTGATCACAGGTGACACTGACATAGTAACATTGGTTATAATGTAAATTCCTTATCAAATATTAATATATTAGAAAATGTAGGGGTACAAGAGGCGAATTTTTGCCCCTTGTTCACTTGCAGTGGTGTTACTACAACTCCTCGTGGTCTTCGAGCTGTGGCGAAGCGATCACGTGATGTGTCTAGTGAGGGATCGTGTCCATCACAATTCGACATCTCCCTTTCCAAGAATTTGAGTGGTATGAGAATCACCAAGCATGATGGTTTTGGGCTCTTCAAAAGGAGTATAAGTTTTAAAGCAATCTTTGTCATAGCAGACATGACGGTTTGCACCAGAATCAGGCCATCATCCATCAACATTCTCCACCATGTTTATGTCTGTTATTACCGCCACAAATGGTTCTTCGATAACGTTTGCCTGAGGTATAGACCCACATTTCGAAATTTACAAAATCGAGCAATATTTCCACTCTTTCCACAGACAAAACATGGTCCCTTATCTTGAACATGTTGATTTTGTGCTTGGTTATTTCCACCATTATTATTCTTGGAAGGTCTACCATTATTTTTCTTGAATTTTTTCTTCTTAGGCTTCAAAGAAGTATTTTTGTTAGTATCAGGGGTAGCATTATTTGAAGTAATTAAATTTACCTTAGTTGTGATGTTGTTCTCTTCTGTTTGTAAAAGTGCATCTTGGCCCTTTGCTTCTTCTTCTATGCGGATTCGCATTATCAACGTCTCAAGAGAGGTTTCCTTTTGTTTGTGGCGCATAGTTTTTTGAAATTCCTTCCAAGAAGGTGGAAGTTTATCAACTATGCCACAAACAATAAGGTTATCTCCAATTTTGATCTCCTCGGACCTGAGCTCTCCAACAATCATTATAAAGTCCTGAGCTTGGTCTACCACTGATTTGTTGTCCACCATTTGAAAACGAAAAAATCTACTAGCAGTATATTTTTTCGCTCCTGCCTCCTCAGTATCATACTTACTCTGCAATGCTTTCCAAATTTTCTTTGCACTAGAGTAAGTTCTATCATAATAATCATAATAATTATCAGATAGACAATTTAGTAAAAAGTACCGACACTTGTAGGAATCACCATCGTACTTTTCAACTTTCTCTTGAAGAGAAATAAGTTCCTCATCATTCATAGAAGTGTTATCTATTTTATTTGAATTCTTCTCAGTTAATACATAAGAAACATTAAGAAGACTTAAGTAGAAAAGTACTTTACCCTTTCACCTCTTGAGATGGGTACCGTTGAATCGGAATGGCTTGTTAAGATCTCCCATCTTGACATCAGCGGATTTTTCAATTGTAGCCATTGAATCTCCTTAAAATTGTTGGTGAAATATTACAATTACAATTGAAAATACAATGAAGAAAATAAAAATTATCTTCTGGCTGAGGCGCGAATATCTCGCTCTCTTTAAGTAGATTCAAACCCACTGCAACAAATATTTTCACCGGTCTAGCAGTAATCTTCTTGACTTGTCCCCTCCAGGATACAACAGCCCACACAGAAAGTATAACTCAACAAACTCTGGACAAGAGTTGAGTCCAAAGTTCTAACACAAGAACACCTTCCTTCAACTAATAAAACTCTCTTTTTACTAACTCTTTTGCACTCTATATTTTCTTTTACTTAGAAAAAATATGTAAGACTACCTCTATTTATAGGTGAGGTATTCATCCTAGTATTGAATAGGAAGAATAAATTAGGTAGATAAATGGTCTAAGAGTTACATGAGTTACAAGAAATGAATGGGTAGAATAATGAGCAAATAAAGAGGGAATAAAGAGTTGGTAGTTTCAATGGATTAAATGGAAAATGAAACGTCCACAATCTGCCAATAATTCAAGGCTAAACAACCATTAACGTTTGCTCCTAAATGCACCATTTGATCAACAAAATTGTAACTCTTAGCCACCACTAGTGTAAGAAACAAATGCTGTGAAAAAAAACAATTATGTCATCATAATGAGTCTCTCTAAATGAGAGTAAAGAGGGCATGCAAGCCTCCAACGGAAGGAAGTGATTTTAACAATGTGGCAAGCATATGATGCATTTTATTAATATTAAAATGATATATACCTAGCAATATGATATATCATTGGTGTGCGAATTGACATTTCATAGGTGAGTCTTTACGTCTTAATATAAGAAGTTATGTTTCCTTCACTAACTATGAAAAAGGCTCATAAATAATTGTTAATACCTCTAAATAATAGTAATACAATTTTAGAGCAGAAAAAAAAATGTTTTTCAAAGATGGAGAAAGATGATGAGTTTGCTACATTACTTATAGTATTTCAAAAAGGAAAAAAGAAAATCTTCACCAGGCAGGTTATAGATTCTCCAACCCCAGGATATTTATCATGATGACCAAAGAAACTCCAGGAGAGGTCTTTGAGTTCTGTAAAGAAAATGAAATCCAAGTTTTGTGGTTTTCCATGAGAAGTCTTTGAGTTCTGTAAACGAAATGAAACCCAAGTTTTGTGGTTCAAAACCTGGTAAGTGCAAAAAAAAAATGGCAGAAACAATTCGCGGAGTGAAATATTACCAGGTTTATTGTACAGACCAAAGGTTCTCACTCTTTCTTTCTCTACTCCAACAATTTAAGAATGTTTAGTGAAATATTACCAGGTTTGTTGTACAGACCAAAGATTCTCTCTTTCTTTCTCTACTCCCACAATTTAAGAATGTTTTGTTGTATTGATCAAAAATGGCTTTGCCATTATTTGAATGGAAGCAGACATCGATGGGGCTTGCCTTTTCAATCAAAGGTTTGGCTGTAATGCACATCATGAAATGGCAGTTTTCTTTTTCCAACTGAGGTGACTTTTAGAGAGAGTTGCAAAAGGTTTGAGATGCGTAGGTTTTTTGTTTTTTTTTACCTCTGTTTTTATTTCCTGAAAAATTGTCAAAAAGATAAATAGTTTCTTGATTTTCTAGGTATGACACATAGGCGGGCCTAAGATCCTCTTTTATATATATAGATAGATAGATACTCATTGTTTCTTAAGAAACTTTGAAAAAATTCAAAGTGGACAAATAAAAGTAAACTGAGGGAGTATTTGTTAAAATCTTTTATAACAACGTAAATGCAAGATAACATGAAAAATAAAGTTATGTATTATTCCTTCTTTTCAATTTGTTTGTCTTAGTTACTATTTGGACAGTCAAATAATATTTTCTTTGACCATGCTTTTTTTATAAACTTTCTAAATATTTTGAATTATTAATTATTGTGACTTGCTTATAGTGTTTGTTAGTTATTATTGTCTTGAGCAGACATGGTTGAACCTGGGAAATATTAGCATGGTTTTACTAAGCTATTATTTTGGGCACTAAGCTACATGAAAAAACCATTAGCAAAACAACAAAAGGTTATTGTCACTCATTATTCAAATAATATGGAATGAATAATACTATTAGCAATTGGAGCTGATTCGGAGAAATTTTAGTTTTCCACAGCTTTTGAACAATTTTGGCCATCGAAAAAATAATAGACTGCTGTGATTGTTAGGTTGTACAATGTGATCAAAATATAACTAGTGGTAAATGTTGTATTCCATCATTTTTTGAATCCCGTTGCTAGAATTCATAGTTTGGCCACAAGATTTGTGGACCTTGAATATATGCTCATCAGCCTACTCAAGGCCGCGTTGTACTTAATTAGCTTGTCCTCAGTCAGATTATCTGAACCAATGCAACAAGTCCTCCAAAACATATCGCGTTGTACTTAGCTTGTACTTAATTTAAGGTCTTACAAGTTAGAACTTGAGAACTTATAACAGGTTAAAGGGACAACAAAAGCTGACACTATACTAAAATCACAACAGCAGGAAACAAAAATAGAGATATACAACATGTAACACATTGCAATAAACAAACACCAGCTAGAAAAGGGCACTAAGATTTTTTTGTGACCTCCTAAAAGTGATACGATCAGCAGGACAAGCTCCAATCTTGCTAGAAAGGCAAACTGATTCAGACCGACACATACTGCATGCAACTTGAATAGACTTAAGAAGTTATGCTAAGGATGCCCTTTCTGTTTAATCAAATAATCCTCAATTCATTTAAACGTTGAATAGATAACATGTCCGTCATCCAGATTCTTCCAAGAGGGCACAAACAACGTGCAAAGTTTCATCACGCTCTAGATTATAGTAAAACAGTCCATCTTTCATCACCACTATATCAGAACAAATGTTGCAGTCAATCTCTGCCTTCTCGCGTTTGAACGGGAATGAAAAGAAGAGCTCGTAAGAGACATTATCGTCCAAGGTCAAGGTATTGGGAGCTGCAGCACAATGACGATTAATAATGAATTTACATTGAGAGAAGTGGTACGCCCGGCCACAGCCACAGTCTTTGAAATCATCAAAGCAGCCCGAGCATTTGAGATCCTCATGCACATAATCTAAGTAGCGGGTAAATTTGAGAGGCTGTTGGGGATGAGACATATGTTGAATCTTGGATGGAATGGAGAAGCAAATCTTGTCAATAAAGTAATTACAATCACTACAAATGTACCCAGTATTCACTTTAACCTCACACAAGTTGCACCTCAAGGGCCTGGACAAGTTCATTCCTTTGAGAGCATGGCGATGAGTGACATCTCCACATGATTGACCAGGCGGTGTTGGTGTAATGACCGAGTCCGTCGTTACGGGTAGACCAATCGTGCCAAGTTTTAGAGTTAGAAAACTCCGGGTTTGGGAGTTTGAAATTCTGAGTTAGGCTAGCCTCGGCCGGTTTTGGAGCGAGGTAGAGTTTAGGGAAATCCGGGTAAAAATGGGTTTAGGTGTCTTGGATTGAGCTTGTTTTCCACGTAGACAAGACATAAAGGAGTCCGGAGGACTTTTCGGAATCGAATTTGGGTAAGTAGAACTCCCGGAATCGCGTTTGACGTGAAAGAGTTGTTTCGGGACGTTGGGGAAACCAAGTGTATTGTGAAATGGCCAAAACTGGCAGATTTATGAACTTTCTGCCCGTGACGAGCGCTGTCACGTGCGATAGCGACCACCGCTATAGCGGTAGAAATTACCGCTATAGCAGCGGTCAAGGGGCGGTCAACTCACTTAAGACCGCTATAGCGGCAGGTGACTGCTATAGCGGGACCGCTATAGCGGGTCGATGGGTTTTTAATGCAAAAACAACTCTCAAAACATCAGAATTTCACAAGTTTATTTTGGGAGAAAGACTGGGCGAATTCAGGCGATTTTCTTCATTCCTCCGCCAAAAATCATTCCTAAGGTAAGGTTTTCGTTCCCCACACTTTGTACTACATTTTTTATGCTGTAGAATTTCTAGGAGGGAAATTGGGGAAGGTTGGAATGACCTAGGGATGATGAAATTCGGGGAAGAAGAGGGTTCCAAACATGTATGTTCTTGGGTGTTGATTTAAGTACGTTAAAATGATCATCGACTATTTAATTTCCTATTTTGTCAGTAAAAAATGATAAGACTAGGAGAATTAACGGTGAAAAAGCCCGGAAAAAGGGTGGGATAATCATGGATGGCCTGGGGTTTGGGGATTTGGTATAATCCGGGTAATGTACAGGCCTGTATGTTAATTGTATGCATTATGTGTTATTTTTAGACCAAGAACGTGAGAGGAATCCGGAACACGGAAAAGCTCGGGTTGAATAGAGCTTGGAACATTCGAGGTAGGTGATGGATTTCGTATTTCTGCGAATGTGTATATTCATTGTACTCGTTGTCTAAGTAATTATGTGCATTACATTGCTTAGGGGAATTGTGTGGAATGTCTAAGTTCGGTTTGCAGTCTATGTTTGAATGGTTTTTACTTGTTGGCTTTACAAGAGGTGTGCATTCATTCTATTGACTGTTATTGTTGACATTCGGTTGGCTCGGGTACCACGCCTGGTACGGGTATAACACATGGTTGGCACGGGTACCACGCCTGGTACGGGTATAACATTTGGTTGGCACGGGTACCACGCCTGGTACGGGTTTACCTTATTGCATCCTGAACTGTTTCATTGATTATTGTATTGCATTGGTTGATATTGGTTCTGTGAGAGGATCGGGTTGTTTTACTGATTGTGATACTTGATATTGGTTCCGTGAGTGGACTAGGTTTTTATTGAAAAGTGCTATTGATTAGTGGTCCTTGAGTGACCATGAACTGTTGTATGATTGTTGAATTGGTCTTGGTTTAGGCCGGGTAATCACTCTTGTGGTATTTGTCTAGAGGGGATTCCAAGGTGGGTCCGGGCTTGACGGTAAGGTGTAGTTATGGTTATTCTTGCTGGTGGAATAGAACTGTAAGAGATGGATTCATGTGGTAACAAGCTAGGTAGAGACCTGTAGCCTAGAGATGCCTGTGATACTTGTTGCTTGTTTGCCATACTTATTACTGGATTTTGCGTACTATTTATATACTGTTTTCTTGAATACTGGCTGATGATCCTACTAGTACACAGTGGTGGTGTACTGATACTGCACTTGTCTTTCTTTTGGTGAGTACAGAAAATCTTTCAGCGGCTGAGATGAGACCTCAGATTTAGCACCGGCGATTCCGATCATCAAGGGTGAGCTAATGATTCGAGCTACCTTGGGATTATCTCTGGAGTTTTAGTCCATTTGTTCGGACTTACAAACTATTCCTTATTTTTGTTTGGGGTTGCATCCCCGTACTCTAAATTTGGTTGATGTTTGGTACGATGACTTTCAGTTCCTAGGTGGGGAATTTCCGCAGTTTATTATTAATGATAAGTTTTTAATCAGTGATCTTATGTCTATTGCTAGTTTTCATTTATGCTTGCTGGTTTTAGGCTGTTAGTCTAGGCAAAGGTGAAACTCTATTGGTTCGCTCATCCGGGGGTTGGGTGGGTGCCACTCACGATGGGTTGGGTCGTGACAAAGATGGTATCAAAGCATAGGTTCGTTGATCTCGTTGTACCAAACAAGTCTAGTAGAGTCTTGCGGAACGGTGCGGAGACGTCCGTACTTTTCTTCGAGAGGCTACAAGGCTTTAGGAAAAACTATCTCTTCTTCTTTTCCTTCATGCTATAACTCGATTCCAATTGGTATCTGGTGATATGAATTGGTATCTAACTTTATTCACTCTTCTGTCCGCAGATGGTTACTACCAGGAATAACGGAGCAAGGCCAGCGGTCCCAGCAGCGGGCCCGACTGTTCGCGGCAGAGGTAGGGGAAGAGGCAGGGGATGAGATGGAGCCGCACCCGCCAGGGGTGGAACTCGAGATGCTGCTACTGCACGTGAGTTAACCCCTCCCCCACCTCAAGATCATGTGGCTGAGGATGTGGAAGAAGTAGTGGTAGAGGATGGAGGAGCTCAGGAGGAGGCGGCACTGGTTGGGGGTGCAGGTTTTCCCGGCGTGGGATATTTTGAGTGGGTTGGTTGGTGCTGGAGCCATACCCATAACTTATGAAAATCAGGCCTTGGATACTCAGCCAGCGGTTACTACTACAACGCTAAGGATGGATGCAGCTTCGGACACAAATGATCTTCTCAGGCCAATGTTAGGCCCAGTGATGACAGGCAATGAGCATGAGATGCTGACTAAGTTCCTTAAGCTGAAACCTTCGATGTTTCAGGGTATAGACAAGGAGGATGCTTATGAGTTCATCCTGGATTGCCATGAGAGGTTGCATAAATTGGGTATTGTACGTCAGCATGGGGTAGAGTTTGTCACTTTTCATCTGCAGGGTGATGCCAAGCAGTGGTGGAGGTCTCATGTTGAGTGTCGGTCCTGTATCCTACCTCCATTGACTTGGGAACAGGTTCATGCTTTGTTTTTTAGGAAGTACATTCCTCGTACCTTGAGGGACAGTGTCACGCCCCGAGGCTACCCCCTAGACGCGACACGGTGCTTAGTGTCACAAGTGACCCCAAGCTAACCCATGGCATGGCCTATCTATAAAGAAAAGCAATCTAAAGCAATTCAAAACAGATTGCTGAGCGGAAGCTAAAGCAATGTAATATCTGAAAACGGGAAGAACCCAAAAGTCTTGAAAGTAAATGTATAGTGTTAACTGAAAACAACACCAACAACTGTTGAATCTAATCTATGTCTGAAAGCCATCTAACTGAAATAAGAGTTGCTGGGACATGCCCTCAGCTAACTCAAATGAATCTGAAAACTGAAGATAAATACTGAAATAAAGGCATGTCTCTTGTCTTTGAATGAATGAGGACTCACCACTGGGCTGCTGAGTACAGATCAGAGTCGAGCTATGCGCGATCTGGATGCTGAGTGCATGAACCTACATCATGAAATGATGCAGCACAAAAGTATGCGTCAGTACTTTGAATGTACTGAGCATGCAGGATACAGGCTGGACTGAATAATATATATATATACATGTAACTGAGCAATATATATACATATAAACTGAGCAGGAGATAAATATGCTGAAATATAACTGAAAGCTGAACTGGATGCAATGACCAAGTATAAATCATGTAACTGTAACATACTGAACTGCATAACTGAAAAGCTGGATACATGGTCAATGCAATACTGAATATGGACTGTGGGAGCTACTGTTAACCGACATACCCTAAGCTGAGCTAACTGTGAGGCCAATCCCTTGACTGGAAGGGCGTTCATACCTTGCCAAGGGTACAAACTAAACTAACGTGGATCCACTAAACTGATGTCTACAAGGGACAAGGGTGTCAGCCTACTCTGGCGGGTGACCCCTTTAGAACCTACGGTAGTGCCGTAGTTCTGGAACTTAGGGATTGCTACTAAAGGTCTCAGCCTTAGCTGATGGGTGAGCCTTCGTCCCTGAGCTCGCTCGGTGCTAAGTCTACTTCCAACGGAATATAAGCTAACATGCAACTATAATACTGGATAGCTCAAATACTGATAATCAACTGAGAATGCAAGGTCGTGATACTGAGATTAAAAGCATTCTTATTCTGAAGTATAACTGACTGAATTATCTGAGAATGCAACATAAACATGCTGTAGGATATGGCATTCAAATGCTGAGACTTGATTATCTGACTGATCTGGCTAGCAAGTATAATTTATAGAATACTGGAAATTATCACAAGCTAGGGTTCTATATTCTAAGCATGAATTGTACTAATCCTTCCAATAAACATGCATTAGAACCTCATGTAATTCATAACATCTGAGTAATAAAGAAATCTCTAAGGTCTACAAACCCTATGACTAAGTAATCATGAGGAAACTGAAGAACTGACTGGATTCTAGGGACCTAATGGGTAAAAGGAACCCACTAGTGAAATCCCACATACCTGGATGAAGGTTCTACGGTTGAACCTTTGGATTCTGAGAGGAAGCTGGAGAAAACCCTCTTTGCCTTGTTCTTGAGAGAGAGCGTTCTATTTCTTGAGAGATTTCTAAGTCTGAGTAATCTAGGAGTTATGAGGGAAAAATAGATTTAAAGACCCTTTAACTACTCCCAAAACGTCTTAGGGGCTGCGTTAAAATAATTGGGAAAAGACTGGACTGCCCCCAACTTAAGCTGAAATTTTTGGGAAAGGCCTCCGTCGGATGGGCTGCCCGACTGGCGTCAGACCTGCGATGGCCCGTTGGCTCTGGCGTTGGTCTGGGGCAGATGGGGTTGGTCCCTCTGGTCAATCCCCACAGCGTTTCCCATGGCCCTTCGCCTCGGCGACACCCGTGGTGCTAGCCCGTCGAGGCATGATGGCTTGTACGGTGTCGACTGGTCCATTCCCATGGGCTGGGCGACGTCCCATCGCAGTAGCGACGCTCGCCGGGCCCCCAATCGGGATGGATCCAGCTGGACCCTCTACTGGTCCCTTCCCATGGACTACCTGACGGCCGTCGGGCCTCCAACGCCCGTCGGTCAGTCTGTGAGGCTTGACCAAGATGGGATTTTTCTGAGTTTTTTCTCGGTTCTGAGTTTTAGAAGCTGGTTTAAATTCTGGGGTGTTACATACAAGAGAAAGGATGAGTTTCTGAACTTGGAGCAGGGTGGCATGTCAGTCTCAGCTTATGAGGCTAGGTTTCATGCGTTGTCTCATTTTGCTACACAGATGTTGGGTTCCGAGGAGGAACGGGTTCGGTTGTTTGTCAAGGGTTTGAATAGTAATTTTCAGGTACTGACAGTGCATATGACTTCTTCAGGAAAGGGTTTTAATGATGTGGTGGACTATGTGAAGAAGATTGAGAGAGTTAGGCAAGCGGGGCAGGCTAAGGCTTTAGCCAAAAGACCCTGGAATGAGGGAAATTTTGGTGGTTCATTCTCCAGGGGCCAGCATCAGCAGGCTTACTCGGCCCGTCCTATTCAGTCAGCTCTTCCAGCTACTACAGGTGGTCGTCAGAGAGCTCAGTCTTCAGCTCCTAGAGGCCAGGGGGCATCTTATACATCAGCTAGCAGGCCTACTTTGGACCGGGGTTGCTTTCATTGTGGTGAGTTGGGCCACTTTAAGAGGGAGTGTCAACATAGGCAGGCAGGTAATCAGGGTCAGCAGTAGACTAGAGCAGTCATTCCGACAGGCAGATGTGGTAATGCTAGGGGTCATCCACAGGGTGGGCGAGGTGATTTCTAGGTATGCAGGAGTGCAGTGCAGCCGGCCTGAGAAGTTGCCCGGATTGATTATCGGGCACATTTCTATGCTTTTCCAGGAAGTACTGAGGCGGAAGCCTCAGATGCGGTGATCACAGGTACTACTCTTGTCTGTGATCAAATGGCCTCAGTATTATTTGACCCAGGATCTACATATATTCTTATGTGTCTGTTAGTTTTGCATTGCGTCTGAATTTGAATTGCGATATCCTTGATTCCCCTATCCATGTATCTACCCAGTTGGAGAGTCGGTGATTGTGACTCATGTGTATCGTGATTGTTCTGTGGTATTTGTGGAGCTACGTACTTGGGTAGACTTAGTAATTCTGGATATGGCTGATTTTGATATTATCTTGGGTATGACCTGGCTATCTCCTTATCATGCTGTGTTGAACTGTAACACAAAAACTGTGACTCTAGAAATTCCGGATAAGGATAGATTAGAGTGGGAAGGTGTATACAGGCCTAAGCCAGTTAAGATAATATTGTTTGTTCGAGCTAGGAAGCTAGTGGGAAGGGGGTGTCTAGCCTTCTTGGCGCATCTTCGGGATGATAGTGTGGAGTCCAATTCTATTAAGTCAGTTTTGGTGGTGTCCGAATTTGTAGAGGTGTTTCCAGCGGATTTGCTTGGTATGCCTCCGGACAGGGATATAGATTTTTGTATTGATTTGGAGCCAGACACTCATCCCATCTCTATTCCTCCGTATAGAATAGCTCCGACAGAGTTAAGGGAACTTAAGACTCAGCTGCAGGAACTCCTAGATAAGGGATTTATACGTTCCAGTGCTTCACCTTGAGGGGCTCCGGTTTTGTTTGTGAAAAAGAAGGATGGTAGTATGCGAATGTGCATAGACTACAGACAATTGAGCAAGGTGACCATCCAGAATAAGTATCCTTTACCCCAGATAGATGATTTTTTTGACCAGCTTTAGGATGCATCGGTGTTTTCGAAAATCGACTTGAGGTCGGGGTACCATCAGCTAAAGATTAGGCCTGAGGATATTCCAAAAATTGCTTTTCGGACTCGGTATGGACATTACGAGTTTCTAGTGATGTCGTTTGGTTTGACCAATGCGCCGGCAACATTCATGAGTTTGATGAATGGGGTGTTTAAGTCCTACTTGGATTCTTTTGTTATCGTGTTCATTGATGATATTTTGATCTACTCTATGAGTAGGGAGAAACACACTAATCATCTTCGCATTGTGCTGGACATCTTAAGGCACCAAAAGCTTTATGCAAAATTCACTAAGTGTAAGTTTTGGTTGACTTCTGTGGCATTTTTGGGGCATGTGGTGTCAGAAAAGGGGGTGATGGTGGATCCCCAGAAAATTGAGGCAGTTAAGAGTTGGGTCCGGCCTAGCTCTGTGACAGAGGTGAGAAATTTTGTTGGGCTTGCGGGGTACTACCGGAGGTTTGTGAAGGACTTTGCTTCTATTGCTACTCACCTGACCAGGCTGACACATAAATAGGTACCATTTGTGTGGTTCAACAAGTGAGAGGACAGCTTCCAAAAGCTCAAGACACTTTTGACCACGGCTCCTATATTGTCCTTGCCGGTTGAAGGTAAAGACTTTATTGTTTACTGTGATGCTTCATATTCTGGTTTGGGTGATGTGTTGATGCAGGATAGGAATGTGATAGCCTATGCATCCAGGCAGTTGAAGGTGCATGAGAGGAATTACCCGACTCATGACTTAGAGTTGGCCGCGGTGGTGTTTGCATTAAAAATCTGGAGACACTATCTTTTTGGTGTCAAGTGTGAAGTATTCACAGATCATCACAGTCTGCAGCATGTTTTCACTCAGAAGGACTTGAATCTGAGGTATAGAAGGTGGATGGAGTTATTGAAAGATTATGATGTGACCATTCAGTACCATCCGAGTAAGGCTAATGTGGTGGCAGATGCATTGAGCCAAAAAACTATTAACATGGGTAGCTTGGCTTGTTTGGGGGTGTCCAAATGACCACAAGCTAAGGAAATTCGGGCTCTGGAGGCCAAGTTCATATACTTGGGTGTCTCAGACCAAGGCGGGTTATTGGCCAGCATTGAGGTCAAGGACACCTTCATAAAGGAAATAAAGGCAAAACAGTTTCAGGATCCAAAACTGGGAAAGCTGCGAAGTAAAGTGATATACGGGGAGTCCAGAGATGTCATGTTAAACTCTGGTGGTGTATTGCATTTCAGGGAGAGGATTTGTGTTCCTCGGGTTGATGATATAATTCTGAAAATTCTGACAGAAGCTCATGGTTCATGGTACTCGATCCATCCGGGTGTAACCAAAATGTACAGGAACTTGAGGCAGCGTTACTGGTGGCCCGAGATGAAAAAGGACATGATTGATTTTGTGTCCAAGTGTCAGAATTTCCAGTAGGTAAAATATGAACATCAGAGACCTGCAGGATTACTTCAGAGGATGCCAATTCTAGAGTGGAAGTGGGAGAGAATAGCCATGGATTTCGTGGTGGGTCTTCCCAAGACATTGGGGAAGTATGACTCAATTTGGGTCATTGTTAACAGGCTGACCAAGTCCGCTCATTTCATTGGTCAGGGTAGATTACAATTCGCAGCAATTGGCTAAGATCTACGTGAAGGAGATTATGAGACTGCATGGGGTACCACTGTCCATAATTTCAGACATGGGTACGCAGTTTACTTCTAAGTTCTGGGGTAAGTTACATGAAGAGTTGGGTACACAACTCACCTTTAGCACAGCCTTCCATCCTCATACTGATGGTCAGTTGGAGAGGATGATTCAGGTACTGAAGGACATGCTGAGAGCATGTGTAATGGACTTCGGTGGTCATTGGGACTAGTTTCTACCGTTGTGCGAATTATCGTACAACAACAGCTATCACTCCAGTATTGACATGGCACCGTTCGAGGCCCTGTATGGGAGAAACTGCAGATCACCGATTGGGTGGTTTGAGGAAGGTGATGTGAAGCCTCTTGGCATAGACTTGGTGAGGAAAGCGCAGGAAAAAGTAAGAGGGATACAAACCAAGTTGTTGGCTTCCTTGAGATGGTGGGGCCAGTGGCTTACAAGTTAGCACTGCCACCTAGTTTGTCGGGCGTCCATCCGTTATTCCATATATCCATGCTCAAGCGATACCATGGGGATGGGGACTACATCATCAAGTGGGATGAAGTACTTTTTGATAAAGATCTTCGTTATGAGGAGGAACCGATTGTGATTCTTGCTCGGGATGTCCGGAGGTTAAGGACAAAGGTGATTGATATGGTAAAGGTTCAGTGGAATCATCGTCCAATTGAGGAAGCCACTTGGGAAATCGAGAAGTACATGTGGGACATGTACCCTCATTTGTTTGAGGATTCAGGTACTACACTTTTTTTTTATTTCTGTATATTTGAGTTTGATTGTTTGGGGATGAACGATGGATAAATTGGTATCTATTGTAACGACCGGGTCTGTCATTACAGGTAACCCAATTATGCCAAGTTTAAGATTTAGAAAACTTTGAGTTTGGGAGTTTGAAATTTTGGGCTAGGTTAGCCTCGACCGGATTTGGAGCGAGGTGGAGTCTAGGGCAATTTGGGTAAGTATTGGGTTGCATGTCTTATGGTGAGCTAGGTTTTCACGTAGCCAAGACATAAAGGAGTCCGGGGGACTTTTCAAAATCGAATTTGGGTAAGTAGAACTCCCGGAATTGCATTTGACGTGAAAGGGTTATTTCGGGATGTCGGGGAAACCAAGTGTGTTGTGAAATGGCCAAAACTGGCAGATTTACGGACTTTCTGCCCGTGACGAGTGCTGTCACGTGTGATAGTGGCCACCGCTATAGCGGTAGAAATTACCGCTATAGCGGCAGTCAAGGGGCGGTCAACTCACTTAAGACCGGTATAGCGGCAGGTGACCGTGATAGCGGGACCGCTATAGCAGGACTGCAATAGCGGAGCAGGGACCGCTATAGTGGGCCGATGGGTTTTTAATGCAGATACAACTCTCAAAACATTATAATTTGACAAGTTTGTTTTGGGAGAAGGGTTGGGGAAATTCAGGTGATTTTCTTCATTCCTCAATCAAAAATCATTCCTAAGGTAAGGTTTTCGTTTCCCACACTTTGTACTACGTTTTCTATGCGGTAGAATTTCTAGGAGGGAAATTAAAGAAGGTTAGAATGACCTAGGGATTTTGGAATTCGGGGAAGAAGGGGGTTCCAAACATGTATGTTCTTGGGTGTTGATTTAAGTACGTTAAAATGATCATAGACTGTTTAATTTCCTTTTTTGTTCGTAAAAATGATAAGACTAGGAGAATTAACGGTGGAAAAGCCCGGGAAAAGAGTGGGATGATCATGGGTGGCCTGGGGTTTGGGGATTTGGTATAATCTGGGTAATGTACAGGCCTGTATGTTAATTGTATGCATTATGTGTTATTTTTAGACCTAGAACGTGAGAGGAATCCGGAACACAGGAAAGATCAGGTTGAATAGAGCTTGGAACATTTGAGGTAGGTGATGGCTTTCATATTTCTGCGAATGTGTATATCTATTGTACTCGTTGTCTAAGTAATTATGTGCATTACATTGCTTAGGGGAATTGTATGGAATGTCTAAGTTCGGTTTACAGTCTATGTTTGAATGGTTTTTACTTGTTGGCTTTAAAAGGGGTGTGCATTCATTCTATTGACTGTTATTGATATTCGATTGGCTTGGGTACCACGCCTGGTATGGGTATAACACATGGTTGGCACGGGTACCACGCCTGGTACGGGTATAACATTCGGTTGGCACGGGTACCATGCCTGGTATGGGTTTACCTTATTGCATCCTGCACTGTTTCATTGATTATTGTATTGTATTGGTTGATATTGGTTCTGTGAGAGGACCGGGTTGTTTTACTGATTGTGATACTTGATATTGGTTCCGTGAGTGGACCGGGTTGTTATTGAAAAGTGCTATTGATTAGTGGTCCTTGAGTGACCGGGAACTGTTGTATGACTGTTGAATTGGTCTTGGTTTAGGCCGGGTAATCACTCTTGTGGTATTTGTCTAGAGGGGATTCCAGGGTGGGTCCGAGCTAGATGGTAAGGTGTGGTTATGGTTATTCTTGTTGGTGGAATAGAACTGTAAGAGATGGATTCATGCGGTAACAATCTAGGTAAATACATGTAGTCTAGAGATGCCTGTGATACTTATTGCATGTTTGCCATACTTATTACTAGATTTTGCGTACTATTTATATACTGTTTTCTTGAATACTGGTTGACGATCCTACAAGTATACAGTGGTGGTGTACTGATACTGCACTTGTCTTTCTTTTGGTGAGTACAGGAAATTTTCCAGCGGTGAGACGAGACCTTAGATTTAGCATCGGCGATTCTGATCATCAAGGGTGAGCTAATGATTCGAGCTACATTGGGATTATCTCTGGAGTTTTAGTCCATTTGTTCGTACTTACACACTAGTCCTTTTTGGGGGGGGGGGAGTTCCATCCCCATACTCTAGATTTGGTTGATGTTTGGTACGATGACTTTCAGTTCATAGGTGGGGAATTTCCGCAGTTTATTATTAATGATAATTTTTGATCAGTGATCTTATATTTATTGCTAGTTTTCATTTATGCTTGCTGGTTTTAGGCTGTTAGTCTAGGAAAGGGTGGAACTCTATTAGTTTGCTCATCCGGGGGTTGGGTGGGTGCCACTCACGACGGGTTGGAGGTCGGTTAGTTAGAGCCAGAGTTTGCAACTGGTTTTGAAGTTCACCTATGGAATCATTATCTGCTTCATATTCAGTTAAAGCAGCACAGTCGAAGTGACAGAGGTAATCACGACCATGGTTGTAAAATACCCAACATCCCAAAGTGGGAACTTCTTTAGCACAAATTAAGCAAAAGAGAGCAGCAACCTGATCACTGGTTATTGGAAAGGAACAGATGAAGTGGGTATTTACCTTTTTTGGTACAAGGCTATGGGTATAGAAGCACATTCAACAT
Source organism: Jaltomata sinuosa (assembly GCA_003996215.1). NCBI lineage: Eukaryota > Viridiplantae > Streptophyta > Magnoliopsida > Solanales > Solanaceae > Jaltomata > Jaltomata sinuosa. Next base: position 1,025,292 of record QJPP01000311.1, on the reverse strand, counting down.
GAAGATTGAAATTGCAACTCGCAGCCATAATATGACTGGAACAGAGAATGAACAGAATCATCATGTCCACAAGCAGCGCAAACAAACTGCTCTCAGCCAGTGGATTGAAAGGTGTTGAAGCTGTGCAACTCAAGCTAAAGTAGTTAAATTAAAACAGATTGTAAATAATAGTTAGTTAGTTAGTTAGCTGGTAGTTAAGAAGTTAGTTAGCTGCTAATGATAAATTAGTGTGAGTCGGTGGACTCTAACAGATTTGTTACCTATAAATAGTTGTAGCTGTAGGGTAGTTAATTATTCAGTACAATTCATCTTTCTTCAGCTCAATGGAACAATTTTTTCCTGCATTTTCCTTTTCTCCTGTTTTCCTCTCTTAGCTTCCATTAATGGAGCTTCTCATCATGGTATCAGAGTTGTGGCTATAATGATCCAACCATAGCAAGATATTATTGAGCTGAAGATCTAGTACAACGTTCAATTCAAATAAAAATTCTCTTCTCTGTTCATCAGAATTAGGGCTGAGATTATCTCAGATCTGGTGAAATTTCTTCACTCGAAGCTTCTGTGTTTGCTTTCGAGTTCTAGTTTCATAGTCTCTCATTTCTTTGAGAAGTGTTTATACGAAGTGAATTCAGAATTCAGAGATGTCAACAGCTGAAGAAACTGGAAACACCAGTAATGGACTTGCAGCTGGAACTTCAATTGCACAGGAAGGATAAATTGACTCTAATCATCCTCTGTACATCTATCCTAATGATACACAAGGTTCTGTTCTTATCTCTACTCAATTACTTGGCTCAGAGAATTATTCTCTATGGATCAAATCCATGAGCATAATGTTGCTTGGTAAGAACAAACTAGGTTTCTTGTTAGGAACATGTAGAAAGGACATGTATCCTGCTAATCTACACAGTCTATGGGAGAGATGTAACGCTATAGTTCTAGCATGGATCATGAATATTATGTCTGTTCACACCCACTTTTGGCCTCCCTATACCTCTCTCGGGCTGTTATTTTTTGCTAGTTATTATTATTTTTTTAGCTTAATTTTCCTTGTGTATCGCTTTTATTTTACTAAATAAATCACGTATTTTATCGTCATCTTGACACTTTTTTAAATTCGTATACAATTTATGAATATATAATTTATTTTTTATTATTACTATTTTATTGTAAATTTCATATAATATTATATATCATTAATTTTACATACAAATATATACGTAATTCACTTATAATTTTAAATAATATTCTTTGTTCGATAGTTACCATTAATTATTATTTGATCTTCTAAATTATATATATGTAATATTTTATTTATTAAATAGCAGCCCAAATTCAATTTCCTTGCCAATTTATTTAAATTTCAGCCCCTTTCTATCTAATTCATTTCAATTCTAGCCTAAAATTGAGCCAATTTGACCTAAATTTTAAATGACCAATTTTAATTACAATTGACCCAATTGTGTGACCTGACTCGCGACCCGGATCTGACCCAAGTTTCATCTGAATCTCAACCGTCCATCCGAGATGATCAACGGTTCAGATTAACACTCTCCTCTCTTTCCTTTTTAACTATACACCTACCCCAAAACCCTAACATTTTCTATTTTTCTCTCTTTTCACCGCCTCCACCCCCTCTGCTCTCTTCAACTCTCTCCCTCATCTTCTCCTCCAACCACATCACCGCCACCACCGACCGGTAACCCCATCTCCATCGCTACCACCATCGCCTGTCACCTTCTTTCCTCTTTGTTGAAATCGCCTGACGGCGAACCCTCTATCAAAATCATCGCCGCCTCTCTCTTCTCCCCTCTCCTCCATTTTTCCACCAGTCGCTGCTACACCGCTGCCTCTGCCACTCCTGCCAGCCACCAAACAACCCTCGTCGCCCCTTTCTCTCTCCCTTCTCTTCTCTTCTCCCCTTTTTTCTCTCAACTACCTCCACCACTACCCTGCTCCGGCCACCCACAGCTGGAGAACCTCCAAAAATCACCACATCTCCACCAAAATACCACCAAAACAGTAACCCAAACCGCCTCCCTCTATCTCACTATTTCTGGCCACCTCTGGCTGGTGGACTACCAACAACCTCCATTAAATCAAATCCCCTTTCCCTTTTTGTGTTTCTCTGAGAGAAATTAGGTGTTACGAGGATCTCGTCCTCTCTGATGAATGTCGAACTCTGGCTAGGTGTATGTTGCTCGTGAATCATTGAATGGTTTTTGGAGGATTATGTTATGATGGGTTACCACGCATCTATTCCGGGTTTGGTCTATTTTCTAATTTAAGTTTATCGTCTTCTCTTGCTATTACTAGTTTGTGAGATGTGAAATTAGTGAAGTTTCGCTACGAATTTGTGCTTGAATCCTGTATTTTTTTTTAATTGCCCCTCTAAGACTATCATATGAACTTGGTTTTAGCTGTAAATCTCTGAAAAGGGTTTGACTTTGTTGTTAGTTTTCAATCACTTTCAGTAGTTATTAGTTGCTCAACCTTTCTCAAATTTGTAAAGGAGCATGATTTCTAGCTTAGTCCGAATTTTTGTGACTGTTGATTCTATCTATATTTGTGCGAAAGATAAATGATTACACGATTGTTGGGTGCACTATGATTACTATTGAGATTGTTTGAACCTTAAAATGCAACCATGATTGTTTGCTTTCCTTCCCAAACTGATTGTTTACATGCTGATTTATGGTAAATGACATATTTTCTTCATGTGCGAATTAATTCAGAAATTGTATAGCAATTTAGCATGAGATCTTCTGCTCAAATTATGTACCTATTCAGTTATGGTAAATTGTGCTTTGTTTTACCGTCCATGATTGATTCATGCTCATTGGTTTTTGACCTTCTTTTTAAGTTTGGACAGATTTAGTACTAGTATATGTATGGTAAACTTAGCATGATTCTCTACCCTTAATTGATTCAGCCCATCTGTTTAAGTAAAAGAATTCTCATGATTGATTTTTATAATATTTTTTCTTCCTTTAATAGCTTTACTTACTACTTTCTTTGTGATAAATTATGGCAAATTGATTGTCTTTGTTAATGAAGATAAAATATTTTCCCTGATTCACTCTGTGAATTATTTCTTTCCTTTAAGTGAGTACTTGTAACGACAAGGTTCGTCATTATGGGTAAACCATTCGTGCCAAGTTTTGGGTTAGAAAACTTCTGGGTTTGGGAGTTGAAAAATTTTGGGCTAGGCTAGTCTCTACCAGTTTTGGAGCGAGATAGGGTCTAGGGCAATCCAGGTAAGTATTGGATTAGATGTCTTGGTTCGAGCTAGTTTTCCTTGTAGTTAATACATAGAGGAGTTCGGGGGACTTTTCGGAATCGAATTCGGGTAAGTAGAGCTCCCAAAATTGAGGTTGACGTGAAGGGGTTATTCCAAAACATTGGGAAAATAAGTTTGTTGTAAAATGGACACTTTTGGGGGAATTTATGACTTTCTCTCCCGTGTCAACCGCCATAGCGGTTGACATACCGCAGTAGCAACCTCCGCTATAGCGGAAGTCAATGCGGGTCAGCACCACTATGGCGGTAGGGTCTGCTACGGCGGTACCGCTATAGCGGAGTGACGTGACCAGAAAACCTAGAAAATGGGTTTTTAATTTCATTCTCTCCCATTCAGCCCCAAAACAGACGAGAGTTATTCCAAAAACCCTTCTAGGCTGCTCCAAGGCTTGAGAGCCATGAGGAGGAGGAATTCTGGTAAAAAGAATGCAAAATCACGGATTCGGGCCTGCAGGACCACCAGGAATGCCTCCACAGAGCCAGAAATGCACTGTTCCAGCCGCTTGGCGCCCAGGTAGGCTAGGTTTCCATTGAGTAGATAGACCTGCTTACATTTCGTATTTATTGTATAGTAGGAAAGGAGAATCCATTATTAGGCCTCCGGGCACGGAGTCTGGTGGATTCGGTGTTGGTTATGTAGGTGCTAGGAATTGGTTGGATTGAATTGTGGGTTATTAATAATTATTTGGGGCTGTTTATGTTGTCCTGGTATGATATGATGATAAGGCTCAAGGACTGGGATGTCGGGAAGGTTTAGGGAACCGGGAATTGCAAGGATAACTAAATGGGTATGAAAATGAGAAAATCCTAGGTGAGGTTTCAGGAATACGAAGGGCATGATAAGTAGTGTTGGTTTTGCTAAGGGCTAAGGGGTGGTAATTCACACTGTTATTATTTATGCAAGTTCAAAATCAATGTGGTTGTTAAATTATGCTAAAAAGGGACCGTTCATTATTTATAAATAAAGGGTGAGTGTGTTTGGCCCCCAGACAGAGGTCGGGGCTAAGTTATATACTCGGGAAGGTGATGGCTTACAATTCCTGTGAATGTTGTATATTCTTATACTTTTATCTAAGTGTTTGTATGAATTGCATTACTTAGAAAAATTGTTTAGAATGTCTAAGGGTCCTGTTTTACAGTCTGTGGATTGAACGGTGTGTTGCTTATTGGTTTTACAAGTTGTTTGTTCATTATTTGACTGTGGATTGATTGACATTTGGTTGGCCCGGGTACCACGCCTTGTACGAGATAATACTAACGGTTGACTTGGGTACCAAGCCTGGTACAGGCTATACTAATGGTTGGCTCGGGTACCACGCCTGGTACGGGTATAACAAATGGTTGGCTCGGGTACCATGCCTGGTACGGGATAATACTAATGGTTGGCTCGGGTACCATGCCCGGTACAGGATATACTAATGGTTGACTCAGGTACCACGCCTGGTATGGGTATAACAAATGGTTGGCTCAGGTACCATGCCTGGTACGGGATACTAACAATTTGCTCGGGTACCACGCCTGGTACGGGTTTATTTTACTGCATCATTGCATTGATATTGTTGTATTGCATTGACTGGTATTGGTTCCATGAGTGGACCGAGCTATTTTATTAAAATGTGATATTTGTTGGTGGTTCTTGAGTGACTAGGAATCCTGTTATATCTATTGAGTTTGGTCTTGGTGTAGGCCAAGTTGTTATGGTATATTGTGAGTTGGTCTTGGTGTAGGCCGGGTTGCTATATTATGTTATTAGTTGGTCTTGGTGTAGACCAGGTTATTATGTTAGTTATTAGTTGGTCTTGGTGTAGACCGGGTTTGTCATGTTAACACTAGATGTGTGAGGGGGATCCGGGTGGGTCCGGACTATTTAAAAGAGGTTATGTGCTCATAAATTGATGTCATTAAGTGTGATAATGGAGGTCATGAATTATCATGGTTAATAAGCTAAGGGTGGGTCTTGGTATAGACCGGGGTAGTCTATTGAACACTTAGGTGTGGAAGGAGGACCCTTGGAGGGTCCAGGTTATGTGATCCAAGAAGGGATTTAGATGTAGCTCTATGGTGGTCATTGAAGGTGTCAATGGTTGTTAGGTGAATTGCATGTGATTGGTAAATATAAAGGAATACTGAGAGTCTGGGTGTGGTTATTGGTTAATATAACCAGGTGCTAAAGTTGTCCTAGAGGTCTGGGAAAGTCCAGAAAATGGTAGGTAATACTTGGGTATAAGTAGTTTGGTTGGGCAGTGGGCCGGATTTAGTCGGGGTATTTAGTCAAGGTAGTTGACTGGGGTAAAGGTTAAAGGTGACTTGGGAAGTCTGGGTGATAAGGCGACCTTGGGAAGTCTAGTTATGAGTGAGACTTTGGAAGTCCTATATGTCAAGGTCAAGGCTAAAGGTGAAGGAGGGAGCTATAATATTTATTTTCATATTTTTCCCTATTTTCCTATATGATGGTACGTGTGAATTCGGGTCGACCGATGATGCCTATCAGTACATGTGGTTGTACTGACTCTACTCTTTCTATACCTTTTTGGTATAGTCTGGTTGCAGGGTTGGTGATGTTTCATAGGTACATGACGATGGTGGTCTCCAGCAGCTTCTGTCCTTGGATTGCATGACGGAAGTTGTGTCTCTTTTACATGTTCTGTATAAATCTTGTAGTAGCTGTTGTACCTGCTTAGACTAGGTCCTAGGGAGGGTGTTTTTACAGGTTGTAAAGGTTTTCTGCAAATTCTTTAAGTCATCTATTTTATGAACATTTTCTGTAAAAGAATTTCTCATGTATAAAAATGGATTGATTAATGTTTACTTTAATTTCCGCGAGTTATCTATTGGACGGGTAGTGAGGGTTCGTCTATCTAGGTGGTTAGAGTAGGCGCCCGCACGGTCCAGTAGGTTGGGTCATGACAGATGGTATCAGAGCCTAGGTTATCGGTCTCCCAGTACAAGAGCAAAGTGTCAAATAGAGTCCCTATGAATTGGTGTATTGACGTCCACATCTAATCTTTGGGGAGCTATGAGGCATTACCCTCTTTCATTCCTTCTCGTGCGGTTTCATTACTTGCTTGTATGGGTTGAGTCCAATTGATATCTCTCGATTCCAATTGGTATCTCAACAAGGTAAAGGATGTCATTGGACTCCGGGTACGGTAAACAAGCAATAAGGATTGGAACCGGGAAGGTTCCAATTGGTATCTGGTCGGAGAGGCTATGTAAAGGTATGGATGGATCGGCTAATGGTCATCCATGAGGCAAATAAAAAGCAATGAAACTGACTTGATTGACTGTTTAAGCTTGAGACTTGAGATTGTGCTTATGAGTATTGATGTTGTTTGAATGACTGCAAATGTGTGGTGTGCAATTATTTGATTTGCTGTGAATGTTTTAGTCCGGGAGGAGTCATAACTTGAATTGGTGTGCTTCGGTTGATAATTACTTTTTATGTGTACTTAAAATTGGTCAGTAAAGTGGTATTACATTTCAGAAACTGGCTTGCCATTGGTAAAAATGGTAAGGGGACGAGGCTTATGACTGTAGGGAAATTCTAGTTTCAGGACAGTCGGGATTGGTTAGGAACCATGGGGAAAAAAGGGCTATCATTGCTTGATGGCAGGAACTGCGGTAAGGAAAATTTTGTGGTAACTCATGATTGTAACTTAAGGAAAATTTATTTCTAGCTTTGAAAATTTTGATTGTTTTAAATAATAAATTGCGATATGCCTTAATTGGAATTATTTGCATTACATTTGGGTATAGTCTTACCATTTATATAGATGGTTAGGGAAAAAAAAGGATTGTGGATTGTAGGGAAACTCCAGTTTCAGGACAGTCGGGACTTGGTTGAGAACCAAGGGAACAAGGGAGCCATTAGTGTGTAATGGCGGGAAGATATTATCGGGAAGCAAATGTTGTTGTGATTTCTTTGTATTTCATGATATGTCATTTTGATTTGTGATGCGATAATGCCGGGAATGGTCTTGAGGGTGGTTTAAGACCATGGTGGGATTTACAGGTTTAGACAGTGATAACTGGGAAGGGGGATGAGTGCATTTAGCTGGAAATAAAATTTTCCTGTATTGTTACTGTCGGGACCGCTATAATGAAAGCCAACCGTTACGGTGGAACCGCTATAGCGGAGTGACCACCCCTATAGCAGAAAGGGCGCGAGGCAGGAGCCTCACCGTGTTTTCCTCTGTTCTCATTCATTCCCGGGGGCAATATAAAAGCAAGTATTAAGCTGCAAATTGCTTTGTAAAACAAGGAAACCAACGATTTAGCTAATATAGTACGTGTAGAAGGGAATTTGTCAGAAATTTTTCATCCATACGCGAAGAAAAGAAATGGGTAGACATGGTAGCCCGGGGTATTGATAAGATTGTGATTGACCATTGGTGAGTATAGTCACCCATGTGGAATTTGACAAGATGACCCGTAATTGACTGAGTAGTATTGGACACTGCTCATAGGCTATGTTATGAGGGTGATTATTGACTGGTTTATTGTTGAAAATCCTTAGTGGTAGGGTCAATCAAAGGAGTGGGGTTATTAAAATGGATTCTTTAGCATTATTGTCTCTCTTCTTGACCATGATAATACCTAGTGTTACTGCTCTTTGAAAGGTAGGGGTGTACCGGTTTTAGCCTTGCCTAGGGTGTAAGTGCCCAGATAGAGTTCCCCTAAGGTGAGAGTTGACAAAATCTCAGGCTAGGATGGGTTCCAATGGAATTTTTGTTATTGTGTGGTTTAGAGGCACGTGGTGTCTCGGGGGATAGTGTTGATAGGATTAAGGTGATATGATAATAAGTGAGGGGCATAGTACCCCATAGGAAGCTTTCGGAATGGAGTTTGGGTTAGTAGAACTCTGGGTATAGTGGAAAAGGGGTCGCTATGGTGGGGTCTGGTTCCCTTGTCATGGAAATTGTTTTGGGTCATTCGTTGAGTTTCTTTCACTCCGGTGTTTTGATTAGGCCCCGGATTTCTTGGGCACTCGGGGAGGGATAATCTAGTTGCCTTGTGCAGCTCAAAGGAACGAATTCCTTGATAGAGCGGAAGTGAGTTAAATTTTTGGCTGAGTTGGGTATACCAAGGGATTGGGAGGTTTTCGGTGGTTTGCGTAAGGTTATATTTACGCTGTCATGGTAGAGTATTAAGATTGAGGGACGAGCTTGTTCTTTCCCACTTCCATAGAGATTGTTCAGGGATGAACGATGGGTAAATTGGTATCTATTATAACGACCAAGTTCGTCGTTACGGGTAAACCATTCGTGCCAAGTTTCGAGTTAGAAAACTTCTGGGTTTGGGAGTTGAAAATTTTGGGCTAGGCTAGTCTCGACTAGTTTTGGAGCGAGGTAGGATCTAGGGAAATCCGGGTAAGGATTGGGTTAGATGTCTTGGTTCGAGCTAGTTTTCCTTGTAGCTAAGACATAGAGGAGTTCGGGGGACTTTTTAGAATCGAATTCGGGTAAGTAGAGCTCCCGAAATCGAGGTTGACGTGGAGGGGTTATTTCGAAACGTCAGGAAAATAAGTGTGTTGTAAAATGGACACTTTTGGAGGACTTTACAACTTTCTATTCCGTGTCAACTGCCATAGCGGTTGACACACCATTGTAGCGACCTCCGCTCTAGCGGAGAAATTATCGCTATAGCGAAAGTCAATGTGGGTCAGCACCGGTATGGCTGTTGGGTCCGCTACGGCGGTACCACTATAGTGGAGCGGGGACCGCTATAGCAGAGCGATGTGACCAAAAAATCCAAAAAATGGGTTTTTAATTTCACTCTCTCCCATTCAGCCCCAAAATAGACGAGAGTTATTCCAAAAACCCTCCTAGACTGCTCCAAGGCTTGAGAGCCATGGGGAGGAGGAATTCTGGTAAAAAGGATGCAAAACCACAAATTTTGGCCTACAAGACTGCCAGGAACGCCTCCACGGAGCCAAAAACGCATAGTTGTAGTTGCTTGGCGCCCAGGTAGGCTAGGTTTCCATTGAGTAAATAGACCTGCTTACATTTCATATTTATTGTATAGTGGGGAAGGAGAATCCATGATTAGGCCTCCGGGCACAGAGTCCGGTGGATTCGGTGTTTGTTATGTAGGTGCTAGGAATCGGTTGGATTGAATTGTGGGTTATTGATAATTATTTGGGGTTGTTTATGTTGTCCTGGTATGATAAGATGATAGGGCTCAGGGACTAGGATGTCGGAAAGGTTCGGGGAACCGGGAATTGCAAGGATAACTAAATGGGTATGAAAATGGGAAACTCCTAGGTGAGGTTTCGGGAATAAGAAGGACATGATAAGTAGTGTTGGTTTTGCTAAGGGCTAAGGGGTGGTAATTCACATTGTTATTATTTATGCAAGTCCGAAATCAATATGGTTGTTAAATTATGCTAAAAAGGAACCGTTCATTATTCGTAAATAAAGGGTGAGTGTGTTTGGCCTCCAGACGGAGGTCGAGGATAAGTTATATACCAGGGAAGGAGGGTAGGTGATGGCTTACAATTCCTGTGAATGTTTTATATTCTTGTACTCTTATCTAAGTGTTTGTATGAATTGCATTGCTTAGAAGAATTGTTTAGAATGTCTAAGGGTCTTGTTTTACAGTCTGTGGATTGAACGGTGTGTTGCTTATTGGTTTTACAAGTTATTTGTTCATTATTTGACTGTGGATTGATTGACATTCGGTTGGCTCGGGTACCACGCTTGGTACGGGTATAACAAATGGTTGGCTCGGGTACCATGCATGGTATGGTATAATTCTAACGGTTGGCTCGGGTACCACGCCTGGTACAGGATATACTAACAGTTGGCTCGGGTACCACGCCTGGTATGGGTATAACAAATGGTTGGCTCGGGTACCTCGCCTGGTATGGGTATAACAAATGGTTTGCTCGGGTACCACGCCTGGTACAGGATAATACTAATTGTTGGCTCGGGTACTACGCCTGGTACAGGATATACTAACGGTTGGCTCGGGTACTATGCCTGGTACGGGTATAACAAATGGTTGGCTCGGGTAACACGCCTGGTACGGTATACTAACGGTTGGCTAGGGTACCACTCCTGGTACGAGTTTATTTTACTGCATCATTGTATTGATATTGTTGTATTGCATTAACTGTTATTGATTCTGTGAGTGGACCGGGCTGTTTTATTGAAATATGATATTTGTTGGTGGTTCTTGAGTGATCGAGAATCCTGTTATATCTACTGAGTTTGGTCATGGTCTAGGCCGAGTTGTTATGGTATATTGTGAGTTTGGGCTTGGTATAGGCCGGGTTGCTATATTATGTTACTCGTTTGGTCTTGGTGTAGGCCAGGTTGTTGTAGTATATTGTGAGTTGGTCTTGGTGTAGAACGGGTTGCTATATTATGTTATTAGTTGGTCTTGGTGTAGATCAAGTTATTATGTTGGTTATTAGTTGGTCTTGGTGTAGACCGAGTTTGTCATGTTAGCACTAGTTGTGTGAGGGGGATCCGGGTGGGTTCGGACTATTTAAAAGAGGTTATGTGCTCATAGATTGATGTCATTAAGTGTAATAATGGCGGTCATGAATTATCATGGTTAATAAGCTAAGGGTGGGTCTTGGTGTAGACCGGGGTAGTCTGTTGAACACTTAGGTGTGGATGGAGGACCCTTGTAGGGTCCAGGTTATGTGATCCAAGAAGGGATTTAGATGTAGCTCTATGGTGGTCATTGAAGGTGTCAATGGTTTTTAGGTGAATTGCATGTGGTTGGTAAATATAGAGGAAGATTGAAAGTCTGGGTGTGGTTATTGGTTAATATAACCAGGTGGTAAAGCTGTCCTAGAGGTCCGAGAAAGTCCAAAAAATGGTAGGTAATATTTGGGTATAAGTGGTTTGGTTGGGAAGTGGACCGGATTTAGTCTGGGTATTTAGTCAAGGTAGTTGACTGGGGTAAAGGTTAAAGGTGACTTGAGAAGTCTACGTGTCAAGGTGACTTGGGAAGTCTAGGTGACAAGGTGACTTGGGAAGTCTGGGTGACAAGGCAACCTTGGGAAGTCTAGTTATGAGTGAGACTTGGGAAGTCCTAGATGTCAGGGTCAAGGCTAAAGGTGAAGGAGGGAGCTATAATGTTTATTTTCATGTTTTTCCCTGTTTTCCTATATGATTGTACGTGTGGATTCGGGTCGACCGATGATGCCTACCAGTATGTGTGGTTGTACTGACTCTACTCTTGCTATACATTTTTGGTATAGTCTGGTTGCAGGGTTGGTGATGTTTCATAGGTACATGATGATGGTGGTCTCCAGCAGCTTCTGTCCTTCGATTGTATGACGGAAGTTGTGTCTCTTTTACATGTTCTGTATAAATCTTGTAGTAGATCTTGTACCTGCTTAGACTAGGTCCTAGGGAGGGTGTTTTTACAGGTTGTAAAGGTTTTCCGCAAATTCTTTAAGTCATCTATTTTATGAATATTTTTTGTAAAAGAATTTCTCATGTATAAAAATGGACTGATTAATAATTTACTTTAATTTTTGCGAGTTACTTGTTGGAAGGGTGGTGAGGGTTCGTCTATTTAGATTGTTAGAGTAGGCGCCCGCACGGCCCGGTAGGTTGGGTCGTGACAGTTCTCTGCTTTCACTATATAAAAACAGTCTCTCTTCTCATTGTGGCTCAGACTTTTACACATTACCACTTTCATATTAGTAATAATTCTCTTCTGTGAACAAGGTTGTTGGTGCTAAGTGTTGCTTACTCTAGTTCTTTACTTATTCTTTGCTAACAGGTTAGTGTCCTATCATGTTTCAATTTCTTATGTGGCAGTTTCCTACTTCTTAATCAACTATATTTTTCTTGATGTATGTGGGTGTTCAAATACGTGAATACGATAGAAATCATATCTATGGAGGTTTAGAGTTTAATGGTTTCTGCCTATTCGCCTAAGTCATGAGGCTTCTGTTATACGTGAAAACTAGTTAGCTCTTGCCTTATATAATTGTTTGTTAGTTTACATGAATACAATGAATCTGCCTTGGGTTGTCTATGCGATATTTCGTAGAATACAAAGATCCTAATACATCCCTATCCCTTGACATAAGCACTACCTAGGACGGTCTTATGGAGGTATAATAGGGTCCTCCGAATCTTGTGTTTACATGTTTGACAGGTTGTTAGAATATGGCATACGGTGAAGAGTTGCCCGGGACTGGGAGATTTCTATAGACCTTAGAGTTTATTAATTTTGTTACTTTTTGTATATTCATTCATTTGGGTCTGTAATATTTTGTATAAACTCTGACGATAAATGAAATACTTTAGGGGGCTTCTATGGGGGAGGGGAAAACTACGTGTTGTTTGTCATATCTATCTGAAAAACGTAGAAAATATGCCTATAGAATTAAATTCGTTTCAGCTTTAAAATTAATTACCATGTTATAGGGCTTAAAACCAATTTTCAGTTTTTTTTTAAAATAATTAGTTGCTATGCTTATAAGTTTTGAATATGTATCAGCGTTTAAAATAACTAGCTACCATGTCATTAGGACTCAATTAATTAATTAGCCTTTAAACAATAGGCAGCATGTGCAGTATTTGTAACTACTCATTCTTGTAATGCTTTAACCAGTCTTTAGCATTTTTTTAAACAGTTAGTGGCCATACCTACATAATTCAGAAATATGTTCTGCATGCAACTTTTAGAAATCATGCTTATAGGAGTTAAATAAGTTTTCAGCATATTAATTCATTTAGATACCATGCTTATAGAATTTGAATTCGTTGTAGCATATTAATTCATTTAGTCACCATGTTATTGGATTAAAAATCAGTTTCAACATTAAAAAAATAAACTAGTGGCCATGTTATAGGATTAGAAATTTATTTTTTTAGTGTTTTAGAATAATCAATTGCCTAAAATCTGTTTTTGTGTGTAAATTAATTAGTAACCATGATTATAGGATTTAAACCTGTTTCAGCAATAATGTAATTAATTATCGTGTCTAATAAATAATCTGTGTCAGCATGTTTAAAATCAGTTTTAGCATAGTAAAATAAAGAGCTATATTATTTACAGATCTAAATTTAGTTTCAGCATGCAAATAATTAGAAGCTCTGTTCATAGGACTTGATAATAATTATCTGGGTGTTTTATCATTAGACAACCTGCTCATAGGACCAAATCAGTTTTCAGAATGTAGTTAGTTATCATGCCTATTAGGACTAAATCAGTCTCATCTTTAATAAATAGAAGCCATGCCTATAAGACTAAGTCAGTTTCAACTTTTAAATTAGGAACCACGTATAAGTTAAAATCTGTTTCAGCAGTTTAATTGGCTATCAGTTTCAGCATATTAATTAATTTCAGCATGTTAATATATTTATCTGTTCATAGGATTAAATTTGTTTTCAGCATTTTTAAATAACTAGATATTATGCTTATAGGGTTTGATTAATAGATTTTCTGCGTGTCTCCATCATTATAACTAATGTTTATAGTTTAATAAAAGTGTTATTTTCTCAAAGCATGCTTTAATCACTTTATCTCCTTTAATAAATGAGAGGCCTCTATAAAACCATTATGTGCTACTTGTTTTAAAGTCCATGTATATTTTGTGTGGCGTTAAATCCGAATCTAATTAATAACCTTAAGATTTATTTGTCTAGACCCATATCCAAAATAGTAGTCCAATGCCTCTTGGACATTAAGTCGGGACGGGTAGGCATAATAAGGTACGTTAGATTTTTCATTTCTTTAGTACGCGCTTTAGGTTAATAACACCTTAATAACCAACCTAGGCGGGTAATCGCAGATGATAGTCTGTGCTCGCTGATTAATACGAGCAATCCTTAATTGGATTGTGAAGTATTAATTTATGTTGCACGAGGTGATCCTTTAGGCTAAAAAACCCCTCCTCCCCAACTTGTTTTCCTCCTACGTCGGGAGTGATCTACATGATACACTTATAGCTCGATAGTCATTGCACTTTGACTAAGAGGTATGTAATGACTTCGCACGAGGTTGAGCGAGTACTCCCCAACATATGGATTTTGTAGTTTTATTAACTCTTTATCTTATTATATGTTTGGGGTAGTTAACTAAATCACCTAGTAATTAGGCCTTTTATCTATATCATTATGTTAATTTTGTCTTCTCGCTTATCTGATCTTGTTTATTTATTTCAATTTTAATTTATATGCGTAATTCTCTTTCACTTAGATTTACTAGTAATCAAATTGATTTAATTTATTTACTTATTTTAAAATAAAGGCTTACTCGTTTAATCACTTAGTTAATAATAGACTAATAAAATTGTTGACCTTTGCTTATCACGAACTTTTTCACATAACATAAGAATCTGGCAGGGACCCACATTTGTGGACCTCGAAAGGTGCCTAACACCTTCCTTTCGAGGTAACTTGAATCCTTACCCGATTTCTGGTAACGTAGACCATTAATTTAATTTAGGCGTAGTTAGTGTAGAATGGTGCCCTAACGCACCTTTAATTCGTTAGGTGGCGACTCATCACCCTCTTCTATCCTAAAGAGAGTTGTCACGTTGATGGCCCACTTTTCGCGAAAAAATGAGGCACTAGAGGATGGCGACTCTGCTGGGGATATTTATGTTCTAACCATTATGGATTTTGTGTTTATGTGGGATGTTGTGATTTTTATTTTTATTTTCTTTCTTTTTTCTTTCTTCTTCGTAATTAACTGTCTTCCCTTTCTCTGTTACTTACTTATTTGTTCAAATAAATTACTTATTTTCGTGACTACCATGCTTCCTAATTTGTCTGTATTCCTTCTGTTTAATTTTTCTTTTATTTTCGTAGAGAATTATTTTCATGCTAAGAATTTTTATTTTTATTTGGTTTTTTTTTATAATATGCCTATTTCTCACGTCTAGAATATTTTAATTTATTTGTTTAAATAATATATCTAAATACGTAGTATTTTGAATAAAATTATGTCTTTTTGTGTAACTTTTAAAATAATATTATTTTTTTCATGTTGAACCCCCTTTCCTTTTTCCTCTTTATCTGTCTTTTTTTAAAATAATTTTTGGTATGTTTTAATTATTTTTTTTCTTATATGTGTACTTTTGACATGATCAATGTGCTTTTTTTTTCTCCTCGTATGTTTATGATAAAGTTTAGCATGATTAATCATCTCCTTATATTCTTTCTCCGTGTTTCCATGCTAACTATTTGCCTCCTTTTTCTCATTTATTTGTTCCCTTAGATAGGTTATTTGTTTCATGTTTAGCATTTTTTTTCTTTTAATATATGTTTTATTCCTCCTCACCTGTTATGCTTTTTAAGTTTTTCTATTGATTTAGTTATCTTTTACTTCTTTCCTTAATTGTTCAACGTGTTACTATTTTTCCTATATGCTACATGTTATCGCTTTTCATAACTGTCATTCCATTCATACTTTCCCCACTTGGGAACTTGACACTTTCACACACTATATACGTGAGTTGTGTCTTTGCACTTCTCCAAAAAAATTTCAAATATCCATTTTAGAGAGTTGGCATAGACGTGGGGTGAGCGGATAGTTTTGCTATCATGTGACCACGTGCTTCCTCACATAGAAAAATCTCGAGTCTGTGTCTATCCAAATTTTAGAAACTTAGGATAGTGTTGTATCCACCCCTTCATGTATATCATGCATGCATTAACCATAGGTGGTTTGGCCCTAGGGGTCAACCCACAAAGTTAGTAGCCTCCCTCTTGTCAAAGGGTTTCTATCAACCCAAAGACAAATCGTCATATTATGTGCTAAATGATCATGATAAATTAATCCAAGCCAGTTTAATATAAAAAAGGAGTGTAGAAGATTTATTTTTGTTTATCTTTCAGGCTGTAGAATGGAGGACGCACCAGTATTTTTCAACGCTAGGATAGTGGTGGGTGTTCCCCACAAATTAAAAAGATGGTTGAAGGATATAAAAAGGGATCATGTCTTCAAGTTCAAGGACTTTGAGATAACGCCGACTGTGGAGGAGATTAGAGGGTTCACTGAGCTGTGGTGTCAAAGTAAAGGATTGATCCAAGATTTCTGAACTGCAATGGAGGCTTTCAAACTTAGGATTATCCTTTGTCATCCTATTTTCCCTAGTTTTACTTCATTTTTTTTCCTTCCCGCAAAAATAAAAATAAAAATTATAGTAGATTAAATTTTGATTCAATAAATTACTTTGTTTTATTTATTATCTAACTCTAAACTCCGATTAATATTAAATCTTGGCTTGGATTAAATTATCATGAATCATATATGTGTCGTCTTAGGCCTACCTCTGGCTCAACAAGGCTCCTTGCATTTAGGAAGTTTATTTTTCGCAACAAATGTGCTTATCCTTATAATATATATCGTGCTACTAACTTGGTTTCTTTTGATTCTGCTTTGATTTTTCCCCTCCCCAAAGATTGATTCGTGCCTTTTTGCTTATCACACTCGATCTAGATAAGCTGCTATCAAAGCAAAAGAAAATGAATGATAACAATGACACCAATGACAAGATTGATATGATTGCTCAGAAAGAGATTTTGGAATGTGTAGAGGGAGGATATCCACCTGAACATAATGAGGTGATATTAAGGTTGAAACAAATTTTTTTGGAGATACAAGGAGAATTATCTCATGTTCGCAGTTTGGCCAATTTAGCAACTATCCTGAATACTCCTATAGAGACACCAATCGAGGGCAACATCGCTACCAAACCACAAGTCACTTTCACAATCCTTCCTTTACCATCTCATTCCCAAAGTCATACTTATCCATTGCAATATTCACATAATACATCCAATTGCACACACCTAGCTCCACTAAATTCCCAAACCACCTTACCTACCCATGATGTATTACCAACATCTACTACAAATATGACTTATGCCTATGCTCTAAAAAATCATAATGCAAATTATATCTATGTCGAGAAGGCCCCTTTCACCCATCGTCACTATGAGCCAGAGTCCTCTCAAAAGGACATATTAATATGAACTATGGTCGAGCAACTGGAAAAGCTGGATAGTCGATTGCAGCATGTAGAAGGTAATAAAGGGGTAGAAGGGTTAAATTTTGAAGACTTGTATATACATCCTAATGTTGAATTGCTTGAAGGATACAAACCTCCTAAATTTGAAATGTTCGACGAAACTGGAGACCCAAAGGCACATCTAAGAGTATATTGTGATAAGCTAGTAGGCGTCGGAAAAAATGAACAGATTCGCATAAAATTATTCATGAGGAGTCTTACCAGGGATGCTCTGTCATGGTATATTGCACAAGATTCAAGAAAATGGTCAAAATGGACTAACATGGCCTATGCTTTTATGAAGAGATTTGAATTTAATATTAAGAAGGCGCCTGATTGGTTTTACATTCAGAGTTTGAAGAAAGGACCCACAGAATCATTCCGAGAATATAGAATAAGATGGATATCTAAAGCCGCTAAAGGGCGCCCTCCTTTAGATGAATAGCAAATGAAAAAAATCTTTATGCGTGCTCAAGAGCCACAGTATTATGAAAACATGATGCGCATACAAGACCGTAAGCTTTTTGACATCATCAAGCTGGGAGAAAGAATTGAGGAAGGCATAAAGAATGGCATGATAAAAAGTTTGGAGGAGTTACAAGCAGCTAATAAGACTTCACACTCTGATGAGGTCACCAAAAACAAAAACATGAAAGAGGTGAATGCTGTATCGATTACTGAAGGACCGAAAGCTCCTTTAATTTGCCAAACATCATCACTTTCACCTCAATACCAAACACTCACATCTCAAAATCTATCAAGATCTCAACGAATTTGTCGATCCTCAAAATTTCGAGCTAATTTGAAAAAAAATCCATCCAAACAATACACCCCTTTGGCTGAGCCCATAGCTCAATTGTATGAAAGATTAAAGTTTGTCGGCCATATTACTCCCATTCCTGAGCTAGTGATGGTGTCACGCCCCGAGGCTATCCCCTAGACGTAACATGGGACTTGGAACCACAAGGATCCCAAGCTAACCCTTGGTCATAGCAATATCAAGCATAACAAAGATAAGACATAGTGGAAGCATCAAAGTAAATCCGAAAACCAGAAGACATAGCACAAATAGAGAGTCGAATAGGAAATACAACTCGAAGATCATCTCATAACATCTATGTCTGAAAGCCTCTAGTACAATCATAGAGTGTTGATGGGATAACACCCCAACTAACTCGACAATCTAATACGTAAAGGAAACATAAAAACTGAAACAAGATCTAGTCCTCGAACTATGAGGACTCACCAAAGCTGGCTGAGGGAGTGGCCTGGAACTCTAGCCACGAACCTTAGAAGGTATGCCTGAATCTGCATCATCAAAGGATGCAGCGCAATATGTTTTAGTACTATGGAATGTACTAAGTATATGAGCAATGCATGACCATGATGAAAAAATGCTAAGTATACTTAAATAACTGAAATCATGCTTTTAAAGATAAACTAAATACAATGACTCTAATACTTTCTTTAAGCTGAAACATAATCATAAGTAATAAGTCTGAAATCTGAATAAGAGTCAAATGCAAGTTTAAAAGCATAAACTGTTTTCTTGTGGGAGGTTCTCTAAACGACAGAGACCATGTGAGCTACATAGAATTCGATGTATCCGCCCCATCGAAAGAACTCAATATACTTTGCCAGGGTATAAAGGCATTACTTGGCGTGATCACTAAACTGGTGCCCAACAGAGGGGACTTAAGACCTAAGGTGACACGTAGTTCTGGGACCTTTTGAGATACTCTCACCCTATCCAACTCGGGGCTAATACTACTCCCAAAACATACATATAGCTCATATAATACTTGGGCATATCTGATGCCAAATCTATTTGAAAAGCATAAGGGTATATATGATACCGTGCAATTCACTTAATTTAGGTGGGCATATCTAGATAACAAACCTTTTTTTAAACATAGGGACATATATGATGTCCAAACTTTCTTTAAACATAGGGACATATTTGATGTCATGCAATTCAAAATTCATGATTCTTAAAACTTTGCAAGACCATAATTCAAAATATACTTTTCTTGCTACATTCATACTTAAAGAATTAGTCATGCAATTTCATAAATACATAGAGGCCATGATATTTAATCATGCCAACTTTCTCTTAAAAACATGTAAATTCATAGTTTCATGCTAGAAATCAACATTTATGCTTGGGCTTTTAAAACCAATGAGAGAATCATAATCAAACCATGAGTAATCAAGAGGAAACCATGAATTTAAACATAGAAACTCATTTCATAAACTTTCCCCAATTTTAGATCAAAACCCTAATTTCATAACTTCATAATTCAAGATAAGAGTTGGGAAATTTAGGCACAAGGGAGAAAAGAACCCATTGTTAAAAACCCACATACCTTAGTGGAAGATTACCCACTTGATTGGAAAAGAACTAGGAGACTTGACTTGGAGCTTGGAGACTTGAACTTGAGAGAAATTTTCCTCTTTGAGTGAAGAATGATGAACTTAAGAGGGACTTAGGGTAATATGGGTGAAAACCCTTCTAAAAGTAGTCGAAATGACTTCACCTAATACATAATAGTGTGGGAAATGACTAAAATACCCCTAGAATTTAAATGAAAAGTTTCAGGAAACTGGGCCGCTTTACGGGCTACCCGACGGGCGTCGTGCCCACGACGGCCCATCGGCCAAGACGTTGGGCAGGGGTGGCTTTGGTGGAACTCTGCTGGTCCCTTTTGACAGCGAGCTCCCACGGCCGGTCGCACTAGCGATGCCTGTGGCCTAGCCCATCGGGAGACTGGTTGCTGGGGAGGAATGACTGGACCATTCCAACGGCGAGGTCCTACGGGCCATCGCACCTGACACGCCCGTCGTGGCCGCCCGTCGGACTGAGGCAGCTGGCACAGTCCAACTGTGCGGTCTTCACGGGGCACCCATGGGCCATCTGAGCTGCGACGCCCGTGGCACTGCCCGTGGTGACCACACAGTTTGCAGGAAATGCAGTAACCTTGATGGATTTAGGATTCGATAACTGGATATATGTACGGGATGTTACAATATCCCCCCTTGGGATCATTTGTCCTCGAATGAAGTCTAGACAAGGGAAACTGAGGGGAAAATAGCCCAACCGAATATCAAAACATAGAAATCAAGGGGTAATCATGAAACTTGAACTTTTCAACTTGAAAGCATGATAAACCAACTTCGTAAAACATGGATGCATGCTAGAATCATGAGAGGAACTGATGTAGTAGAATCGGAGTGACGTATTAAGGAGGAACCTAGTACCTCAAGCTGGAACTGAATCGGAAGCAAAGAGATGAGGATATTTGGCCTTCATGGCCTCTTCCGCTTCCGAAGTAGCACCCTCAACAAGTTGATTCCTCCAAAGGACTTTTACCGAGGTGACTTCTTTGTTTCGCAACCTCCGAATCTGACAATCAAGGATCTCCACGGAAACTTTCTCATATGTGAGACTATCCTTCACACCTACATCTTCCAAAGGAACAATCAAGCGCGGATCGCCAACACACTTCTTCAACAAGGAAACATGGAAAACTGGATGAACCGCTTCCAACTCTGTTGGCAACTCCAACTCATAAGTAACACTACCAACTCTCCTCGAAATCCGATAAGGACCTACAAAACAAGGACTAAGTTTTCCTTTCTTGCCAAGCCTCATAACGCCCTTCATGGGTGACACCTTAAGGAAAACCCAATCATCGACTTCAAATTCTAACTCCCTTCTCCTCACATCCGCATAAGATTTCTATCGACTCTGAGCGGTCTTCAACCTTTCTCGAATAAGTTGAACCTTCTCCATAGTCTCATGCACAGAATCTGGACCAAACAAGGCTGCCTCACCAACCTCAAACCAACCAATAGGAGATCTACACCTCCGGTCATAAAGTGCCTCATATAGAGCCATCTGGATGCTAGAGTGGAAGCTGTTGTTGTAGGCGAACTCAATAAGAGGCAAGTGGTCATCCCAATTTCCTTTGAAGTCAATAACACAAGCCCTCAACATATCCTCCAAATTTTGAATAGTATGCTCGACCTGGCCATCCGTCTGAGGGTGAAAAGTTGTGCTAAGCTTCACCTTAGTACCAAGACCTTTCTGAAATGATCTCTAAAACTGAGATGTAAACTGAGGACCTCTATCCGAAATAATAGACAAAGGAACACCATGCAATCGTACTATCTCCCGAATGTAGAGTCTAGCATAATCATCCGATGTATCCGTAGTCTTAACAGCCAAGAAATGGGATGACTTGGTCATCCGGTCGATAATCACCAAAATGGAGTCATGTTGCCTTCGTGTACGAGGCAATCCCGTAATAAAGTCCTATTTGATTGCTTCCCATTTCCAAGTGGGAAGGTCAATATCTTGAAGCATACCACCTGGCCTTTGATGTTCCACATTTACCTGCTACAGTTGGGACACTTAGCCACAAACCTGGCTATGTCCTTCTTCATACCATTTCACCAAAAGACTTCCCGTAGATCACGGTATATCTTAGTGGCACCCGGATGAATGGAGTTTCTAAAACTGTGAGACTCAGACAAAATCTGCTGTCTCAACCCATCAACATCTGGCACACATAAGCGACCCTGATAATGAAGCACACCATCTCCCCCTTGGGAGAAATCATCAACCCTCTGCTGACGAACTGCACCCTTAAGCTGAAGTAGAACGGGATCTTGATCTTGCTTGGATTTTACCTCAGCCACCAAGGATGATTCGGCACCATTAGTCACAATCACACCACCTTTGGTCGAGTCCATAAGGCGAACTCCCAACTGAGCAAGCCTATGAACTTCTTTAACCAATTCCTTCTTTCCATCTTCCATAGAAGCTACACTTCCCATGGACAACCTACTCAAACCATCCACCACAACATTGGCCTTACCCGGATGATAAAGCACACTCATGTCATAATCCTTAAGGATCTCAAGCCATATCCTTTGTCGCAAATTCAATTCTTTTTGAGTGAACATATATTGAAGACTCTTATGATCGGTGAAAACATCAACATGCACACCATACAAGTAGTGTCTCCAAATCTTCTCATGCACCTTAATCTGTCTCGAGGCATAAGCAATCACTTTACCCCGTTGCATCAAAACACAACCCAAACCAATTCTGGAGGTATCACAATATACAACAAAATCATCAAGGCCCTCGGGTAGAGCCAATACTGGAGCTGTAGTCAATTGAGTCTTCAATTCCTGAAAACCTTTCTCACAAGAGTCAGACCACTGAAACTTAACCTTCTTCTGAGTTAATCGGGTCAATGGGGCAGCACGGGAGGAAAACCCCTCCATAAATCTCCTATAGTAACCAGCCAAACCCAAGAAGCTCCTAATATCGGATGGAGAAGTGGGTCTAGGCCAGTTTTTTACAGCCTCGATCTTTTGAGAGTCAACCCGAATACCATTACTAGTCACAATGTGACCCGGAAAAGCAACAGACTGCATCCAGAATTCACACTTTCCAAACTTAGCAAATAATTATCTATCCTTGAGAGGTTGCAACACAACCTTCAAGTGATCCGCATGCTCCTCCTCACTCCGAGAGTAGATGAGGATATCATCAATGAAAACGATCACAAACATATCTAAATACTGCTTGAACACACGGTTTATCAAATCCATAAAAGCTGCAGGAGCATTCGTTAGACCAAAAGATATAACAACAAACTCATAATGACCATACCGAGTCCTGAAAGCTATCTTCGGGATATCACACTCCCGAACCCGAAGCTGGTGATAACCGGATCTAAGGTCGATTTTGGAGAAAAAACTAGCACCCTGAAGTTGATCGAACAAGTCATCAATCCTAGGAATGGGATACTTATTCTTGATTGTGACCTTGTTCAATTGACGATAATCGATACACATTCTAAGAGATCCATCCTTCTTCCGAACAAACAAAACTGGGGTACCCCAAGGATAAATACTAGGCCTGATGAAACCCTTATCAAGCAAGTCTTTCAGCTGATCTTTCAACTCTTTGAGTTCCGCGGGGGCCATTCTATAGGGAGGAATAGAGATAGGATTTGCATGCGGAAGAAGATCTATCCCAAAGTCAATTTCCTGCTCGGGAGGGACTCCAGGCAAATCATCGGGAAACACTTTGGGAAATTCATTCACAACAAGAACCGACTGAATAGTCAGGGTCTCGGACTCCATGTCTATAACCCGAACTATATGATGACATAACCCTTAGAAATCATCTTCCTAGCCTTGAGATAAGATATGAAATGACCCTTCGAAGAAGAGGGACTACCTTGCCATTCTAGGACGGGTTCATTAGGAAACTTGAAACTAACCACATGGGTGCAGCAATCAACTGAGGCATAACATGCATACAACCAATCCATACCAAGAATGACATCAAAATCAGTCATCTCCAACTCTACTAAATCCGTTGAAATGACTCTATAAAGGACTGAGATAGGGTAATTTTGATAGACTCTTTCGGCTAGGATTGACTCACCAACAGGAGTAAAAGCAATTCAGGACGAATCTCGAACTTATAAACCAAATAAGGGGTTACAAAAGATAAGGAAGCACTGGGATCTAACAGGGCATACACATCAAGAGAGAAGACTTTCAACATACCAGTAACCACATCTGGAGAACTCTCCTGATCTTGGCGGGAGGACATAGCATAAAGACAGTTCTGGCGCTGACCACCAAAACTAGAACCTGCGCCCTGCGGGGCTGGTCTACCACCTAAAGCTGCGGGGGTAGACTGAGTCCTACCACCTCCCTGACCCTTCTTAGCTGAAGGGTAATCCCTAACGCGGTGCCCGGTCTGACCACACCTAAAGCAACCCTCTCTACTAATCATACACTCACCAGGATGAGTCTTCCCACACTTAACACAAGCTGGGTAAGAAGATCCTTTAGTAACACTACCCTGAGACTGGAAATAGGAGCCAAACCCTCTACCACTCTGATCGTGACGAGGTTTCTGAGCCTGGGTAAGAGCACTAGTAGAAGAGTGAACAGGACCTGATGACTTTTTCTGGAAATAAGAGCGATGTCCACCTCCGGACCTGTGATGACCAAAACCTGATCCCTCGGATCTAACCCTCTTGTTCTCCCTTGCCATCTCCCTAAGCTTGTCACCCTCAATCTGATGGGCATGAGTCATGAGACGAGAGATGTTCATATCACTCAACAACAAAGTAGACCTACACTCTTTCTTCACTATATCAGAAACACCATAGATGAATTTGCTCATTTGATCATGCGGGTCCTCTACCATAGAGGGAGCATATCTAGACAATTGAGTGAACTTTAAACTATACTCTTGCACCAACATCGAACCTTGTCTCAAGTTCACAAATTCCTCCACTTTCGCTTGCCTCAACTCACGGGGAAAGAACCTATTAAGAAAGGCTCTCTCTAAACACTCCCAAGTCGTGGGGATCGCATCTCTCACTCTAGCCTTCTTCCATTGCGTGAACCAAATATGATCCACATCCTTGAGTTGATAGGATGCAAGCTCAACACAATCAACACCCGCTACTTGCATAACCTCAAAGATTTTCTTCACCTTATCAATAAAATTTAGAGGGTCCTCTCCCACTTTCGAACCCCAAAACTCTGGCGGGTTCATACGGATAAAATCATGAACTCAGGCCGCTACCCCACCTTGAGGATGAGCGGGGGTAAGAGCCTGTTGATTTGCCAAAGTCTGAGCTAGTAGGTGAATAGCATTCCTAAACTCATCATTCATGACATTGGGAACCGGAACTTAAGGAGAGACATTTTGAGCAGCTCGGGGAGGCATAGCACGTAGAGGAGGCATAATCTGAAACACATAAGATAAGGATTAGAGGAACATTAGACTTAATCTCTACCGCACGATGTGATCATGAAAGAAGTGGAGTTTTTCTAAGACATCTCATAGCTTCTTTCTCATATGTATGGCGCACATCACACACATAAAAAAGACTCTACTCGATGTGGCTTTCAGACATCCTAGGACTCTTGAACCTGAGGCTCTGATACCATGTTTGTCACACCCCGAGGCTACCCCCAAGATGTAACATGGGACTTGGAACTATAAAGATCCCAAGATAACCCTTGGTCATAGCAATCTCAAGCATAACAAAGATAAGACATAGCGGAAGTATCAAAGTAAATCTGAAAACCAGAAGACATAGCACAAATAGAGAGTCGAATAGGAAATACAACTCGAAGATCATCTCATAACATCTATGTCTGAAATCCTCTAGTACAATCATAGAGAGTTGATGGGATAACACCCCAACTAACTCGACAATCTAATACGTAAAGGAAACATAAAAACTGAAACAAGATCTAGTCCTCGAACTATGAGGACTCACCAAAGCTGGCTGAGGGAGTGGCCTGGAACTCTAGCCACGAACCTGAGAAGGTATGCCTGAATCTGCATCATCAAAGGATGCAACGCAATATGCGTTAGTACTATGGAATGTACTAAGTATATGAGCAATGCATGAACATGATGAAAACATGCTAAGTATACTTAAACAACTGAAATCATGCTTTTAAAGATAAACTAAATGCAATGACTTTAATACTTTCTTTAAGCTGAAACATAATCATAAGTAATAAGTCTGAAATCTGAATAAGAGTCAAATGCAAGTTTAAAAGCATAAACTGTTTTCTTGTGGGAGGTTTTGTAACCGACAGAGACCATGTGAGCTACATGGAATTCGATGTATCCGCCCCATCGAAAGGACCTAATATACCTTGTCAGGGTATAAAGGCATTACTTGGCGTGATCACTAAACTGATGCCCAACAGAGGGGACTTAAGACCTACGGTGGCACGTAATTTTGGGACCTTTTTGGGTACTCTCATCCTGTCCAAATCGGTGCTAATACTACTCCCAAGACATACATATAGCTCATATAATACTTGGGCATATCTGATGCCAAATCTGTTTGAAAAGCATAAGGGTATATCTGATACCGTGCAATTCACTTAACTTAGGTGGGCATATCTAGATGCCAAACCTTTCTTTAAGCATAGGGACATATCTTATGTCCAAACTTTCTTTAAACATAGGGACATATCCGATGTCCAAAACTGTTGGAAAAACATAAAGACATATCTGATGTCATGCAATTCAAAAGTCATGATTCTTAAAACTTTGCAAGACCATAATTCAAAATATACTTTTCTTGCTACATTCATACTTAAAGAATTAGTCATGCAATTTCATAAATACATAGAGACCATGATATCTAATCATGCCAACTTTCTCTTGAAAACATGTAAATTCATAGTTTCATGCTAGAAATCAACATTTATGTTTGGGCTTTTAAAACCAATGAGAGAATCATAATCAAACCATGAGTAATCAAGAGGAAACCATGAATTTAAACATAGAAACTCATTTCATAAACTTATTCCAATTTTAGATCAAAACCCTAATTTCATAACTTCATAATTCAAGATAAGAGTTGGGGAATTTGGGCACTAGGGTGAATGGAACTCATTGTTAAAAACCCACATACCTTGGTGAAAGATCACCCACTTGATTGGAAAAGAACTAGGAGACTTGACTTGGAGTTTGGAGACTTGAACTTGAGAGAAATTTTCCTCTTTAAGTGAAGAATGATGAACTTAAGTGCGACGCCCGTCATGGCCGCCCATCAAACTGAGGCAGCTGGCATAGTCTAACTGTGCGGTTTTCACGGGGCACTCCACGGGCCGTCTAAGCTGCGACACCCATGGCACTGTCCGTAGTGACCACACAGTTTATAAGAAATGCAGCAACCTTGATGGATTTAGGATTCGATAGTTGGATACGTGTAGGAGGTGTTACAGATGGATACACACGCAAAATGGCTTGATCCCACTAAAGTATGTGCTTATCATTCAGGGATGAAAGGGCATACCACAGAAGAATGTCGAACTTTGAAAGATCATATTCAAACATTGATTGATACTAATGTGATATGCTTGAAAGAGTATAATAACGTTTGATTATATTGTCCCGGTCGAGGTTCTCGAGCATTCGAAAAAATGCCTTTAAACTTTATTAATTTGGTAATGGTGATATGTTCTTGGAGCAAGACAAAGTTTCTTTATGCTTCCCTTTTATGTAAATGGAACTACGTTTGACCTGATTCCCATTTAAGAGGGATACGTAGGCGCTCCTGTGGATTTCGATCTTATCATAATAAAATTCTCCAGTTATGCTTATCAATCATCATAACTGGGGTAGAATTTTTGAGAGGATCTCAAAAATTCTATCTGAAAAGCATTACCATAGTTCATGAGACTAGGGCATATTTTTTAGGAAACCTCAAAAATTCAAAACAGGCAGTCGTTCGTTCTACAAAAAATTACTAGCCAAGGATTGAGTTCTACATTGGGGCAGAAATTTTTGAGGAGGGCTCAAAAATTTTGACTGCATACCAAAACAGCCAAGAAAATGCAAGCTCAAATTTGAACAAAGGCACGAATCAATCTTCCCTTTTTAAAACTTATAATCTTTCTTTGAGCGCAGGAATAATACAAAGGAAGAGCGCAAAAATTTTCAAGTCATAAACTGGGCCAAAATTTTTTGAGGGACTCTCAAAAATTTCAAGTATTACATCTCAAGAAACCCAGGCAAAGTACAACTATAACGACCTGTTCCATCGTTACTGAAAATATCTGGATCAAGACAGGTGCCTATCATTCATAATAAGAGTTAAGATTAATTCTTTATTATGGGGAGTACATTTGGTATGTACTAAGGTCATAGAATACTCTTAGCACAAAGTTAAGTTGAAAGCTTCCTTACAGATTTAGTTTTGGGCTAAGTTCAAATGAGGAACAAATTCAAACTTGCTTTCCTCCTAGAATATAAGGATTTAGGGGTCCCAATACCCACCAAACTAAATATCTCTTAGTCCTCTTTCCAATGCCACTGACCGTTCATTAATCCGTTTCCCGAGTTAAAAGTTATGACTGTTTTACTGAAGACTATCTGTGCTGAAAATTTGAGTCTGCTGTAGCGGACTTTAGGTCGCTATAGCGGTTGGCCTTCCGCTATAGCGGAATGACGGAACCATAAAACCCAAAAATGGGTTTTATAATCCCATTCTCCCTTCTTTAGTCAAAAAACAGATGAGGGTTGCTCCAAAAACCCTCCTAGATTGCTCCAAAGCTTTGGAGCCATGGGGAGGAGGGATTCCAGCGAAAGGGACGCGAAACCATGGATTCGGTCCTATAGAATCATCAGGGAACGCATTCACAGAGCCAGAAAGGGCATGGAACAACTGCTCAGCATCCAGGTAGGCTAGGTTTCTTCCCAAGAGTAGATTGACCATTTTTATTTCCTATTTTTGTGTAGAATGAAAGGAAGAATCCATGATTAGGCCTTCGGGCACGGAGTCTGGCGAATTTATTAATGGTTATGTGTGAATGAGGAATTGTATGGATTGAAGGGTTGGTTTTATGATGTGTATAATGGGGATATTTTTATTGTCTTGGTAGACTAAAATGATAGGTTCGGGGACTAGAATGTCGGGAAGGTTCGGAAAACCGGGAGAATGCTTGGGAGCTACGGGTAATGGAAATGGGAAACTCCTAGATAAGATTTCGAAAATGTAAATGGCATGATATGTAGTTGTTGGTTTTACTAGGGCTAAGGGGAGGTGCTCCCACTCTGTTTTTGGTGTTGGGTAAAGTCTCGGGAATCACATAGTTGCTAAATTATGCTAAGAAGGGAAATCGTTCATTATATGTCAGTAAGAGGAAATGGGTTGGTCCTCGGACCAAGGTTGGGCTAAGTCACCCACCCTGGGAGGGGTAGGTGATGGTTAACGATTCCTATAAATGTTGTATGTTGTGTACTCTCATCTAAGTGTTTGTATGAGATACATTGCATAGGGAATTGTTAGGAATGTATGTTGTGTGCTATTATCTAAGTGTTTGTGTGAGATACATTGCTTAAGGAATTTTTAGGAATGTATGTTGTGTGCTCATATCTAAGTGTTTGTATGAGATACATTGCTTAGGGGATTGTGAGGAACCTCTAAGAGTCATGTATTACAGTCTGTGGATTGAACGGTGTGTTGCTTGCTGGTTTTACAAGTTGTTTGTTCATTATTTGACTGTGGATTGATTGACATTTGGTTGGCTCGGGTACCACGCCTGGTACGGGAATACTAATGGTTGGCTCGGGTACCATGCCTGGTACGGGTATAACAAATGGTTGGCTCGGGTACCACGCCTAGTACAGGAAAATACTAATGGTTGGCTCTAGTACCACGCCTGCTACGGGTTTACTTTACTGCATCATTTCATTGATATTGTTGCATTGTGTGATTGGTGTTGGTTCCATGAGTGGACTGGGCTATGTTCATAAATTGTGATATTACTTTTGGTCTTGGTGTAGGTCGGGTTGTTATATTATATTAATTTTGGTCTTGGTGTAGGTCGGGCTGTTATATTATATTACTTTTGGTCTTGGTGTGGACATAATTGTTATATTATATTGTACTTTTGGTCTTGGTGTAAGCCGGGTAATTATATTGTGAGTTTGGTCTTGGTGTAAGCCGGGTAATTATATTGTGAGTTTGGTCTTGGTGTAGTGATAACGCCCAAACTACACCTCGAATTAACGAAGCGTAAGCGGTCGTAGTCAAATATAGAACCCAACTAGGTTGGGGTCGAATCCCACAGAGAATATGGTGAGAATTAAGTCTTTAGTGAAGTATGTGACTGATGGTCAATAATTTCCGGTAAATAAAGGGGGGGTTTTGTGATCAAATTGTGAACAAAAACAAATAATTAATGTAGGAGATATAATCAGTAGGAGAATGAACTAGGGGAGTGTTTACCATGGCGTTGGTAACAATGCGATTCTAGGCTAAACCGGGTTCTTTTTATATGCGTGTCACGATGTGATTGAATTAATGGTATCGTCTAAACGTCTCTCGACCAAATAGACAAATTTCCTTTTCTATTCTCTCGACCTCGAAAAGATGTGCTTTTTAGATTTCAATCCTTAAACATAAGTAGATTAATCTAGTTACAACATTAATCATTAGACGAGAGTTAGTAGTCTCGAATCCTTGTTGTTAATCAAGTTTCCCGGTTTTAATCTCTTTACTCAAGCAAATTAAACCTAGGCATGTTCTAATGTTTGCAACCACTAGAAAACGTTAAATAACGAATGATTAACAACGTGACAACATACATATTGAACCCGTCGCTACCGGAATCTAATCGCTACCTTAGCCATGGCTCCCACAACCCTAGTTGTGGGAGGTTTAGTTACTCATGTTTGTAGAAGAATAAAAGAAAGTCATATGCATAATAAAGAAAAGAGATCCTTACATGTAGTGAGAACAATCTTTAATTATTCCAAGAAAAGAAACCCAAGATCCCAAGAACGAATCAAGAACAAGATTGAGGAGAATTATAAAACGTGTTTTTGATCTCCAAGTCGACTGAATTCCCTCCTAAAACTATTGGGAGAACTATATTAAAAAGCTTCAATTCATAAAATAAACCTAACATTGGGTATTTATAGGAGTCTAGGAAGTAAACCCAAAAACGCTCGGATTCCGCGTCGCGGACTGCCCAGGTGTGACGGCCAGGCTGACGGACCGTCACAGAGTTGACGGACCGTCGCCTGGACCGTCACCCTTAGGCAGTGGACTGCCTCACTTGCTGCCTGGGTGTGACGGTTTGGGTGACGTACCGTCACACCCTTGACGGACCGTCACCTGAACCGTCACTCTTATCCAGTGCTTGCTCAACTTGGGCTCCCACTTGACGGTCACTGTGACGGACCGTCACATGTGTGACGGGCCATCACTCAGGCCGTCACTCTTATCCAGAATGCTCTTTTTCACGTATTTCCTTCCGTTCCCACGTTTGTCTCCATTTCCTGAAAATACAACATAAAAACATCAAAAACGACAACGGTTGCTTGAAAACGTACGATTGTTCTTAGTTAAAAGGAGTCGAAAGTGCCGTAAATTGGCGGCACATCAACACCCTCAACTTAAAACGTTCGCTTGTCCTCAAGCAACATGACACAAAACAATAATACGACTCAACTAAGAAAACAAACTCGTGTCCATAGCAACTCATGGTTATTCATAAACTAGTTAAATCAAGCTCCCTCGTAGCACACGAATGTATGAAACACTAACTTGCAAGGATCCAAACATGTCATTCTGATATGATAGAACATCCTACATACACACGCGCAGCTATCCTGACAATCAATAGACAATACAGAATCTTGGTGCCCTCACCACAAAGAAATCCCACACACAAGATTTGGGACTAGGTAAGCGCTCACACTCCCAAACGATTTCAAACAATGCACATGCGATACCATAGGCTTGCCCTTACTATTCTATTTCAGTTCTTCAGAAAGCCGCTCAGGATCACTACAGGACTTGTTTAGGCTTGTAATAAGGCTTCAGGTGCAGGTAGGATACATTTAGGGGTTAGTGACTAAGCCCTCCTTGGAACCACCGACGTCTTCTTACCACATAACTTTACGTTGTCCATCCTTATTCACCTTTTATGTCCTTCTTTCTAGCTACAGGTGCGGCCTCTTTATTTTGACAATTCTTTTTATTACTTTTTCGATCTTTTTCATCTCTTTTTTTTTTCTTTCTTTTCTTAGGCACACACCCGAATTTTCATTCTATTCACACCCAATCTTCACTATCCTCTTTTTCTTATCATTCACCTCTGTAGTAGCCACCCTCAACTTAGGCTGATTGCCTGGGTTGAGGTGCACAATGTCCATGGATGGACCAGGGCCAAAACAGGGTTTACCTCTATAGTAGCCACCCTCAACTTAGGCTGATTGCCTGCATTGAGGTGCACGATGTCCAAGGAAGGACCAGGGCCAAAATAGGAATTCAAATTTAAACAGGAACGGTGACAGGTTATTGAAAGAACAAGGTCAATTATGGCTCAAACAGGGATCAAAGGGAGTATTTGCATTTGGACGGTCTTATCGGTTAAGTGGACTGCACACAAAAAGGGTCTGTGATCCTTTCCTAAGCAACCAAATTTCAAACTTAACAAAATAGACCGGGCAAGTTCTAGATGCATGCACAGAGTAAGAATTTATAACAATAATCTCACACGCTCTTGGCACCAAGAAACTATATCGCTACCAACTATCAAACAACCGCTCGGTTTAAGCATACTCATTCTATTCATAATCAAACAATGACATTCAAGGATCCAGACAGTCAATCATTTCAGCATAAGTACAAAACCAGAAAATTTTTAAAGGGGCTTTGTTTTAGTCAAAAACACGCCATGATGACTTGCTATATACACTTAACAAAAAAATTTAATAACAACCTAAACATGCCGGTTCTACTAGATAGCACACCGGAGGGAAAAGAACTCGGCAACAAAAACCCTCGGTGGTGACTCACAGGTTTCCCCACACCCTCAACTTAGACTCATGCATTGTCCCCAATGCATCTATATGAAAGCTAAAAACTGTGAGAGAAAGGAATACCTGTGAAGTCGATATGACTCAGATTCTGGAATGATGTTGGAGACCGCCAGGGTCTCCAAAACAAGAGAACTCGATGGAGTGTGGCGTTCCAGCTTCCTTTTTGGGCTCCATCGCTAGTCGCGACAACTTCTTCGCTCTTTCTTTGCAGATTCTCTTGCGGTGTTTTCTTTTTCTTGACCTTTCACCGCTTTCCTTTACATGTTTCCCTTCTCGCACCATCCTTCTTACAACAACTAGAGTTTCGACCAAACCCTTCTCCTCAAGATAAACATCCGCAGGGACTTCCTCAATAGCATTGATGACCGCGACCACCCTCATGTCACTTGGTTGCTTCATCAATTTGGACACATCGAACTTGACCACTTCATTGTTTAATCGGAAGGTCAGCTCGTTTTTCTCCATGTCGACCAATGCTCTTGCTGTGGCTAACAATGGTCGTCCCAAGATTATGGGAACTTCAAAATCTACTTCGCAATCCAAGA
The DNA here is from genome assembly GCA_003996215.1 of Jaltomata sinuosa. Taxonomy (NCBI): domain Eukaryota; kingdom Viridiplantae; phylum Streptophyta; class Magnoliopsida; order Solanales; family Solanaceae; genus Jaltomata; species Jaltomata sinuosa. The sequence continues at coordinate 992,039 of QJPP01000311.1, read as the reverse complement.
TCACAAAGTCGGCCGGGAATATAAGCTTACCAATCTTGACCAGCACATCAGACAATATTCCCACAGGCCGCTTTACCGAACGGTCAGCCATCATCACTCTTATGGACGTGGGTTTAGGAGCTCCCAAACCCAGTTGTTTATAGACAGCCAGCGGCATCAAGTTGATGCTAGCACCTAGATCACACAAGGCTCTTCCGAAGTTGAGCTTCCCAACAGTGCAGGGAACAGTGAAAGCACCTGGATCTTCCTTCTTTTCGACCAACGACCTTGAAGAAATAGCGCTGCAGTGGTGGAGGTTGTCTTCCGGTTCAAAACATACCGACCTCTTCTTTGTAATCAAGTCCTTCATGAACTTGGCATAACCGGGCATTTGTTCCAGCGCTTCCACCAATGGTATGTTTATTGAAATCTGCTTCAGCATGGTCATGAAGTTCAGGAACTTACCATCGTCAGCTTTCTTCTTCAAACGCTGGGGGAAAGGAGGTGGTGGCCGAGGCATCATAGTTGGAAGCTTTTCAGCTTCCTTGCTTTTCTCCACGGGCTTTGGAGTTTCCTCCTCTACCGCCTCTTCATCATCCGCAATATCACCTTGAGTCTGAATTACCGGATGTGATTCCGGTAATATTTTTCCGCTTCTTGTGGTGATCGCCATACAGCTTGCGTCATTCCTCGGATGAGTGGTGTCGCTCGGCAAGGTACCTGTCTTCCTTGGGTTTAGAGATGCCGAGATGTGACCCACTTGCTGCTCTAGTTGCTTGATCGCGGTTGAGTGTGACTCCACTACCTGACTCAATGTTGATAACTCAGTCCGCATTGCCTTTACCCCAGAGTCAGTCGATTCCACCTTTAGCAGCATCTTTGCCATCATGTTCTCAAGTTTGGATGTCTCAGCCTCGTTGCCAGCTTTGTCCCGATTACTAGGTGGTATATACAACCCACCTCTATCGGTGTTGTTCCTCCAGTTTCCTTGGTCGCGATCTTTGTAGCCACCTTTCTCATAGTGGTTATCTCGCTGATAGTTCCGACCTTGGTTTCCCTGGCCATTGGCCTGGAAACCCCCCAAGTAATTCGCCTCCTCAGTCTCCATACCTTGGGAACCCACCGCTTGTACCTTCTCCATACCTCCTGAGAACAAGTGCTTGGTCAGTAGGTCCAACTGCGTTTTCAGATGCGCCATGTCTTGGTCGCGCTCCTCCTCTTTCCTACGCTGCTCTGCTGACATACCAACGGTATAGGTGCTAGCTGCAACCTCTGAATCTCGTGTGTGCCAGGCCCTGTTGGTTTTGGTGAGCCTGTCCAAAGTAGTTGTGGCCTCAACAAAAGTGAGACCCATGAATGCACCACCTGCTGCGTTGTCTAACGTCGGCTTGGTAGCCGAATTCAGTGCCCGGTAGAACGTCTGCATCAAAAAGTTATCGGTCAACTGATGGTTCGGGCATTGTGTTATCTTCTTTTTGAATCGCAACCAAGTCTTGTGCAGTGCTTCGTGCGGTTGCTGCCTAAAGTTGCTAATCTCGTCCCTCAACTGTATCATCCGAGAGGGAGGAAAGAACCTTTCTAGGAAAGCTCCTCTCAAATCTCCCCACGTTGCGATAGAGTCGGGGGTCAATTCTGTTAACCACAAAGCTGCCTCATCAGACAGAGACAACGGAAACAACCTGAGCCTGATCGCTGTCTGACTCACGCCTGGTAGTTCAAACGACTTGCATATGCCCACGAAATTCATTAGGTGCTGGTTTGGATCCTCCCTAGCGACACCTCGGAACACTCCTCTCAAGTTCAACAGCTGGATCATCGTGCTAGTGATGTTGAACTCTCCGGGCGGTAGCGGTGGAACAACAATGGCGCCCGTAGCGCCAGCTCCATCTAAGTCGAGATCCTCATCATTCCTTGCGATCTCATCCTGCAGACCACCAGCATTCAGATTTTGTTGGGCCTGCAGTTCTGCAGCGATCCTCGCTGCCTCTAGTTGTGCGGCCATATTCAGCCTCAATGTTCTAGCAAGCTCGGGGTCGTAAGGTAAAATTTGTTCCCCCGAACTTCGGGTACTTGGCATGCACAACTGTGTACCCTGTCAAAGACAAAAACAACAAATAAACGTAAAGCAGAAAATTATGACTAAGAGTCAAATAAACACACCAGACTTAATTAACAACCGTATTCCCCGGCAACGGCGCCACTTTTTGATAACGCCCAAACTACACCTCGAATTAACAAAGCGTAAGCGGTCGTAGTCAAATATAGAACCCAACTAGGTTGGGGTCGAATCCCATAGAGAATATGGTGAGAATTAAGTCTTTAGTGAAGTATGTGACTGATGGTCAATAATTTCCGGTAAATAAAGGGGGGGTTTTGTGATCAAATTGTGAACAAAAACAAACAATTAATGTAGGAGATATAATCAGTAGGAGAATGAACTAGGGAAGTGTTTACCATGGCGTTGGTAACAATGTCGATTCTAGGCTAAACCGGGTTCTTTTTATATGCGTGTCACGATGTGATTGAATTAATGGTATCGTCTAAACGTCTCACGACCAAATAGACAAATTTCCTTTTCTATTCTCTCGACCTCGAAAAGATGTGCTTTTTAGATTTCAATCCTAAACATCAAGTAGATTAATCTAGTTACAGCATTAATCATTAGACGAGAGTTAGTAGTCTCGAATCCTTGTTGTTAATCAAGTTTCCCGATTTTAATCTCTTTACTCAAGCAAATTAAACCTAGGCATATTCTAATGTTTGCAACCACTAGAAAACATTAAATAACGAATGATTAACAACGTGACAACATACATATTGAACCCGTCGCTACCCGGAATCTATATCGCTACCTTAGCCATGGCTCCCACAACCCTAGTTGTGGGAGGTTTAGTTACTCATGCTTGTAGAAGAATAAAAGAAAGTCATATTCATAATAAAGAAAAGAGATCCTTACAATGTAGTGAGAACAATCTTTAATTAATCCAAGAACAAGAACAACAAGATCCCAAGAACGATTCAAGAACACGAATTTAAGAAGTATAAAACGTGTTTCTTGATCTCCAAGTCTCTCCTAAAACTATTGGGAGAACTATATTAAAAAGCTTGGTTAATAAAATAAACCTAACATAGGGTATTTATAGGAGTCTAGGAAACAAATCCCAAAAACGTCCGGATTCCGCGTAGCGGACTGCCCAGGTGTGACGGCCAGGCTGACGGACCGTCACAGGGTTGACGGACCGTCGCCTGGACCGTCACCCTTAGGCAGTGGACTGCCTCACTTGCTGCCTTGGTGTGACGGTTTGGGTGACGGACCGTCACACCCTTGACGGACCGTCACCTGAACCGTCACTCTTATCCAGTGCTTGCTCAACTTGGGCTCCCACTTGACGGTCACTGTGACGGACCATCACATATGTGACGGGCCGTCACTCAGGCCGTCACTCTTATCCAGAATGCTCTTTTTCGCGTATTTTCTTCCGTTCCCACGTTTGTCTCCATTTCCTGAAAATACAACATAAAAACATCAAAAATGACAACGGTTGCTTGAAAACGTACGATTGTTCTTAGTTAAAAGGAGTCGAAAGTGCCGTAAATTGGCGGCACATCATGTAGGCCGGATTATTATATTATATTATGCTTTTGGGTCTTGGTGTAGGCCGGGTAATTATATTGTGAGTTTGGTCTTGGTGTAGGCTGGGTTGTTATATTATGTTATTAGTTGGTCTTGGTGTAGACCAGGTTGTCATGTTAACACCTAGATGTGTTAGGGGGATCCAAGTGGGTTCGGACTATGTAAAAGAGGTTATAAGTTCACAATTTATTTTCATTAAGTGTATTAATGACGGTCAAGGATTAGTTGTGGTTAATAAGCTAAGGGTGGTCTTGGTGTAGACCGGGTAGCCTGTTGAACACTGAGGTATGGTTAGAGGATCCTTGGAGGGTCCGGGTTTCGGGATTAGAAAGGGATGTAGATATAACTCTGTTGTTGTCATTGAATGTGTCAATGGTTGCTAGGTGATTTTCATATGATTGGTCAATTGGGAGTAAGACGGAAAGTCTGGGGTTGTAGTTGTCGGTTGTTATAACCAGGATCGAAAGTTGTCCTAAAGGTACGAGAAGGGCCAAACACTGGTAAGTAACACTATAGGTATAAGTGGTTTGGTTGGGCAGTTAGTCGGGTTAAGTCTGAATATCTAGTCAAGGAGGTGACAAGGTGACTTGGGAATTCTAGATGTCAAGGTGACTTAAGAAGTCTAGGTGTCAAGGTGACTTGGGAAGTCTAGGTGACAAGGTGACTTGGGAAGTATAGATGTCAAGGTGACTTGGGAAGTCTAGGTGTCAAGGTGACTTGGGAAGTCTAGGTGACAAGGTGACTTGGTAAGTCTAAAAGTTAGGATATTCGGTTCCGAATGGAGGGATTGATAAAAGTGATGTTGAAAGGGGTGAAGCATTTACCTTGTGCATTTTATCTTGTTTTTTATATGATAGTAGGAGTGAATTTGGGTCAGCCGATGATGCCTACCAGTACGTGTGTTTGTACTGATTCTACTCTTGCTATACCTTTTTGGGTATAGTCTGGTTGCAGGGTTGGTGATGTTTCACAGGTTCAGGATTGTGGTGATCTTCCAGCAGCTCCTACTTTCCTTCCATGGTGGGAGTTGTGTCATCTTATGTCATATACTCATCTTGTAGAAGCTCTTGTACCGGCTTAGACTAGGTTCTGCGGAGGTTGTTTCATATTGTAAATGTTTTTCGCAAATTCTTTAAGTCGTTTATTTTTCTAAACTATTTGTAAAAAGGATTTCTCATGTATTTAAGGGACTTATTTAATGATTTATTTTCTTTTTGGCATTGCCTATTGGTTCGGGTGGTAAGAGTTCTCCTATCTAGGTGGATTAGAGTAGGTGCCCGCACGGCCCGGTAGTTGGGTCGTGACAACAACTTCAAAGTCCAACAAGCAAAATACAAGCAAAGGTACGAGTCAATCTTTTGCCTTTCACAACTTACAATTTTACTTTGGATGCAGAAATGCAGATTACTTTACTTCCTCGGATCTGATGACACTAGACTACTAATCTATATTGGGCTACTATTGGACTACCGAATACTTGAATTATGCTACTTTTGGCTACTATAACTCAGCTACTATTAATAAGGCTACTGCAAATAGGGTTAAGTGTTACCCTTTCAAGACTTTTACTTCAGATTAAGACCTTTCTTTTCGGAGCTACTACCATTTCAAAAAAATATTACCCGGGGCTAAGCATTGCCTTTGGAAGTTGATTGGGTTAAGCACTACCTTTTCAAGATGTTACTCAAAGCTAAGTATTGTCCTTCGGAAGGATTGGGTTAAGCACTACCTTTTCAAGTTTTTACCCGAGGCTAAGCATTGTCCTTCGGAAGGATTGGGTTAAGTACAATCTTTTCAAGTTTTTACCCGAGGATAAGCATTGTCCTTTGAAAGGATTAGGTTAAGCACTACCTTTTCAAGATATTACCCGAGGCTAAGCATTATCCTTCGGAAGGATTGGGTTAAGCACTATCTTTTCAAGATGTTACCCAAGCTAAGCATTGTCCTTCGGAAGGATTGGGTTAAGCACTACCTTTTCAAGTTTTTACCTGAGGCTAAGCATTGTCCTTTGGATTGATTGGGTTAAGCACTACCTTTTCAAGATTTTACCCGAGGCTAAGCATTGTCCTTCGGAAGAATTGGGTTAAGCACTACCTTTTCAAGATGTTACTCGAGACTAAGCATTATCCTTCGGAAGGATTGGGTTAAGAACTACCTTTTCAAGAAATTACTTGAGGCTAAGCATTGTCCTTCGGAGGGATTGGGTTAAGCACTACCTTTTCAAGAAATGTCCTGAGGCTAAAACATTGTCCTTCAGAAAAATTGGGTTAAGCACTACCTTTTCAAGAAATGACTCGAGGCTAAGCATTGTCCTTCTGAAGGATTGGGTTAAGCAGTACTTTTTCAAGAAATGACCCGAGGCTAAGCATTATCCTTCGAAAGGATTGGTTTAAGCACTACCTTTTCAAGATTTTACCCAAGGCTAATCATTGTCCTTTGGAAGTTGAATGGGTTAAGCACTATCCTTTCAAACAAACAAATATGTTTTCTTACCCCCTTCTATCATTATTGTTTTCTAGCATCACTACTTGTCATAGCATTAATTCACTAACCGCTTTATCTAATTATATCAAAAGTTGCAGGCATCAAAGACAAGAAACAAATGAGAACAATTTACTGAGATACAACTCTTCTCATTCTTTTATTCAATTCAAAAACCCATATCGTCATGACTTGATCAAAGTATATTCACGTTCCATTATGCTCATACTCTAATCTTGTCGACTCGGGCTATCCTCATTCAAAATCCATGTCCGCCACTCTTCTTTAGGGATCTCATTCATCCTTAAATCTAGAACTACACACGTCCTGATTCTCGTAAGACCCAAGATATGAAGGCGACTTGAAACTGAAGTCTCGGCCACATAATTTTCACAACTTCCTCTTGTTTCTTTCTTTTCCAGAAGAATCGTCCTCTCAATCGGACAAAATTGGCTACGAGTCAACATTCTTTGCCCGCCAATTCATTCTTCATTCCCTAGCAAGGAAGGGGCAGCTGTTGACACCCAATTTTGACCTCCCTATACCTAACTCGGGCTGTTATTTTGCTAGTTATTATTATTTTTTTAGTTTAATTTTCCTTGCGTATCGCTTTTACTTTACTAAATAAATCATGTGTTTTATCGTCATCTTGACACTTTTTTAAATTCATATACAATTTATGAATATATAATTTATTTTTTATTATTACTATTTTATCGTAAATTTCATATAATATTATATATCATTAATTTTACATACAAATATATATACGTAATTCACTTATAATTTTAAATAATATTCTTTATTCGATAGTTACCATTAATTATTATTTGATCTACTAAATTATATACATGTAATATTTTGTTTATTAAATAGCAACCCAAATTCAATTTCCTTGCCAATTTATTTAAATTTCAGCCCCTTTCTATCTAATTCATTTCAATTCTAGCCTAAAATTGAGCCAATTTGACCTAATTTTTAAATGACCAATTTCAATTACAATTGACCCAATTGTGTGACCTGACCCGCGACCTGGATCCGACCCAAGTTTCATCTGAATCTCAACCGTCCATTCGAGATGATCAACGATTCAGATTAACTCTCTCCTCTCTTTCCTTTTTAACTATACACCTACCCCAAAACCCTAACATTTTCCATTTTTCTCTCTTTTCACCGCCTCCACCCCCTCTGCTCTCTTCAACTCTCTCCCTCATCTTCTCCTCCAACCATATCGCTACCACCACCGACCGGCGACCCCATCTTTGTCTCCACCACCATCGCCTATCACCTTCTTTCCTCTTTGTTGAAATCGCTGACGGCGAACCCTCCATCAAAATCATCGCTGCCTCTCTCGTCTCCCCTATCCTCCATTTTTTCCACCAGTCGCCGCTCCACCGCTACCTCAGCCACTCTAGCCAGCCACCAAACAACCCCCGTCGCCCCTTTCTCTCTCAACTACCTCTACTGCTACCCTGCTCCGACCACCCACTGTCGGAGAACCTCTAAAAATCACCACATCTCCATCAAAATACCACCAAAATAGAAACCCAAACCGCCTCTCTCTGTCTCACTGTTTCTGGCCACCTCTGGCCGATGGACTACCAACAACCTCTATTAAATCAAATCACCTTTCCCTTTTTATGTTTCTCTGATAGAAATTTGGTGTTACAAGGATCTCGTCCTCTCCGACGAATGTCGAACTCCGGCCAGGTGTATGTTGCTCGTGAATCATTAAATGGTTTTTGGAGGATTATGTTATGATGGGTTACCACGCATCTATTTCGGGTTCGGTCTATTTCCTGATTTAAGTTTATCGTCTTCTCTTGCTATTACCAGTTTGTGAGATGTGAAATTAGTGAAGTTTGGCTACAAATTTGTGCTTGAATCTTGTATTTTTGTGTTAATTTCCCCTCTGAGACTATCATATGAACTTGGTTTTAGTTGTAAATCTCTGAAAAGGGTCTGACTTTGTTTTTAGTTTTCAATCACTTTCAGTAGTTATTAGTTGCTCAACTTTTCTCAAATTCGTAAAGGAGCATGATTTCTAGCTTAGTCCGAATTTTTGTGACTGTTGATTCTATCTATATTTGTATGAAAGATAAATGATTACACGATTGTTGGGTGCACTGTAATTACTATTAAGCTTGTTTGAACCTGAAAATGCAACCATGATTGTTTGTTTTCCTTCCCAAACTGATTGTTTACATGCTGATTTATGGTAAATGACATATTTTCTTCATGTGCGAATTAATTCAGAAATTGTATAACAATTTAGCATGAGATCTTCTACTCAAATTATGTACCTATTTAGTTATGGTAAATTGTGCTTTGTTTTACCGTCCATGATTGATTCATGCTCATTGGTTTTTGACCTTCTTTTTAAGTCTGGATAGATTTAATACTAGTATATGTATGGTAAACTTAGCATGATTCTCTACCCTTAATTGATTCAGCCCATCTGTTTAAGTAAAAGAATTCTCATGATTGATTTTTATAATATTTTTTCTTCCTTTAATAGCTTTATTTACTATTTTCTTTGTGATAAATTATGGCAAATTGATTGTCTTTGTTAATGAAGCTAAAATATTTTCCCTGATTCACTCTGTGAATTATTTCTTTCCTTTAAGTGGAGTTCTCTGCTTTCACTATATAAAAACAGTCTCTCTTCTCATTGTGGCTCAGACTTTTACACATTACCACTTTCATATTAGTAATAATTCTCTTCTGTGAACAAGGTTGTTGGTGCTAAGTGTTGCTTTCTCTGGTTTCTTTACTTATTCTCTGCTAACAGGTTATTGTCCTATCATGTTTCAATTTCTTATGTGGCAGTTTCTCACTTCTTAATCAATTATATTTTGCTTTATGTATGTGGGTGTTCAAATACGTGAATACGATAGAAAGCATATCTATGGAGGTTTAGAGTTTAATGGTTTCTGCCTATTCGCCTTAGTCATGAGGCTTCTGTTATACGTGAAAACTAGTTAGCTCTTGCCTTATATAATTGTTTGTTAGTTTACATGAATACAATGAATCTGCCTTGGGTTGTCTGTGTGATATTTCATGGAATACTGAAATGACTGGGTCCGTCATTACGGGTAGTCCAATCGTGCCAAGTTTTAAAGCTAGAAAACTCCAGGTTTGGGAGTTTGAAATTCTTGGCTAGGCTAGCCTCGGCTGGTTTTAGAGCGAGATGGAGTCTACGGAAATCTGGGTAAGTATTAGGTTAGGTGTCTTGTTTTGAGCTAGTTTTTCACGTAGCCAAGACATAAAGGAGTCCGGAGGACTTTTCAGAATTGAATTTGGGTAAGTAGAACTCCCGGAATCGCGATTAACGTGAAGGGGTTATTTTGGATCATCGGGGGAAGCAAGTGTCTTGTAAAATAGGCAACTTTTGGATATTTCCAAATATTCTATCCGTGATGAGTGCAATTGCTCCGCCTTAGCGACCTCCGCTATAGCGGTGGAAAAGATTGCTATAGCGGAAGTCAAGGCGATCAATGCCGATCGGAATCGCTATAGCGGAGCGGGGACCACTATAGCAGGCTCGACGGGAATTAATGCAGAAACATTCCCCAAAATGTTCAGTTTTCACAATTTCATTTTGGGAGAAGGGAAAGGCGATTCCAGGCGATATTCCTCTATTTTTCATTATTTTTTTCCCTAAGGTAAGATTTCTACTTTCCAAACTTCGTACTACTTTTTCTACGCGATAGAATTGCTAGGAGGAAACTTGAGGAAAGGTTGGAATAACCTAGGGATGGTAGAATCCGGAGAAGAAAGGGGATTCTAGGCATGAAAGTTCTTGGGTATTGTTAAAAACAAGGTTTATTGATCGCATATTGTTAAATTCTCTATTTTTATCCATGAAAATGATAGAACTAGGGGAATTAATGGCGGTAAACCCAGGAAAAAAAGTAGAATGATCATGGTTTGTCTGGAATTTGGGATTTGGTGTAATTCGGGTAATGCGCAGGCCTTGTTTGTTAATTCAAGTACTTGTATATTGTTTTAGACCAAGAATGAGAAAGGAATCCTGAACACGGGAAAGCTCGGGTTGAGTAGATCTTGGATCATTTTGAGGTAGGTGATTGGTTACGATTCCTGTGAATGTTATATATTTTTATACTCTTATCTAAGTGTTTGTATGAATTACATTGCTTAGAGGAATTGTTTAGAATGTCTAAGGGTCCTGTTTTACAGTTTGTCGATTGAACGGAGTGTTGCTTGTTGGTTTTACAAGTTGTTTGTTCATTATTTGACTGTGGATTAATTGACATTCGGTTGGCTCGGGTACCACGCCTGGTACGGGAATACTAATGGTTGGCTCGGGTACCACGCCTGGTACGGGTATAACAAATAGTTAGCTCCGGTACCACGCCTGGTACGGGGATACTAATGGTTGGCTCGGGTACCACACCTGGTACGAGTTTATTTTATTGCATTATTGCATTGATATTGTTGTATTGCATTGAATTTTATTGGTTCCGTGAGTGGACCGGGCTATTTTATTGAAATATGATATTTGTTGGTGGTCCTTGAGTGACCGGAAATCCTGTTATATCTATTGAGTTGGCCTTGGATTAGGCCGGGTTCTCTGTTTAACACTTAGGTGTTGTTTAGAGGGGATCCCGGGATGGGTCTGGGTTAGACGAAAAGGGATGGTTTATTAGTTATATGATTGTTACTTACAGTTAGAAAGGGTGGATTTCATGCGGGAACAAGCTAGGAAGAGACTTGTAGTCTAGGGGTGCCTGTTGACTTGCTGCATGTCTTTCGTACTTATACTTGATTTGTTGTACTGATTATATACTATTTTTATTTGGAACTGGCTGATGATCCTACCAGTACACAGTGGTGGTGTACTGATACTGCACTTGCTTTTCTTTTTGTGAGTACAGGCAATCTTCCAGCGGTTGAGACGCGACCTCATCTATAGTACCAGCGTTTCCAAACTTCAAGGGTGAGCTGCTTTGATCGAGCTGCCTTGAATCTATCATTAGAGTTGTAGCCCACTTGTTTTGGGCTTAAACTATTTCCTTGTTTTGGGGTTGCATCCCCGTATTCTAGACATTGGTAGATTGTTTGGTACTGCGACTTTCATATTCTAGGGGTAATTTCCGCAGGTTTATATTAATGAAGTGGTTTTGTTATTATTGTTTTGCTAGTTTAATTTCCGCACTTTGATTTCGACCTGTTAGAACGGTTAAGTTCGAGGAAGTGATGGTTCGCTCACCCGGGGGGTTGGGTGGGTGCCACTCACGGTGGTCAGGTACGTGACAAATATGGAGATCCTAATGCATCCCTATCCCTTGAAATAAGCACTACCTAGGACCCTTGAGGTTCTCAGGAACTCTGACATGTCAGGGGCGGTCTTATGGGGGTGTAATAGGGTCCTCCGAACCTTGTGTTTACATGTTTGACAGGTTGTTAGAAGATGGCATACGGTGAAGAGTTGCCCGGGACTGGGAGATTTTTATAGACCTTAGATTTTATTAATTTTATTACTTTTTGTATATTCATTCATTTTGGTCTGTAATATTTTGTATAAACTCTGACGATAAATGAAATACTTTAGGGGGCTGCTATGGGGGATGGGCAAACTACGTGTTGTTTGTCATATCTATCTGAAAAACGGAGAAAATATGCCTATAGGATTAAATTCGTTTCAGCTTTAAAATTAATTACCATGCTATAGGGCTTAAAACCAGTTTTCAGTTTTTTTTAAACAATTAGTTGCTATGCTTATAAGTTTTGAATATGTATCAGCGTTTAAAATAACTAGCTACCATTCATTGGGACTCAATTAATTAATTAGCCTTTAAACAATAGGCAGCATGTGCAGTATTTGTAACTACTCATTCTTTTAATGTTTTAACCAGTCTTCAGCTTTTTTATAAACAGTTAGTGACCATGCCTACATAATTCAAAAATCTGTTCTGCATGCAACTTTTAGAAATCATGCTTATAGGATTTAAATAAGTTTTCAGCATATTAATTCATTTAGATACCACGCCTATAGGATTTGAATTCGTTGTAGCATATTAATTCATTTAGTCACCATGTTATAGGATTAAAAATCAGTTTCAGCATTAAAAAACAAACTAGTGGCCATGTTATGGGATTAAAAATCTATTTTTTAGTGTTTTAGAATAATCAGTTGCCTAAAATCTGTTTCTATGTGTAAATTAATTAGTAACCATGATTATAGGATTTAAACCTGTTTCAGCAGTAATATAATTAGTTATCGTGTCTAATAAATAATCTGTGTCAGCATGTTTAAAATCAGTTTTAGCATATTAAAATAAACAACTATGTTATTTACAGATCTAAATTTAGTTTCAGCATGCAAATAATTAGAAGCTCTGTTCATAGGACTTGATAATAATTATCTGGGTGTTTTATCATTAGACAACCTGCTCATAGGACCAAATCAGTTTGTAAAATGTAGTTAGTTATCATACCTATTAGGACTAAATCAGTCTCAACTTTAATAAATAGAAACCATGCCTATAAGACTAAGTCAGTTTCAGCTTTTAAATTAAGAACCACGTGTAAGTTAAAATCTGTTTCAGCAGTTTAATTGGCTATCAGTTTCAGCATGTTAATTAGTTTCAGCATGTTAATAAATTTATCTGTTCATAGGATTAAATTTGTTTTCAGCATGTTTAAATAACTAGATATTATGCTTATAGGGTTTGATTAATAGATTTTCTGCATGTCTCCATCATTATAACTCATGTTTATAGTTTAATAAAAGTGTTATTTTCTCAAAGCATACTTTAATCACTTTATCTCCTTTAACAAATGAGAGGCCTCTATGAAACTATTATGTGCTACTTGTTTTAAAGTCCATGTATATTTTGTATGGCGTTAAATCCGAATCTAATTAATAACCTTAAGATTTATTTGTCTAGACCCATATCCAAAATAGTAGTCCAATGCCTCTTGAACATTAAGTCGGGATGGGTAGGCATAATAAGGTATGTTAGATTTTTCATTTCTTTAGTACGCGCTTTAGAATAACACCTTAATAACCAACCTAGGCAGGTAATCAGAGATGATAGTCTGTGCTCACTGATTAATATGAGCAATCCTTAATTGGATTGTGAAATATTAATTTATGTTGCACGGGGTGATCCTTTAGGCTAAAAAACCCCTCCTCCCCAACTTGTTTTCCTCCTACGTCGGGAGTGATCTACATTATATACTTATAGCTCGATAGTCATTGCACTTTGACTAAGAGGTTTGTAATGACTTCGCACGAGGTTGAGCGATTACTCCCCAATGTATGGATTTTATAGTTTTATTAACTCCTTATATTATTATATGTTTGGGGTAGTTAACTAAATCACCTAGTAATTAGGTCTTTTTCTCTATATCATTGTGTTAATTTTGTCTTCTCGCTTATCTGATCTTATTTATTTATTTCAATTTTAATTTATATGCGTAATCCTCTTTCACTTAGATTTACTAGTAATAGAATTGATTTAATTTATTTTACTTGTTTTAACATAAAGGATTACTCGTTTAATCACTTAGTTAATAATAGACTAATAAAATTGTTGACCTTTGCTTATCGCGAACTTTCCCACATAACATACTAATCGGCAGGGACTCATATTTGTGAACCTCGAAAGGTGCCTAACACCTTCCTTTCGAGGTAACTTGAACTCTTACTTGATTTCTGGTGATGTAGATCATTAATTTAATTTAGTCGTAGTTAGTGTAGAATGGTGCCCTAATGCACCTTTAATTCGTTAGGTGGTGACTCTTCACCCTCTTCTATCCTAAAGAGAGTTGTCACGTCGATGGCCCATTTTTCGCGAGAAAAATGGGGCGCGATAGTGTCTAAAGACCCGCTTAGTACTGTCATCTATGGTTCAGACGCTCATAAGGTTTGGGAAGATCTTAGGGAAAGATTTGATAAAGTAAATGCTTCCAGGGCATTCTACGTGCACAGGGAGATAGCCTCTTTGTCACAAGGGATAAGCTCTGTGCCTGCCTACTTTTCTAGATTGAGAGAACTCTGGGATGAACTTGATGCACTCATGCCTCCTCCATCTTGTGCTTGTCCTGAATATAAAGTATACAGTGAACACTCTTAGTTGCAGAAGCTTTGGCAATTTATCATGGGATTAAATGAGTCTTATGCTCATGTGAGGAGTCAAATATTGATGAATGTGCCCTTGCCTAGTGTGAATCAACCCTATGCTATTATCATGAATGTTGAGAGTTAAAGAATCATTGGTGCTATCTCTAGTCTTTCTGGTGGAGGTACAGATTCTACTGCCTTGATGAGCAACAGAGGACATCACAACTATTCAGGACGCACTAGTAGTGGATACCAGCATAACTATCAAACCAACAACAACAGTACATACAGATCTAGAGGAAATTATGTTGATCAGAGAAACACCTACAAAGAGTCAAATCTCTACTGTGACTTTTTGTAACGATCGGTTATGTCATTATGGGTAAACCATTCGTGCCAAGTTTCAGGTTAGAAAAATTCTGGATTTGGGAGTTGAAAATTATGTGCTAGGCTAGTCCCGATCGGTTTTGGAGTGAGGTATGGTCTAGGACAATCCGAGTAAGGATTGGGTTAAATGTCTTGTTTTGAGCTAGTTTTCCTTGTAGCTAAGACATAGAGGAGTCCGGAGGACTTTTCGAAATCAAATTTGGGTAAGTAGAACTCCCGGAATTGAGGTTGACGTGAAGGGGTTGCTCCAGAATATTGAAAAAATAAGTGTGTTGTAAAATGGCCAAAACTGGGAGATTTTCGGACATTCTGTCCATGACGGGTGGAAACCGTCTGCTGTAGCGGTGGAAAATACCGCTATAATACTGGTCAAGGCGGTCAAGACCGCTATAGCGGGAGTTGTCCGCTATAGCGGGACTGCTATAGCAGAGCGGGGACTGCTATAGCGGAGCGACGGGATTAGAAAACCAAGAAAATGAGTTTTTAATTTCATTCTCTTTCCTTCAGCCCCAAAAACAGATGAGAGTTATTCCAAAAACCCTCTTAGGTTGCTCCAAGGCTTGAGAGCCATAGGGAGGAGGAATTCCGGTAAAAAGGATGCAAAACCACGGATTTAGGCCCGCAGAACTGCCAGGAATGCCTCCACGGAGCCAGAAATGCATGGTTGCAGCTGTTTGGCATCCAAGTAGGCTAGGTTTTCATGAGTAGTTAGACCTGTTTACTTTCCATACTTGTTGTATAGTAGAAATGGAGAATCCATATTTTAGGCCTCCGGGCATGGAGTCTGGCGGATTCGTGATTGGTTGTGTTGTTTCTAGGATGTACAGAATGGCTGGTTTTATTAATGGTACTATGTGTTCAACTTATTCATATTGTCGTGATAAAATGATGGGTTGAGGGACGAGCATGTCGGAAAGGTTCGGGGAACCGAGAAAGTGCTTGGGAGCACGAGAAATGGGAATAGGAAGCTTCTAGGTGGGGTTTCAGGAATGTTTATCGCTTGAGGCTTAGCGGCGGTCTTGCTAAGGTTAGAAAAGGGAAGCGTGTCGCATGCTTGAATGTTTATCAAATAAAAAGAGTGAATTGGGGAATAGTCTTCGGATGGGAATTGATGGTTCGTAGTTGTACCCAAGAAGTGGTAGGTGATGGCTTATAATTTCCTGTGAATGTTGTATATTCATGTACTCATGTCTAAGTGATTGTATGCTTTACATTGCTTAGGAAAGTTGTGTGGAATGTCTAGGTTCCTGTTTACAGTCTGTGTTGAACGGTGTTTACTTGTTGGTTTTACAAGTTGTGTGTGTTCATCTATTGATTGTGGTTATTGACATTTGGTTGTCTCGGGTACCACGCCTGGTACAGGTTACTATACGTTGGTATGGGTACCACGCCTGGTACAGGTTACTATTTGGTTGGCTCGGGTACCACGCTTGGTACGTGTTTATTTTACTGCATCATCGCATTGGTATTGTTGCATTGCATTGATATTATTGCATTGCATTGATTATTATTGGTTCGTGAGTGGACCGGGCTTTTTTTATTTAATTGTGATATTCAATGATGGTCCTTGAGTGACCGAGAATCCTGATATGTCTGTTGAGTTTGGTCTTGGTGTAGGCCGGGTTGTTATGTTATGTTATGAGTTTGGTCTTGATGTAGGTCGGGTTGTTATATCATGTTATTAGTTTGGTCTTGGTATAGGTCGGGTTGTTATGTTATGTTATGTTATGAGTTTGGTCTTGGTGTAGGCCGGGTTGTTATATCATGTTATTAGTTTGGTCTTGGTGTAGGCCGGGTTGTTATGTTATGTTATGAGTTTGGTCTTGGTGTAGGCCGGGTTGTTATATCATGTTATTCGTTTGGTCTTGGTGTAGGCCGGGTTGTTATGTTATGTTATAAGTTTGGTCTTGGTGTAGGCTGGGTTGTTATATCATGTTATTAGTTGGTTTTGGTGTAGGTTGGGTTGTTATTTCACGTTAATTTTTGGTCTTGGTGTAGACCGGGTTATGATGTTAATTAATAGTTGGTCTTAGAGTAGACCGGGTTATCATGTTAATACCTAGATGTGTTAGGGGAAACCGGGTGGGTCCGGACTATGTAGAAGAGGTAAAAACTCACCATTTAGTGTCATCAAGTATACTAATGACGGTCAAGGATTATTTGTGATTAATAAGGTAAGGATGGGTCTTGGGGAAGATCGGGTATCCTGTTGAACACTTCGGTGTGGTTAGAGGACCCTTGGAGGGTCCGGGTTTTCAGGATTCGAAGGGGATTTAGATATGAATCTATTGTTGTCATTGCATGTGTCAATGGTTGCTAGGTGATTTCCATGTAATTAGTCAATTGGGAGTATGACGGAAAGTCTGGGGTTGTAGTGGTTGGTTGTTATAACCAGGATGGGAAGTTGTCCGAGAGGTACGAAAAAGGCCGGACACTGGTTAGTAATACTATGGGCATAGGTGGTTTGGTTGGGCAGTTAGCCGGGTCAAGTCTGAATATTTAGTCAAGATAGTTGACTAGGGTAAAGGTTAAAGGTGACTTGAGAAGTCTAGGTGACAAGGTGACTTGGGAAGTCTAGGGGTCAAGGTGACTTGGAAAGTCTAGGTGACAAGGTGACTTGGAAGTCCCAGATGCCAGGGTCAAGGTTAAAGGTGAAGGAGGGAGCTATACAGTTTATATCATGTTTTTCCCTATTTCTTATATGATGGTAGGAATGGATTCGGGTCGACTGATGATGCCTACCAGTACTTGTGTTTGTACTAACTCTACTCTTACTATACTTTTTTGGTATAGTCTGGTTGCAGGGTTGGTGATGTTTCACAGGTTTAGGATTGCGGTGATCTTCCAGCAGCTCCTACATCCTTCTATGGTGGGAGTTGTGTCCATTTATGTTATACACTCATTCTTGTAGAATCTCTTGTACCGGCTTAGACTAGGTTCTGGAGAGGTTGTTTCATATTGTAAATATTTTTCGCAAGTTCCTTAAGTCATTTATTTTCTGAAAATTGTGTAAAGAAAGTTCCATGTATTAAAAAGGGTTTTATCGCATGATTTATTTCTTTTTTTCCATTACCTGTTAGTTCAGGTGGTAATGGTTCCCCTGTAACACCCCGTACATGTATTCAGCTATCCAAGTTAGAAACTTCAAAAAAGTTCTATGTTCCAGAGTCTACGGGACCAACCATGAGTCGTGGTTCAAACCACGGTTTGTGGCAGGCACCTGTAGAATGTCTTGTGCAAGTATGTCCCCTGGCTTGAGAACCACAAGTGGTTCCTACGACCCGTGGTTCCTACGACCCGTGGTTCGTTCCACGGGTTGTGATTCCACTCGTGGAATCAAAGGTGGAGGCTGCCAAGTTTTCCAGTAACCACGAGTACAACGATGACCCGTCGTTCAAACGATGGATCCGTCCTGTTGACTCATGGAATGGGTTCAGAGGGATGGATAAAATCTCAAGTACCCTTCAGGAACTACGAGTCAAGTCTACGACTCATCATTCAAATGACGAGCCATAGTCTTGAGTCGTGGTTTGACCAATTCATCCCAGTAACCTGAGTTCAACGACTCCATTCGATGAATCGTGATCCATTCTACGGGTCCGTCCTGTTGACCCGTAGAAATGGATCTGCAGCCCAAGTTTCCAGCCTGAGTTCTACGGATGGCGAACGATGACTCATCGATCAGACCACGACTCGTAGACTAAGTCGTGGTCACTGTAAGTTGACCATTTTCCAGTTTTTCCCCATTATTTTCCAAGGGTATTTTGGTCATTTCCCACCCTATCATGTATTAAGTGAAGTCGTTTTGACTACTTTTAGAAAGGTTTTCACCTATACTACCCTAAGTCTATCTTAAGCTCCTCATTCTTCACTCAAAATAAGAAGTTCTTCCCCTCAAGCTCAAGGTTCAAGCTCCAAGTCAAGCCTCCTAAGTCTTTTCCAATCAAGTGGGTAATCTTCCACCAAGGTATGTGGGTTCTCAACAATGGGTTTCTTCCACCCTTGTGCCCAAAATCTCCAATTCTTATTTTGATTCAAGAAGTTATGAAACTAGGGTTTTGACCTAAAATTGGGGAAAGTTTATGAAATCATTTTCTATGTTTAAATTCATGGTTTTTTATTGATTACTCATGATTCGATTATGATTTCCTTATTGGTTTTGAAAGCCCAAGCATGAAGGTTGATATTAGTATGATTCCTTCCAAGTTATGAATTCCTAAGCTGGGGTTTCCACTCAATCTTCTTGGGTTTTCCTATTAAGTGTTTTCTCTTGATTCCTTCATGGATTTTATGCTCAACTTCATGCATGGATGTCATGATCTCAAGTATCTTATGGAAATTGCATGCCTAAATCTTCAAGTATGAATTTAGAAAGAAAAGTGTAGTTGAACTATGATTATGCTAAGTCTAAAGAATTTATGGTTGACCTTATTTGACATTAGATATGTCTGTATGCTTTCCAATTGTTTGACACTGGTTATGTCTCGGATATTATATGGGCTATATGCATGTTTTAGGAAGTAGTATTCTAGTACCAAGTGAAGAAGGACCTCGTTAGTAGAGAATGTCAACTATGGACCTCGTTAGTAGAGAATGTCACCCAAGGACCTCGTTAGTAGAGAATGTCAACTATGGACCTCGTTAGTAGAGAGTGTCACCCAAGTACCTCGTTAGTAGAGAGTGTCACCCAAGGACCTCGTTAGTAGAGAATGTCAACTATGGACCTCGTTAGTAGAGAGTGTCACCCAAGGACCTCGTTAGTAGAGAGTGTCACCCAAGGACCTCATTAGTAGAGAATGTCACCTATGGACCTTGCTAGTAGAGAGTGTCACCTACGTACCTCGTCAGTGGAGAGTGTCATCTCATGATTTTGAATAACGACCTCGTTAGTCGAGAGTGTCATATCTTGTATGAAAGGGAGTCCTCGTAAGTTGAGAATGTATCCTCGGATGTTTATGAAAGTAAAGTTTCACGTAGCTTCTATGGTCTAATGCCGGTTATAAAGACTCCCTTATGAACGTTCCCATGTTTTCTAAACCTTATGATGTCTTAAATTGAGGCTTCGACTTCTAAGTTCATGTTTTATTACTCAGGATTACGATATCTACCCATGATACCCTTATTGTGCACCCCCTCCGTTCTCAGTTATGTTTTAAGCATGATTTTGTATCATTTATGCATATCTCACATATTCAGTACACCCTATAGTACTGACGCATATTTGCACTGCATTTTATTGATGATGCAGATCCAGGTTTCCATTCTCAGACACATGGCTAGAGTTCGTGGGCCATTCAGCGAGGGTTGGTGAGTCCTCATTCTCCTAGGGCTAGTAGAGTCTAGTTCAGTATTTTCTCATCAGTACTTAGAGTTAGTTGGGGGCTTGTCCCAGCAACTCCTTATGTCTTATGTAGAGGCTTTCAAACACAGACAGCATTGGAGTCTTCGTATGGATCTTGCTCCATTTATGTTATTCCAACTTTACCTGTTATGTTCCGCTTATCTTCGTTATGCTTGAGAATGCTATGACCAAGGGTTAGCTTGGAATCCGTGTGGTCCTAAGTCCCTTGTTACGTCTAGGGGGTAACCTCGAGGCGTGACATCTCTTATCTAGATGGATTAGAATAGGTCCCGCATGGCCGGTAGTTGGGTCGTGACAAATGGTATCAGAGCCCAGGTTACCTGTCTCCCAGTACAAGAGCAAAATGTCAAATAGAGTCCCACGGATTGGTGTGTAGATGTCCACATCTAATCCTAGGGAAGCTATGAAGCATTCTAGGAAACATTTCTCTTCTTTCCTTCCTTTTTGTGCGGTTTCGTTACTTGCTTGTATGGTTTGAGTCCAATTGGTATCTCTCTATTCCAGGTTGTATCTAAACAAGGTGAAGGATGTCATTGGACTCCGCGTACGACAAACAAGCAAGAAGGATTGGAACCGGGAAGGTTCCAATTGGTGTCTGGTCGGGGAGGCTATGTAAAGGTATGGATGGATCGGTTAATGGTCAGGCGAATAAAAAGTAATGAAACTGATTTGATTAACTATTTAAGCTTGAGGCTTGAGATTGTGCTTATTTGTATTGATGTTGTTTGAATGACTGCAATTTGGTAGTGTGTAATTGCTGAGTTGCCTTGAAATTTGTAGTTAATAAAGAGTCTTAACTGGTTTGTGTATTAATGATTGAAGAAATTCTTGTTTTGTAATTCAAGTGGAAAATTGTATGCTAAATGCTGGGCAGGGTCTTATCATTGGTAAAAATGATAAGAGAAAAAGGGTATATACACTTGTGGGAACTCAGGTTTCAAGTGGTTGGTATGTCAATAAGTACCAGGGACAAGGGCTATTATTGCTTAATAGCGGGAGTTATGGTAAGGCATGGATGATCAACTAATGGTCATCCATGAGACGAGTAGAGAATAAATTATGTGACTTAATTTGGTTGCCACTTGAAGTTGAAATGTTATATTGTACACCTCTGTGTGACTTGCTTGAAATGTGTGTAAATTGTTGTCTGCCGTGCATGTAGAGTCTGCAGAGGGTCATTAATGTGAAAAATTTAATGTGTACTTTAGGCTGTGATAAGCTGTTAAGAGTCTTGATTTAAAAGTGGTACTGCATTTTGAAAAAGGGCTTATCATTGGTTAAGATGATAAGGGATTGGAAACAGTGACTATAGGGAAGCTTTGGTTTCAGGATAGTCGGGACTTGGTTGGGAACCATGGGAACAAGGGAGTCATTAGTGGGTAATGGCGAGAAGATATTGTTGGGAACAATTGTCTAGTGTTAACTCTTTGTAATTGATAGTATTTTATGCTGAATGGTGATGCGTTTGATGCCAGGAAATGGTCTTAAGGGTGGCTTAAGACCATGGCGGGATTTACAGGACTAAGAAAAGGTAGCTGGGAAAGGGAACTGATACACTTACTGGAAATTTCAATTTTCTGTATAGTTACCATCGGGACCACTATAGCGGTGAAATATCCGCTATAGCGGAACCGCTATAGCGGAGGTCAGCGAGGCAGAAGCCTCACCCTATTTTTCCTTATTTTTCATTCATTCTCGGGGCATCTAAAGGCAACGGTTGCATTATGGGCTTTCATGTGAAACAAGGAAATCGACTATAGAATTTATATAGTAAGCATATAAGGTATTTGTCGGGAATTTAGCACCCATGTGTGATAAAAAGGAAAGGGTAGATATAATAGCCCAGGGGATTGGTAAAAACTATGACTGACCATTGGTGGGAATAGTTACCTATGTGGAGTCTGGCGATATGACCGTGATTGATCGAGTAGTGTTGGACAATGCTCATATACTATGTGATGAGGTGATTATTGACTGGTTTAGTGTTGATGACCTTTAGTGGTAGGGTCAATTGAAGGAGAGGGGTTATTAAATGGGTTTCTTTAGCATTATTGTGTCTCTTGTGACCATGATAATACCCAGTGTTACTGCTTGTTACGTGGTGAGTGTGTTCTCGCCATAACATTAGTTAGGGTGTAAGCGCTCAGGTAGAAAATCCCCCTCCTAAGATGAGAGTTGATGAAAATCTCAAGGTAGGGTGAACCTAATGAAATCCTCATTGTTGCGTGGTCTAGAGATACGTGGTGTCTCGGGGAATAGTACCCCATAGAAAGCTTCCAGAATGGAGTTCGGGCTAGTAGAACACCGGGTATAGTGGGAAAGGGATCGCCATGGTAAGATTTAGTCCCTCTGGCAGCGAAAAACTGTGTTATTCGTTAGTTAAGTTTCTTTGGCTCCGGTGTTTCAGCGAGGCCCCAGATTTCTTGGGCACTCGGGGAGGGGTAATCTAGTTGCCTTGTGTAGCTTGAAGGAAGGGATTCCTTGATAGAGTGGAAGTGAGTTAAATTTTTGGCTGAGTTGGGTATACCAAGGGATTCGAAAGTTTCGATGGTTTACGTAAAGTTAGATTTACGCTGTCATGATAGAGCGTCGAGGTTCAGAGGGCAGGCTCCTTCTTCTCTTTCTGCCTTAAAGATCATTTGGGGACAAATGATGGGTAAATTGGTATCTGTTGTAATGATCGGGTCCGTCATTACGGGTAAACCATTCGTGCCAAGTTTCGGGTTAGAAAAATTCTGGGTTTGGGAGTTGAAAATTTTGGGATAGACTAGTCTCGACCGGTTTTGGAGTGAGGTATGGTCTAGGACAATCCGGGTAAGTATTGGGTTAAATGTCTTGTTTTGAGCTAGTTTTCCTTGTAGCTAATAGATAGAGGAGTCCGGGACACTTTTCAGAATCGAATTTGGGTAAGTAGAACTCCCGGAATCGAGGTTGACGTGAAGGGGTTGTCCGAAACGTCGGGAAAATAAATGTGTTGTAAAATGGCCAAAACTGGGAGATTTCCAGACATTCTGTCCATGATGAGCGCAACCGTCTGCGGTAGCGGCCTTCGCTATAGCGGTGGAAAATAACACTATAGCGGTGGTCAAGGCGATCAACACCGCTTAAGACCGCTATAGCGAGAGTTGTCCGCTATAGCGGGACTGCTATAGCGGAGCGACGGGATTAGAAAACCAAGAAAATGAGTTTTTAATTTCATTCTCTTCGCTTCATCCCTAAAAACAGACGAGAGCTATTCCAAAAACCCTCCTAGGCTGCTCCAAGGCTTGGGAGCCATGGGGAGGAGGAATTCCGATAAAAAGGATGTGAAACCACGGATTCGGGCCTGCAGAACCGCCAGGAATGCCTCCACGGAGCCAGAAATACACGGTTGTAGCTGCTTGGCATTCTTGTAGGCTAGGTTTTCATGAGTAGTTAGACCTGATTACTTTCCGTACTTGTTGTATAGTAGAAACAGAGAATCCATGTTTTAGGCCTCCGGGCACGGAGTCTGGCGGATTCGGAATTGGTTGTGTTGTTTCTAGGATGTAAGGAATGGCTGGTTTTGTGAATGGTATTATGTGTTCAAATTATTCATATTGTTGTGATAAAATGATGGGTTGAGGGACGAGCGTGTCGGAAAAGTTCGGGGAACCGGGAAAGTGCTTGGGAGCACGGGAAACGGGAATAGGAAGCTCCTAGGTGGGGTTTCAGGAATGTTTATCGCTTGAGGCTTAGCGGCGGTCTTGCTAAGGTTAGAAAAAGGAAGCATGTCGCATGCTTGAAGGTTTATCAAATAAAAAGGGTGAACCGGGGAATAGTCTTCGGACGAAAATTAATGATTCGTAGTTGTACCCGGAAAGGGGTAGGTGATGGCTTATGATTTCCTGTGAATATTGTATATTCATGTACTCATGTCTAAGTGATTGTATGCTTTACATTGCTTAGGAAAGTTGTGTGGAATGTCTAGGTTCCTATTTACAGTCTGTGTTGAATGGTGTTTACTTGTTGGTTTTACAAGTTGTGTGTGTTCATGTATTGACTGTGGTTATTGACATTCGGTTGGCTCGGGTACCATGCCTGGTACAGGTTACTATACGGTTGGCACGGGTACCACGCCTGGTACAGGTTACTATTTGGTTGGCTCAGGTACCACGCCTGGTACGGGTTTATTTTACTGTATCATCGCATTGGTATTGTTGCATTGCATTGATATTTTGCATTGCATTGATTTTTATTTGTTTCGTGAGTGGACCGGACTATTTTTATTAAATTGTGATATTCAATTGTGGTCTTTGAGTGACCGGGAATTCTGATATGTCTGTTGAGTTTGGTCTTGGTGTAGGCCGGGTTGTTATGTTATGTTATGAGTTTGGTCTTGGTGTAGGCCGGGTTGTTATATCATGTTATTAGTTTGGTCTTGGTGTAGGCCGGGTTGTTATGTTATGTTATGAGTTTTGTCTTGGTGTAGGCCGGGTTGTTATATCATGTTATTAGTTTAGTCTTGGTGTAGGCCGGGTTGTTATGTTATGTTATGAGTTTGGTCTTGGTGTAGGCCGGTTTGTTATTTCATGTTATTAGTTGGTCTTGGTGTAGGCCAGGTTGTTATTTAACGTTAATTGTTGGTCTTGGTGTAGACCGGGTTATGATGTTAATTAATAGTTGGTCTTAGAGTAGACCGGGTTGTCATGTTAACACCTAGATTTGTTAGGGGGAAACCGGGTGGGTCCGGACTTTGTAAAAGAGGTATAAACTCACCATTTAGTGTCATCAAGTATACCAATGACGGTCAAGGATTATTTGTGATTAATAAGGTAAGGATGGGTCTTGGGGTAGACCGGGTAGCCTGTTGAACACTTAGGTGTGGTTAGAGGACCCTTGGAGGGTCCGAGTTTTTGGGATTCAAAGGGGATTTAGATATGACTCTGTTGTTGTCATTGCATGTGTCAATGGTTGCTAGGTGATTTCCATGTAATTGGTCAATTGGGAGTACGACGGAAAGTCCGGGGTTGTAGTGGTTGGTTGTTATAACCGGGATGGAAAGTTGTCCGAGTGGTCCAAAAAAGGCCGGACACTGGTGAGTAATACTATGGGCATAGGTGGTTTGGTTGGGCAGTTAGCCAGGTCAAGTCTGAATATTTAGTCAAGGTAGTTGAATAGTGTAAAGGTTAAAGGTGACTTGGGAAGTCTAGGTGACAAGGTGACTTGGAAAGTCTAGGGGTCAAGGTGACTTGGGAAGTCTAGGTGACAAGGTGACTTGGGAAGTCCCAGATGTCAGGGTCAAGGTTAAAGGTGAAGGAGGGAGCTATACCATTTATTTTATGTTTTTCCCTATTTCTTATATGATGGTAGGAATGAATTCGGGTCGATCGATGATGCCTACCAGTACGTGTGTTTGTACTGACTCTACTCTTGCGATACCTTTTTGGTATAGTCTGGTTGCAGGGTTGGTGATGTTTCACAGGTTCAGGATTGCGGTGATCTTCCAGCAGCTCCTACGTCCTTCTTTGGTGGGAGTTGTGTCCATTTATGTTATACGTTCATTCCTGTAGAAGCTCTTGTACCGGCTTAGACTAGGTTCTGGGGAGGTTGTTTCATATTGTAAATATTTTTCGCAAGTTCCTTAAGTCATTTATTTTCTGAAAATTGTGTAAAGAAAGTTCCATGTATCAAAAAGGGTTTTATCGCATGATTTATTTCTTTTTCCGCATTACCTGTTAGTTCGGGTGGTAAGGGTTCTCCTATCTAGGTGGATTAGAGTAGGTGACCGCACGGCTGGTAGTTGGGTCGTGACACTTTTGCCACTGGAAAGGACACACTAAGGACAGCTGTTACAAGCTTCATGGTTATCCTGCTGATTACAAGTTTAGGAAGAAGGATGGAACATCTCAGAATCATGAAGCAATACTACTACCATCTCCAACTCCACAGAATCACATGTTCCTAATTTGTCTACATCTGGTCCATCTGCACCATCCAATATGCCTGTCAGTGTTGTGCCTCTATTCACTCTGGAGCAATACAATCAAATTCTCTACATGCCGAAGGGAAAAGGATCTGAACCTATAGCTAATGTTGCTACTGCATCTAGCTCATCAGGTATTATCACTGCTCTTATGTATGATATGCCTAGTAGCAGCTGGATAGTTGATACAGGAGCATCAGATCATATGGTTCATAGTCTGAGTTTATTGAACCAATGCATGAAGTTGACAAAAGAGAATAGTATTAAGGTTAATTTAACTACAGAAAAGGTCAGGTATCTATTAGTCACATTGGTAACTCTACAGTATTCAAAGATAAAACAGTACATAATGTTCTGTTTATTCCAAATTTTAAATATAATCTCCTATCAGTTTCAAAGCTAACAAAGGAACTAAGGTGTGGTGCACTATTCTTTCATGACTTTTGTATATTTCAGGAGCTCTTCAATGGACTGGTACTGGGGATTGGTAGAGAAGAACATGGCCTCTATCTCTTAAAAAGATGCACTGACAACATTAGAGAAGATTCATCTGTCACTCTTAATACTACCACTGTCTCAAATAATATGAATAATAGTTGCTTAGCCTCACCACCTGCTCCCTCAGATATGACAAGTTGTAATGTTACTTCTACTACTAGTTTGTGGCACAAGAGACTAGGTCATGCACCTTTAGAAGTGTTGAGAAGTATAGGGAGCTTAAACACTGTGAAGTTTCAGGATCATCATTGTATTGTTTGTCCTATTGCTAAGCAATCAAGATTATTTTTCCCTCTTAGCAAGTCTCTCTCTCTTTGTGTGTTTGATATTGTTCATTGTGATCTATGGGGACCTTACAAAGTTCCCACTCTTGATGGTAAGAGGTTCTTTATGACTCTGGTTGATGACTTTTCCAGATTTACCTGGACTTTCTTAATGGTTACTAAATCTGACTTAGTGGTTATTCTAAGAGACCTTATCTGCATGGTCAAGAATCAGTTTCAAACATCTGTGAAGTGCTTTAGAACTGATAATGGCACTAAATTTTGCAACTCTCAAGTAGCTGATTTGTTCAGGACCAATGGTATTTTGCATCAAAGCTCATGTGTCTATACTCCTCAACAAAATGGAGTAGTTGAGAGGAGGCATAGATATATTCTTGATATGGCTAGAGCCTTGAGGTTTCAGGGCATGTTCCACTTAAGTTCTAGTGTGAATGTGTATCCACAACAGTGTACATCCTAAATAGATTGCCATCTGTCCTACTGAATGGTCAATCTCTTTTTGAGAGGTTATTCAACAAGGTTCCTTCCTTACAATGTCTCAGGGTCTTTGGCTCTTCGTGTTATGCTACAGATGTCAGGAAACAGGACAAGTTCTTACCTAGAGCCTATCCTGCAGCTCTCCTAGGCTACTCATCCTCCCAGAAAGGATATGTCCTATATGACTTGAGCTCACATCATCTATTTGTGAGTACGGATGCAGTCTTCAAAGAAGATGCTTTTCCTTTCAAAGATGCTTCTGCACCTACTCCCTTGTTTCCCATTATAGATCTTCCTGCTGATTCCTGTCCTGACATGGAACCTGATACATCTATATCCCCTACTACTATCACTATATATTCTTCTTTACCACCTCCTGCTAATCCTCCTGAGCTTTCCCCAGTAGCTCCTCCTGAGTGTCCTCCAGTAGCTCATCTTCCTCCTATTCCTCCAAGTTCTTCAGTGCCTCCTCCACCTCTTCCACTTCGACAATCATCTAGATCCTCTAAGACACCTATCTGGCTCACAGACTATATCACCCCTGCAAATTCAGCTCACCATTGTTCCTTTCCCATTTCAAAGTTTCTGTCATATGACCATCTGTCTCCTACCTACAAGTCTTCCCTTGCAGCTTATTCAGCTACTTCTGAGCCCTCCTCCTTTTAGGAAGCTTCTCATGATCCCAAGTGGATTGAAGCTATAAATGATGAGATTCAAGCCCTGCATGACAACAACACTTGGTCTATAGTTCCTCTTCCTCCTGATAAGGTTCCTATAGGGTGCAAATGGGTGCATAGAGTAAAGTACAAGTTTGATGGACAGGTTGAAAGGTATAAGGCTAGGTTGGTTGCTAAGGGGTTCAATCAACAGGAGGGTCTTGATTACACTGAAACATTCTCTTCGGTAGTTAAAATGGTCACAGTGAGGTCTATTATAGCTCTTGTTGCCTCTTGTAACTGGTTCATTTTTCAAATGGATGTTCACAATGCATTTTTGCAAGGTGACCTCCTTGAGGATGTGTACATGCAGATTCCTGATGGTTTTGTAAACCAGGGGGAGAAATATATGGTTTGCAAACTACACAAGTCCTTGTATGGACTTAAGCAAGCTCCTAGACAATGGAACTTAAAGCTTACAGAAGCATTACTTACTATAGGATTTCTTCAGTCTCACTATGACTACTCCTTGTTCACATAGAAGGTTGGAAAGGACCTAGTCATTATCCTAGTCTATGTAGATGGTATTCTAGTCACAGGAACAAGCTTCTCACTAATTCAAAAGGTAAGAAAAGATCTGCAGATAAAGTTCAAGATGAAAGACTTAGGAGAGCTAAAGTACTTTCTTGGCATAGAATTTTCAAGATCAGAGAAAGGTATGATCATGTGCCAGAGAAAATATGCATTAGAGCTTGTATCAGAAATGGGATTGTCAGGCAGCAAACCAGCCTCTACACCCTTCGAATTTAATCAGAAACTCACCTCCACAGACTATGACAAATGTATTGGTGTAAATCAAGAGTACAAGCCTTTGGATGATCATGGGAAGTATCAAAGGCTAATATGAAGACTATTGTACCTGACTATGACAAGACCAGACATCTCCTTTGTTGTTCAAGTACTAAGCCAGTTCATGCATTCACCCAAACAAACACACATAAAGGTAGCACTCAGAGTAGTGAAGTATGTTAAAGGAACAACTGGTATTGGCCTGTTTATGCTCAACAAGACAAGTAATGTGCTAGTAGCTCACTGTGACTCAGATTGGGGTGGTTGTGTAGAGAGTAGAAGGTCTATCACTAGTTATGTAGTGAAGTTAAGTGATACTGTGATATCCTGAAAGTCTAAGAAGCAGAATACAGTTTCAAGAAGCTCTGCAGAGGCAGAATTCAGAAGCATGGCAACAACAGTAGCTGAATTAGTCTGGTTGAAGGGATTATTCACAGAACTAGGAGTAGAAGTTGCTATGCCTATACAGTTGTTTTGTGACAGCAAGGCAGCTATTCAAATAGCTGCACACCCCATATTCCATGAGAGAACAAAACATATTGACATAGACTGTCATTTTGTTAGAGAAAAAATTCTTAAAGGCTTAGTTCAAACTCAACACATAGGCACCTAGGAGCAACAAGTTGATTTGTTAACAAAAGGCCTATGTAAGCCACAACATGATGTATTGGTGAACAAGCTGGGAATGAAAAATATATTTCAATCCTCAGCTTGAGGAAGAGTGTTGAAGCTGTGCAACTCAAGCTAAAGTGGTTGAATTAAAACAGATTGTAAATAACAGTTAGTTAGTTAGTTAGTTAGCTGGTAGTTAAGAAATTAGTTAGCTGCTAATGATAGATTAGTGTGAGTCGGTGGAC
Source organism: Jaltomata sinuosa (assembly GCA_003996215.1). NCBI lineage: Eukaryota > Viridiplantae > Streptophyta > Magnoliopsida > Solanales > Solanaceae > Jaltomata > Jaltomata sinuosa. Next base: position 962,539 of record QJPP01000311.1, on the reverse strand, counting down.
TCTAACAGATTTGTTACCTATAAATAGTTGTAGTTGTAGGGTAGTTAATTATTCAGTACAATTCATCTTTCTTCAGCTCAATGGAACAGTTTTTTCCTGCATTTTCCTTTTCTTCTGTTTTCCTCTCTTAGCTGCCATTAATGGAGCTTCTCATCAAAAGAATCTGAGCATAAGAGTGTAGTAATATCCAAGATGAAAATCATGGCGAATTTCTTTAGGAAAATTACTACACATGTCATGAAGGTAATAATCATAATACTTATCGCAGGCATAAGCCCAATCAGAGATGATGATATTGCAAAAGCTGCATTTGATTCCTTCACTCTCTTGAAGGTGCAGCAATGGATGACGGTGGCTGAAGTGATTTAAGACAGTGTCACGAGGAAGAGGGCGATCTGGTGCATCAGCAAAAGCAGCTAGTAGTTGTGGGGTTCAGCCCCATACTTCCATATTTCAAGGAAGAAAATTACTTCCTTTTTTGGTAACATTTTTCAACTCCTGCAAAGTATGCAAAAATGTCAAGATATGCAGATTTTGAAAATCAGCCATTTAATGTGTTCATGGTGAACACTTTGAAAATGTTGTCTTCCATGATGTCATTGATGACATTGGCAAGGGCAACTTTTTCTCTATAAATTGATGAGCTTATGCTCATTTGTAAACACACCACACAGAGAGAAATATATAAAGAGAGCAGTGAGGTTCCACAGATTGTATAAAATAGTCTGTAAAGGAAAAATTAGAGTGAGCAATATTTTAGTGAGGTGGGTATTGAAAAGAGAGTTATTTCTTTTGAGTGTGTTGTAGTCACTTTGAGTACTGTACTCGTGACTATAAGTTGTAAAATTCCTTACTATAGTGATATCAGTTGCTCCTCTTGGTCCATGATTTTTCCCTTATTCAAAAAGGTTTCCACGTAAAATTCTTGTTGTCATTATTTTCCCATTTTATTTCCATTATTCCCCTGTGAATATTTTTGTTGTTATTCCAGATTTTCCCAACAACCTGGTATCAGAGCCTTGATTTGCGATATTTGTATTTTTTAGTTTACGATGAAAGCTAACACAAGTAGAATGGTTACTTTGAATGGCATAAATTAGGTCATTTAGAAGGAAAAAATGAAAGATCTGCATTATATCAAGAATTTTCATCAACCAGGCTTTGCTACTATAAAGCCTGATAATAAAACTGATGAAGAGTGGAATCTGTTGCACAGACAGGTTTGCGTGTTTATTAGGCAGTGAGTTGACGATAATGTGTTGAACCTTATTTCTGGGGAGACACATGCTGGGACCCTATGGGAGCATCTTGAAAGTTTGTATGCTCGAAAGACTGGAAACAATAAAATGTTCTTGATAAAACAGATGTTAAGTTTGAAATACCCTGATAGTTCTCCAGTGACAGATCATCTGAATAACTTTCAGGGGATCATGAACCAGTTATTTGCTATGGTCATTAAATTTGACGAAGAAATCCAAGGCTTGCTTTTGCTTGGTTTCCTACCAGACTCTTGGGAAACATTTAGAACTTCATTGTCAAATTCTGCTCTAGATGGTGTAATCAATATGGATTTTTCCAAGAGCAGCATTCTTAATGAAGAGATGAGACGAAAGTCTCAAGGTTCTTCTTCGTCGGATGTCCTCGTGACTTGCCCAAGAGGGAGAAGCAGGAATCATGATTTTCAAAATAGAGAACATAATAGAAGTAAATCTAGAGGCATACTTAGAGATATTGAGTGCTATCATTGTGGGATGAAAGGGCACACAAAGAAGTTTTGCTTAAAGTGGAAGAAGGAGAACAGGGATAAAGAGGAAAAGAAAAAAGATGGCAATGAAAATTGCATAGCCGTCGTCACCACCGAAGATCTTGTTACTGTCCTTGATGTGAATCTGTTAAATATTGCTTGCGATGAGTCAAGCTGGGTTGTGGACACTGGTGTCGCATCTCATGTGACATCAAGAAAGGATTTTTTTTCTCATCCTATACTTCAGGTGACTTTGAAAGTTTGAGTATGGGTAATGAGACTGTATCTAAGGTGGTTGGTATTGGTACAATTTATTTGGAAACTAGTGTTGGAACTAAACTAGTTTTAAACAATATAAAGCATGCACCTGATGTTTGTTTGCACTTGATTTATGTCGGTGTTCTAGATGATGAAGGATATGTTAGTACCAATGGTGGTGGAAAATAGAAACTCATTAAGGGTTCCCTGATTGTGGTTCGTGGTGATAAGCGTTATGGTATATATTGGACTACGGCTTCTACTTGTGCTGATATGGTGAATGCAGTTGAGAGCGATAGCTTTTCAACGTTATGGCATAAGAGGCTTAGCCACATTAGTGAGAAAGGACTTAATGTTCTGGCCAAGAAGAATTTTTTGTCAGATTTTGAAAGTGCTAAATTAGAAAAGTGTGAGAACTGCTTGGCTGGAAAACAAAATAGAGTTTCTTTCAAGTCTCATCCTCCCTCAAGAAAGACAAAGTTGCTTGAGCTGGTGCATTCAGATTTATGTGGTCCAATGAAAACACAAACTTTGGGTGGTGCACTTTACTTTATCACTTTTATTGACGATTGCTCAAGAAAACTTTGGGTCTATGTCTTGAAGACTAAAGACCAAGTGTTGGGTGTCTTAAAGCAGTTTCAGGCTTCAGTTGAAAGAGAAGCAGGGAAGAAGCTGAAATGTATTCGTACTGATAACGGTGGTGAATATTGTGGATCATTTGACGAATACTGTAAGCAGCAGGGTATCAGACACCAGAAGACTCCTCCTAAGACTCCTCAGTTGAATGGTTTAGCAGAGAGGATGAACAGGACCTTAATGGAAAGAGTTAGATATTTGCTTTCTGAAGCAAAGTTGTCGAACTCCTTTTGGGGTGAGGCTTTATTGATCGATGCACATGTTATTAACCTATCACTTGTCGTTGCTTTGCAAAGTGATGTACCAAATAAAGTTTGGTATGGCAAGGATATTTCCTATGACCATTTGAAAGTGTTTGGTTGCAAAGCTTTTGTACATGTGCCTAAAGATGAGAGGTCAAAGTTAGATTCTAAGACAAGACAATGCATCTTCATTGGATATGGCCTTATGAGTTTTGTTACAGGCTATATGATCCAGTTGAGAAGAAGCTTGTAAGAAGTCGTGATATTGTCTTCATGGAAAATCAGACCATTGAAGATATTGATAAAGCAGAGAAGCTAGAATCTTTAAGTTCTGATGGTGTAGTTAATCTTGATCCAGTTCCTCATACAAGTGTGCATGATGTTGGTGGGCTTGATAATCATGGTGATGCCCAGAATCATGTTCCGGATCAGCATGTTGATGTTGATAATGATAATGATGTTGTTGATGATGCTCCTGCTCATGAAGTTGTGGATGATTCAAATAATCCACTTAGGAGGTCTACAAGACAGCCTATTTCCTCTTCTCGTTATTCACCAAATGAGTATGTGTTACTCACTGACGTGGGAGAACCTGAATTTTATGAGGAGGCCATGGAAGATAAGCATAAGGATCAATGGATTGAAGTCATGCAAGATAAGATGAAATCTCTGCATGAGAATCACACTTATGAGCTGGTGAAATTGTCTAAGGGCATGAGAGCTCTGAAAAATAAGTGGGTGTTCAAAGTTAAAGTTGAAGAACACAGCTTGAATCCTAGGTACAAAGCTAGATTGGTTGTTAAGGGATTTGGTCAAAGGAAGGGTATCGACTTTGACAAAATATTTTCTCCTGTTGTGAAAATGTCCTCCAATCGTACAGTTCTAGGTTTGGCTGCTAGTCTTGATTTAGAGATTGAGCAGATAGATGTGAAGACGGCTTTTCTTCACGGTGACCTAGAAGAAGAAATTTATATGGAACAACCTGAAGGCTTCAAGGTAAAAAGTAAAGAAAATTTTGTGTGCAAACTTAAAACGAGTTTTTATGGCTTAAAGCAAGCTCCTAGACAGTGGTACAAGAAGTTTGAATCTGTTATGGGGGAGCAAGGCTACAAAAGGACTTCTTCAGATCATTGTATTTGCACAAAGATTTTCTGACGATGATTTTATCATCCTCTTGCTATATGTGGATGATATGTTGATTGTGGGAAAGAATACTTCCAGGATAGACGATTTGAAGAAACAGTTGTGTAAGTATTTTTCTATGAAAGACTTGGGTCATGCTAAACATATTTTGGGCATGAGAATCACTCATCTCAGGGATGAAAGGAAGCTTTACTTGTCACAGGAGAAGTACATTGAACGTGTACTGGAGTGTTTCAATATGAAGAATGCTAAGCTTGTTAGCACATCTCTTGCTGGTCATATGAAGTTAAGCAAGAAGATGTGTCCTACAACAAATGAGGAGAAAGAGAGCACATCCAGAGTTCCATATTCCTCCGTAGTCGGAAGTTTAATGTATGAAATGGTATGTACCTAACCTGATATTGCTCATATTGCTCATGCAGTCGGTGTTGTTAGCAGGTTTCTTAACAATCCCGAGAAAGAGCATTGGGAAGCTGTGAAGTGGATACTCAGGTATCTAAGAGGAAGCTCAGATGAATGCTTGTGTTTTGGAGGATCAAATCCAATATTGAAGGGCTATACAGACGTTGATATGTAGGTGATCTTGATAATAGAAAATCAACTACTGAATACCTGTTTACTTTTTCAGGGGGAGCTATATCATGGCAATCAAAGTTGCAGAAGTGTGTCGCACTGTCTACAACTAAAGCGGAGTATATTGCGGCTACTGAAGTTGGCAAAGAGATGATATGGCTCAGACGATTCCTTCAAGAACTTGGGTTGCAGCAAATAGAGTATGTTGTCTATTGTGACAGTCAGAGTGCAATAGATTTGAGCAAGAACTCCATGTACCATGCAAGAATAAAACACATAGATGTAAGATATCATTGGATTCGTGAACAAGTGGAGAGTGAATTGTTTCACATCAAAAAGATTCACACAAGTGAAAATCCTGCGGATATGCTTACCAAAGCGATACCAAAAGACAAGTTCGACCTGTGTAGAGAACTTGCCGGCATAAGCTCTCTCTAAGAAGACGGAGATACCTCCTTCAGATGCATGGGACTGGAGGGGGAGATTTGTGGGGTCCATCCCCATACTTCTATGTTTCAAAGAAAAAAATTACTTCCTTTTTTGGTAACATTTTTCAACTCCTGCAAAGTGTGCAAAAATATCAAGATATGCAGATTTTGGAAATCAGCCATTTAATGTGTTCATGGTGAACACTTTGAAAATGTTGTCTTCCATGATGTCATTGATGACATTGGCAGGGGCAACTTTTTCTCTATAAATTGATGAGCTTCTGCTCATTTGTAAACACACCACACAGAGAGAAAAATATAAAGAGAGTAGTGAGGTTCCACAGATTGTATAAAATAGTCTATGAAGAAAAAATTAGAGTGAGCGATATTTTAGTGAGGTGGGTATTCAAAAGAGGGTTATTTCTTTTGAGTGTGCTGTAGTCACTTTGAGTATTGTACTCGTGACTACCAATTGTAAAATTCCTTACTATAGTGATATCAGTTGCTCCTCTTGGTCCGTGATTTTTTTCTATTCAAAAGGGTTTCCACGTAAAATTCTTTGTGTCATTATTTTCCCATTTTATTTCCATTATTCCGCTGTGAATATTTTTGTTGTTATTCCGCGTTTTTCCAACAATAGTAACTGACTCACTCGCAATGACTTCCCTCCTCTGTGGACATTGAGCTTAGTTTCCTTGTCAACGAAATCCTTCATTTTCTGCTATGTTTCTCTTGTAAATTCTGAATTTTACTGCACCTTGTGTATTGGCACATAACTATACATGTGTATATATACACACACTCTCCCTCTTTCATTTTCTTTTTAGGAAGATCAACAGTCCTGATTTATGAATCTCGACAAGTTCTTTATGGATACTCGCCATATCATGACTAAATGCATTTAACCTTGTATTTATCTGAAATGTGCTTTGATTTCTCCACTAACAAATCCCAATGATTTGCTTTGATTAATGTATGCTAATTACAATAATCAAAGCACTTCCCATGACTGAACTCTGCATATCTCTTTTCTGTTTCTTTCTGATTATATTTATATTATTATTTGACTTTCAAAATGGGAATCTCAAATGCCCTGCTTGTCAAAACTATATAAATGACGGTTCTGGACGGGCATGCTGTTGCACTGAATGCAATTTTTTTATTGATCGTTTTTGCGCTAGCGCTCCCAAGGCCTTGACATTGTTGGATGTCAACTACGAGCTTGTTTTTTCATTCCCAATCAAACATGAGAAGGCAGTTATCAAATGCAACATTTGTTCTGAGATAGTTGTGACAAAAGACGGTATGTTATACTATAATCCGGAGTGCGATGAGGCGCTGCATGTATCTTGTGCCCTTATTGTAGAATCTTGAAACAATGAGGAGACAGATAACAGTTTATCAATTCAGCTTTTAAACGAACTGAGGATAGCAGATTAAACAGTTCTTCTGCAGGCTCACTGCTTGTACTGTCTTTCTCAGTTTCTTTCAGTCTTTTCTTTGTTTCCCATTGGTGTGGCTTTTTCTGCTGTCTGGTTTTATCTTAGTGTCTATGCATTAAAATTTTCATCTTCTCTGGATTTCTACCCTGGTAAGTTCTCAAGTCCTTCGACCTTAAGTCAATTTGCTGGTCTTTTTTTTTTTAATTCCAATTTGCACTTTCCGATATGTGACATTGTTTAGCCTATCGGTTAGTAGTTAGCATATATAAAAAACAAGACAGATGTAAATAATTGAGAACGAATCTGAAAACGCAATAGACGACACACAAATTTAACTTGGAAAAACCCCAAGTCGGGGAAAAAGAACCACGGGCAATGATGAGCACAATTTACTATGTATAAGGTAGAGTACAATTAAGTTCTCAAGGATTTAAAATGCAGGAATAAGGACAAGAAAAAGAATGAAAACCATATATATGCATAATAGAAACTGCCTCGAACAAATAGACTCCACTTCCATGAAAAAGTTTGCCGGTAAGCTACACAATCATCACTATGATCTTCTCAATTGTCCTAAAATTGTGCCATGCCAAGAAGAGCTGACCAAGTTTTAAAGGAAGAACTGGATTTGAAACAACATGACCGAATCGGAATAGTCAAGATAAAGGGGCAGAACAAGAAAATATGAGGCAACCTTAACAATTAACACTATCAATTCCATTGGCATAGATGAGGTCATGAAAATAACATCATTCAGAAGTACCATACATGATTGTTTTCTTATAGTATCTGTTTTCCTTATCGACGGTTAAGACATTTAAGCAAAAGAAGAGTTAAATCGACAAGGTAAAGTAACGCTAACCATCATAACAAAATGGCAACAGAGTTTTCATTACAAGACTTACGCTTACGCACACAGCAGAAACAAACATACCAAGATATAACACTACCAAACTAACCAAGTTTTGCTAGCCAATTCTAGACAAGATAGGGGAGAAGATTTCGGCCATAAATTAGGGGAGAAAATCGCCAATTTTCAACAACAAGCCTTTGAATAGGTTCTATAAAAAATCTATTGCTATGAATCATAAACGAAAATCTCCTACTACTATTATATAATTATGAGAAATCTCGAAGGATTTTTGGGTCTGGGAGGGTAGAGGTTTCATGAAGAATTTAGACAAATGCAATACTTGGTGTGAATTGTAGAAACTCGTGAACCATCGAGTCTTTGAACGCAAGTTGCGCCCGAAGCCATTAGGCCAAAGGCACGTCTAGGTCTAGCATCAAGGAATAATACTAAGTCATTACGCAAGTTGCATTAGGCCATTACGCAAATTTTTTAACCCTATCTCACAGATAAAGAGTCTATTTCCAATAGACCCTCAACTCAAGGAAAGATAGTGCCAAGCCAATCAGAAAGGAAAAAAAAAAAGATCAAAAGACATAATTAAAAGGAGATCATGAACTTCTACTTTTACATTTTACTCTGGTAATTTCTTTTGTTTGTCTATACAAAATACATCTATATGAAAAGTAGAGGGTAAAAGGAAAACTAAAAATACAAAAAGGATTTTAAAAAAAAAAGGTTAGTAATTTTAGGGAAAATATATATATTAAGATGGGCCTAATAGAATTAACTTGGCTAGCTGGCTAATAAGAAGTTTTTAGTTATTCTTGTCGAGGCCGCGCCAACCAAAGAGAGCTGAGAGCTCTGAGCCTATGGAAATATTCAGCAATTGCCAGAAAACACCTTGTAGCTTGACGACTCGTCAAGATTTGATGAAGTCGATAAATTGTCTGGTGCCTCAAATTATCCGCCGTAAATGAAAAATAATCATTAACTCATATTTTGAATAGATAATTAAGTAAGAAATCAATTCATGTTAATTTGACTATGAAGAGATTTTTGTGAATTTATTTAATTAAATATTTTAAATCGCCATCAATGTAAAAAATGTGAAAATCCCAATAATAATTGTGACTAGGGTAGTTATTGACTTAATGTAAGGTTTAATTACAAATTCAGAATGTGAAAAGACAACTACTATTAGCTGGGAAATATAAAATTTTAATATTACATGTATATAATAACTACTCAATATTTTCATGATTCAGAAGAGGAGCCTGGATTTTAATTTATTCAAAACACGACGACTTCAACTCTCAAGTGTTAATATTTGGGTTTCTAATTAAATCTGTGTAATGAATTTTTAACATAAATATATTATTTGCAAAAGTTATTATATAGAAACCCAAGGGTTTAAACCCAAGTTTCTAATTAACCCGTATATATATATATAGTTGTGTTCTAAGTCAATAGGTTTATGAATTATGACTATGACTTTCATACAAATATATGGGCCTAACTTATATTTTTGGGTCCCTCCCCTATGTATTTGGTAGTGTCAGTTTTACAAGTTTGTACTCTTGTGTTGTTTTGTACTGAAATTTCTTCAAAAATGAAATTTAAATATACTCTACCAAATAATTAGGGTTTAAAGCTCATATTTTTAAGAGAAAAAAATGAGGGCAGGGGAATGGGAAATGGTGGAGGGATTGCAAGATGAGGAATCGAACCCTCACCAACAAGGTAAAAGTTCAGGTAGCTAACCAACTGAGCTACTAAGATTCCCCTAGGTTTTAAGCTCCTACTTTTCACGACATGAGAACTTATCTTGTACCAAAAGCGATTAATTGTTTATAGGATTTCTAGAATAGGAATAGGCCGATTGGATGTCTTCATTTAAGCAACGATACAAAAGAAGAACAAAACGAAATGAGAGGCCGAGGGCAGAAAAAAGATCAGTCAAGTCGATTAGGCTCGACGATCGAAAACTAACTGTGCATGTCGCCCACATAGCTTTAGATTCCCAGAAAATATAGAAAAAGAGTCCGAGAGTTTAGCCTTTTGAAGAGCCAGTCTCGTAGGGCGACCGAGCCAAGCTGAGTCAGAAAGGCTTGAATTTTAGATAATTTTTGTACAAATGATATCTTTCAATCAACAAGAGTTCAAGGCCATTTGTTATAGGTAAATATTGGTTAGACACTGATTAAATGAAGTCTATATATGGAAATGAGCTGGAGATAATAGGTCATACATAATGGAGTAGGTTTTCCAACTAAGGAGTATGTACGTGAGTGTAAATATATATATATATATATTCAATTTATACAATATTCAATTGTGATAATCTAAAGTTATTATTATGCGTCCGGTATATATTTATGTATACATTTAGTATGTGATAAATTTTGAAATCTAGTAGAAAATAGGTCTTTTCTTCCTCATTTTACTTCAATTTTTGTCCCACAAGATGTTGCATGTGATGAACCTGAAACTTTGGATGGAGAATCTTTAAATTTGAAATCACTAACCCAATTTTTATAAACCTTTTTCATAGAGCTAATTTTACCTATTAATTTTACGAAAAAAATCAACAAAAACTCACAATAATGACACAAGGTGTAAACCCTTTTATTAAAAATATAAAAATAGGCTAAGATAACTGATGATTGAAAAGACAGAAAGTTTGTAAGAATTTGTATGATTCCAATTGAGAGGTTTGTGAATGAATGGAAGAAGAGATGAAGTAAGAAAATATTCTAGGAGGAGAGAGGAAAAAATTGAAATATGCAAAATATTTATGGGCTGTGAATAATTGTCGAAAATGTCAAATATGACTATTAGATGCCAATTTTTTAAAATTAGGCTAATAGATGTCAATTCCTTCTCTTACTTGGTACACCCCCATTTTTTTATTTTAAAATTTGGCTGACATGCAATATATATAAACCTATGAGAAATTTTAAGAGATTCATTGAACATGTGTACACTATTCATGTAGAATTCAATAACTTAAAATAACTAAAATTTTGAACCCGCAAGCTTTAAATCCGTCTCTACCTTTGAACCCGTGATTTATACTTTTGTGTAACTGGGTTTAGCCGGAAAAAAAGGATATGATACTTTGAAACTGTTGAAGGGGGTCATAGAACTCTAACAAGTTCAAATGTGAACAAGGTCAAGGGGATAACAAGTACTCTAACAAAGTTCAAGTGTTTTATTAAAAAAAAAAAAAAACTAATTTAGGGGACTTTATGTATTTTCTCTATATATTAGACAAACACATAATTTTATAATCACAATGAATTCAATACTTAACACTTTTAAAGTCAAACTCATCAAGTTAAATCTCCGATTGCTTCTGTTCCAAATTAAACCATCAAATGTCTCAACTAATTCCTTTTTTCATACCAAATGACTAGATCAAAGCTATATATTACCCAATGAAAAGAAACAATTTTAAGAAAGCTAAGCCATTCACTATTGGAGACAAAAGAACATATCCCTCTTAGCTCAATATACAATTAAATGACATACTTACATTAAGAATCTTCAGTAGACGTAAGATATAAATTCTAGTTATATAACTAACATATGCATAGAAGATATTTTTGAACTAAGAATTAAAGGAGACGTTGTTCAATCACCATGCAAATAACAAGTTGATCATGAGGTCCCAAATCCTTAGTAGAGGGTGTTGATCTGTTCTACTGTCACTGTGTTGTGCCTTATTATTACTATTAGTCTCTGGAAAACTAATATAACTACTGCTTGATCCTCCACTTAACTGGTAGTTATCATGAGGACCAATTGTTGAAAACAAGTGCTCCGTTGAAATCCAATTAATAGATTTGTTGATCACCCCATCATCAATATCCTGCATCTTCTTAGCATTAATTATGAATGGATGATTAAGTAACATCTCCGCACTCCATCTCCCATTATGATCCCTCTCTAAACACATTCTCACAAAGTCCTTCGCTTCATTAGATATATTATTCGGTATCTCTGGTTCTTCATATGATATCTTCAACTCTAATTCCTTACTACTCTTACATCCCGACCATACTCGCCTCCCAGTCATCATCTCAACCACTATGCATCCAAGAGCCCAAATATCAGTCGCTTTACCATAAATGCAACATATGATGGGGGCACTTCTTCGACCTATCCCAATATGTGCGTGTTTTAGTTGATCTCAGCGACAGCCCAAAATCAGCCAATTTCAAATCCACAATATCATCATGCCCTCCGCGAGGAAAAACAAGAACATTATCCGGTTTCATATCGCAATGGATAAACCCTTTACGATGAACGTACGAAATCCCCGCTAAGAGCTGAAAACTGTAGTACGCAGCCTCTGATTCTCCGAGCATCTTCTTCGACTTATGAATTAAATCTTGCAAAGTTCCACCCTCAGCATACTCGAGCATGAGGTTATAAGTGTGCTTACCGTTTTCGACGCTCACATCAAATTCTGCAGATTTCACTGCTGCATATATTGTACACGAACAGTTTATCGAGGTGGCAAGAGACATTGTTCCGTAAGAACCAGCGCTCAACACCTTAAGCTTTTTCCAGTACATACTTTCTTGATCGATGAGTTTTTCTTAGCTAGCTAAAACCCTGGATATATAGGTTTGATGAGTAACTTTTCATGCCTAAATGGCTTCTCACCGGAGGTATTTATAATGTATAGTAATTTCTTTTCCTAATGTTATTCTGTTTGGGAATGAGTTTTCCTAAGCAAATTCGGTATCCAAGTTACTATTATTTTCTTTATTTATATTAATTATTAAGGGGTAAAAATATTTAATATTTATTAAAGATTGTGATCTGGGTGCGTGCCTTCTCTTTTCCTATTCTTATTATATTTAGGAATACAATATGCTTGGTCATTGGAGTTAATTTTTTTATTTCCTATTGTTCATTGGGCTTTAATTAGATGTTTTCCTAACAATATTCTTAACTTTATACGGAAGGAAAAATATTTTTCACATCCTTATTTTCTTCTATTAGAAATTCACAAATTAACCATATATATGTATAAAAACACAACATACAAACAAATAAATAATACGTACACAAGATTAATATGTCGATCTCTTTGAGACCTGAGAAGAAAAGATGATGGGAATTAAATATATGGAGAACACAAAAACTTTTAGGCTTGAAACAATTCTAACATTTTCCTAAAAGTGATATTTGCCCCCTCTCATCCACAAAAGGCAATGAGATTGTATTCAAATAAGTACTGTAGTAAGAAATTTGGAGGTTCACACAACTACACATTGTTGTATAGTCCTTAAATGTTAGAATAATCTTTAAGATAATTATCTTTATTAACTATTCCTTGTATCTTAGAATATTTATAGTATAAATTTTCCTTTTTAGGGACTTCTAGAAAAAATTCAAACAAATATTCTTATTTCATCTACAAAACCAAGAAAACACACAATGCTTGAAGTCTTTTTATAGCAAGGCTTGTTTGAACTCTAGCATTTTACTGTACTTCAATCTAGCACACTATGGTGGAGTTTCACTTATAGAAGTTGATTTGTTATTTTTAAGTTGGATATATTTTTAGTGAAACATTATTTTGCATGAAAAAGTGGCTAAATATCAATTAGTTTCGAAATTGCAACTTATTTTTAAATAGGAGTTGTAAAAGTGGTTGTTTGTGAATTTCTTCCCATTTGACAAGAAGCCACTCCCTTTGAAACGTGACAAGTACTATTTTGTACAGAGAGAGCATCATTTATCAGTCCCTTGACATTTAAAAGTAAAGACAAGACATTCTGAATCAAAATTTATGTGGGATTTGTGATGCTTTTCTTGTCTATAGTTGTGGTGTTTGGATCAATTTGTATGCACTTAAATGACCGTTCCTCATTGGTTGTCCCCGGATTCCATTATCAAGAAGTGTATCCACGGCTTCTTGTACTAATTTCTCCTGACACATTACTAATTCTCCTGGCGTAGATCTACTTGTTGTTAATAGATCGTTGAAGCACCTAAAGGAGAATTTGGTGTCTTTTTGGTCAGTAATGGAAGCAATCGTCCTTACCGTCGTAAAATAAGAGCACTTCACGAGACACTTGCCACCTTTCACCAGTTAGATAACGGGTAGCTCTGTTCACAAAGGCTTGAACAAATAAAAAAGAAACCATCTAATATGTTATCTCTGCTGAAAATTATGTTATACTCCCTCCGTTTCAATTTGTTTGGCCTATTTTGACTTGACACGGAGTTTAAGAAAGTAAGAAGACTTTTGAATCTTGTGGTTAAAAATTAAAGATATGTCAAATGTACCAAAATGCCCTTTAATCTTGTGGTCTTAAACATGTCATGTGGAAAGTTGAAATTGAAGAGTTACTAAAAAAGGAAAGAGACATTCTTTTTTAAACGTACTAAAAATGAAAGTAGGTCAAATAAATTGAAACGGAGGCAGTAGAAATTAACTTTCCTATGGTGGGAAAACCATTTTAATCAAGAGTGTTATTCAATCCCTGCTCATTTACAACCTCTTTGCTTTAAATCCCCTTAAAGGTACTCCCAAGCTTATTGAAAAACACTTGGCTGATTTCTTCTGTGGGAAACAGTGAGGAGCACAAAGAAATATCACTGGAACTCTTTAAAGAATTTGTGTGTTCCATTTGATGAAGGAGGTATTACATTAGAATTATGGAGGATATTAGTCATATAATAGCATTCACGGTGGCATACCTTCATTAAAGATTGACGGGCTTCAATGAAAAATCAAAGAAAATAATTATTGTGGAAGAAGTGTCCAAAAATGAGCTCAATAATGACTCGAGAATTAGGGCACATAGTGGACTAGGTACTACACATATTCTATGGTCCAAATCCAAGCCCAAAGGAAAGAAATATTGGGCCAAAAAAAAGGAGCCCAAAAGATCTGAGTTTTGGATGCTCACATAGAGGCCCAAAGGAGGATTTCCATGCCCATAACAAAAGAGCTGATTTTGCTTGCTGATTTGCACGACCAAATAGGGCTCAATCCATGCGATAATCAAGCCAAATATGGCTGCAAAGGAGTACACCAAATTAAGGTAATTAAAGTGTACATCGGTTTTGGGTGCAAATTTGTCACTTTTCTCTTATTTTTGTTAGGTAGTTCTTGGGACTATTTTTAGGGATAATTATACAAACTGACCACTCGGTCATAATTTTTTCACAAAATATAGCCCAGCTATGATTTGTTAGGAATAATTACATAGAATGACCACTCGGTCATAATTTTTTTTCTAAATCATCCTTCTTCTTTGATCTCCTTCTTCCGGCCATTAATGACTTCTTCTTCCCTTCCTTCTTCTTCCTTCTTCCTCCTTCCTCCTTCTTTCTTCGTTCTTCCTTTTCTTATTCTTTTTTTTCTTCTTTCATGTTCAATAGTTAAACTTTTTTGAAAAGTTCAATTTTTAAAATTTTGACGTACCGCAAACATGAATCGTTTCGAGCGAATTATATACCAAAAGATTTAAAACATCGAGAGGAGTTCATATCTAAAATTTGAGATTTTTTAGAGGAGATTTTGAGTTAGTCAGGATTGAAAGAACTTGTTTGGAGAGGTTGTATTGATGGTTGAAAGCTTTGTTGTTTATTATGATTCCATTTTGGAGACTTAATGACGGGGAACAAAAAGATCAATACACGTGTATACACTATTTATATAATATTGATACACATTTATACACCATTTATATAATATCGATACACATTTGTGCACTATCTATATAATATTGATACACGTCCATACATCATTTATACAATTTAGATACATTACATAACTTTTATACAATATTAATACATGTTTATATACTATTTATACAATTTTGATGCATTACATATCACGACTCAATCCGCCGTGAGTGGCACCCACCCAAACCCCCTGGATGAGTGGACCAAAATCAACCCAACACTTAGTAAAGTCTAACAGCTCAAAATTAGTTTGCATTAAATTATATTAACATTCACTATCAAAATACTAGTAAGACAAGATCCTGTAGAAATACCCCTAGAATTGAAAGTCACCGTACCAAAACATCTACCAAAATGTATAGAATGAGGATGCAACCTCAATAAAACAAGAGTTTAAGCCTGAAATAAATGAGCTACAACCAAACGGGATGAAGACAAGGTAGCCCGGAAGAAGAAGCTCACCCTTGCAATCTGAAATCGCCGGGACTAGATCTAAGGTCGCGTAGGAGCCGCCGGAAGATGTCTTGTACTCATAAAAAGAAAACGAGTGCAGAATCAATACACAACCTCCGTGTACTGATAGGATCATCGACCAGCTCCAATAAATAATATAAATACAACAAACCAAAATCGAGTAAAGTAGCACAAATATGTAACATAATGTCAGGCCCTCACCCTACCTTCTAACTCATCAACCACATGAAAAAAGGTTCAACAATCATTTAACCATGAACAACAATCAAGACATTTACCCTTATTACATTCCCGGATCAACTACGGATCCCTAGACCAACACCTAGTGTTAACATGCAATGCCCGGTCCACTCCAGGACCCTCCTCACATTTAAGTGTAACAGTCCGGCCTCTCAAGGACCAACATAGTAAAACATCAATTCAGCAAAATCAACCCGGTCCACTCATAGAACCATCAACAATACAATCAATAATGCAATTTAAACCCGTACAATGCGTGGTACCCGAGCCAACCAATATATATAACCTATACCAGGCGTAATACCAAGTCAACCATTAGTATTCCGTATCAGGCGTGGTACCCGAGCCAACCGTTAGTATTCCGTACCAGGCGTGGTACCCGAGCCAATCGTAATATCACACAAAAAACAACAGTCAATACTAAAATGAACAGAAACACCCTTGTAAAACCAACAAGCATAAATCAAGTTCATTTCACATAATTGAAATCTAAAACACTTGGATATTCATAACTTCCTTTCCTAAGCACGAAAGCACATACAATACTGAGTTAAAGTTACATGTATTCACATTGCATTTGGCAAGACATTAACCATCACCTACCTCGAGTAGCATGAAATCTTATTGGACTGGAGCCTTTCCATTTTCAGAAGCTTGTGCTTGCTCTTGGTCTAAAAACAAGTATATAATTAGGGTTGAGCATAAATATCGAAGAACCAAAAAATTAGACCAAACCAAATTAATTCAGTTTTTCAGTTTCGATTCTTCGGTTTGATTTCGGTGTTAAAATTCTTAAAATTTTGGTATTCGATTTGGTTCTCAGTTTTAGTATTTTGATATTTCGGTTCTTCGGTCTAACCGAATTTTACTACATATATATAAAATATTACACTAATCTGATTTTTCCAATTTCAGGCCCAAATTACGTGCCCATTCCCAGGCCTATTTCCCTGTATTCCCAATTCTCATTTACCTCAACCTTAATGCCTTGACTTAATTTTACATTTCTTCTTCCCTCAGCTCTTCGTTTCTTCTCCTCCGTTCTTTCTTTGATAAAATTTCTTAAATCCCTCAAATCTCAATAAAAGGCTGCTGAGCAGCTGCTATTTGTTGTGCTCTTTCAATGAGAACTTTTTCCTTTTTTCTATTTCTTTTTTACTTTTTTGTCTGTTGGATTTGTTAATACCATATCAATTTGTTTTCATGTTCTTTTATCATTGTGTCTGCAGATTTTTTTATATCTGGTCTTTATTTATCATTATTTTTGCGAAATGGACACAATATTGGTGTCCAGATGGTGAAAAGCCTTTCAGGGTATCAAAAACTCAATCGTTTGCTATCTCACAATAAAGTGCAAGATGAAACACTGAAAAATTGAATTAAACCGAACCAAATTAGAAAATAATCGAACCGAACCAAACTAATTTAGTTTAGTTTTTGGTGTACACTAATGAAGAATCGAAAATCGAAAAATTGAACCGAAATTTAAAAAAACCGAATCGAAAAATCGAATGCCCACCCCTATATATAATAATGCTAACATCATTCCAATGGCCTAAAATACCCAGATTATATAAAATCCCAATCCCTGGGCCAAAAATATAATCATTCCACCCATTCTCGGGCTTTCCCACCACTAATTCGTCCTAAACTATCATTTTTATGGTACATTTAGCGAAATAAGGGTGATTAAGGCATGGAAGACCCATAAACAACATAACCCAAGAACCCAACACCCTAGAATCCCTTTTTCCCCTGGATTCTACATTCTTAGGTTACCCCAAACCTTTTTCCAAACCCGCAGTTAACTATTCTACTGCATAGAAAATATAGTACTAAGTTGGTGGAGCAAAATCTTTACCTTTGGGATGAAAAATGGTAAAAATAAAGTTAAAATTACCCAAATCGCCCTTGCCCTTCTCCAAAACGTTCTTGAGGAAAAATTGAATATTTTGAGGAAGTTTCTGCATTAAAACCCAATTCAGTCTGGTATAGCAGTCCGTACACTGCTATAGCAGCGCCGTCGTAGCGGAATCGACTGTTATGGCGGTGCTGACCGACGTTAACTTTCGCTATAGCGAAATTTCGCCGCTATAGCGGAGGTTGCGGTAACGCAGTGTCAACTGCTATAGCGGTTGACACGGGACAAAATCTCAGAAAATCCCACCAAAGTGCCTATTTTATAACACACCTTAAATCCTGACGTTCTGGAACAACCCCTTCACGTCAACCTTAATAGCGGGAGTTTTACTTTCCCGAATTTATTTTTTAAAATTCTCCCGTACTCATTAAGCCTTAGCTAACGAAAAAACTAGCTCAATACTAGATACATCACCAAATCCTCACCCGGATTGCCCTAGATCATACCCCATTTAGAAATCGACCGAGACTAGCCTAGCTCAAAATTTCCAACTTTCAAACCCGAAAATTTTCTAACTCGAAACTTGGCATGAAAGGTTTACCCATAACGATGAATCTGGTCGTTACAACAGATACCAATTTACCCATTGTTCGTCCCCGAATGATCAAACTCGAAAAGATGAAATAAAAGAGGAAAAGTGTAGTACCTGAATCCTCAAACAAGTGAGGGTACTTATCTCGCATGTCCTTCTCAGTTTTCCAAGTGGCTTCCTCAATTGGACGATGCTTCCATTGAACTTTCACTGATTTGATCTCCTTTGTCCTCAACTTTCAGACATCTCGATTAAGAATCGTAACTGATTCCTCTTCATATTGAAAATCCTGGTCTAGTAAAATCGAATCTTGCTTAATAATATATTCCCCATCCCCATGGTATTGCTTTAAAATGGATACATGGAAGACTGGATGGACCCCGGATAAACTGGGCGATAGCGCTAACCTATAAGCTACTGGCCCTACCATCTCGAGAACCTCAAATGGACCGATGTACCGAGGGCTGAACTTGCCCTTCTTGCTGAACCATATTACCCCTTCATTGGTGATACTTTCAATAACACACATGTTCACCAACCTGAAAATCCATGTCTCTTACCTTGCGATCTGCGTACTTTTTCTGCCTGCTTTGGGATGCTAGCAACTTGGTCTGAATTACTCTTGCTTTTTCCTGAGTCTCCCTTACCAAGTCCACGCCCAAAGGTTTCATATCGCCTGCCTCAAATCAGCCTATGGGTGATCTACATCCCCTCCCATATAGTGCCTCAAATGGTGGCTTGTCGATACTGGAGTGGTAGTTGTTGTTGTATGAGAACTCAAATAATGGTAGAAACTGGTCCCAATGACCCCCAAAGTCGATCACATATGCTCTCAGCATGTTCTCTAATACCTGAATTGTCCTCTCTGACTGACCATCTGTCTGAGAATGAAATGTCGTGTTGAAAATAAGTTGACTGCCTAACTCTTTGTGTAACTTATCCCAGAACTTGGAGGTAAGCTGCGTACCCCTGTCTGAAATGATGGAAAGTGACACCCCGTGCAGTCTCACAATCTCTTTAACATAGATTTTCGCTAATTACTGTGAATTATAATCCACCCTAACCGGAATGAAATGAGCTGACTTGGTCAGCCTGTCTACAATGACTCAAATAGAGTCATACTTTCCCAAAGTCTTAGGTAGACCCACCATGAAATCCAAAGCTATCCTTTCCCACTTCTACTCAAGAATGGGCATCTTTTGAAGCAATCCTGGAGGCCTTTGGTGCTCATAATTGACCTGCTTATAATTTTCACATTTAGACATAAAATCAGCTATGTCCCTTTTCATCCCAAGCCACCAATAAAGTTGCCTCAAGTCCCGATATATTTTGGTTATGCCCGGATGAATTGAATATCGCGAACCATGAGCCTCTGTCAATACTTTCTGAATCATGTCATCAATCCGAGGAACACAAATCCTCCCCCTGAAGCTCATCACCCTACTAGAGTCCAACGCGGCATCTCCGGACTCTCCGGATATTACCTTGCTCCGAAGCTTTTTCAACTGTGCATCCTGAAATTGTTTGGCCTTTATTTCTTCTATAAATGTGGATTTGACCTCAATACTGGCCAACACCCCACCCTGTTCTGAGATGCCCAATTGCATGAACTTTGATTCGAGAGCCCAAATCTCCTTAGCCAGTGGTCATTTAGACACCCCCAAATAAGTTAAACTGCCCATGCTAACCGTCTTCTGGCTCAATGTGTCTACCACCACATTAGTCTTGCCCGGGTGATACCGGATGGTCACGTCATAATCCTTCAACAACTCCATTCACCTCTTTTGCCTCAGATTCAAGTCCTTCTGAGTAAACACATGCTACAAACTGCGATGGTCCGTGAACACTTCACACTTGACACTATAGAGGTAGTGCCTCCAAATCTTGAGTGTAAAAACCATCGCTACCAACTCCAAGTAGTGAGTTGGGTAATTTTTCTCATGTCTTAGAACTCCCAGATGAGCGGACCAAAATCAACCCAACACTTAGTAAGTCTAACAGCTCAAAACCTGTTTGTATTAAATTAAACTAACATTCACTATCAAAATACTAGTAAGACAAGATCTTGCAAAAATACCCCTAGAACTGAAAGTCACCGTACCAAAATATCTACCAAAATGTCTAGAACGGGGATACAACCTCAATAAAACAAGAGTTTAAGCTTGAAATAAATGAGCTACAACCAAACAGGATGAAGACAAGGTAGCCCGGAAGAAGCAGCTCACCCTTGCAATCTGAAATCGCCGGGACTAGATCTGAGGTCGCGTAGGAGCCGCCAGAAGATGTTTTGTACTCATAAAAAGAACACGAGTGCAGAATCAATATACAACCTCCGTGTACTGATAGGATCATCGACCAGCTCCAATAAATAATATAAATACAATAAACCAAAATCGAGTAAAGTAGCACAAACATGTAACATAATGCCAGGCCCTCAGCCTACCTTCTAACTCATCAACCACATGAAAACAGGTTCAACAATCATTTAACCATGAACAACAATCAAGACATTTACCCTTATTACATTTCCGGACCAACTACGGATCCCTAGACTAACACCTAGTATTAACATGCAATGCCCGGTCTACCCCAGGACCCTCCCCACATTTTTAGTGTAATAGCCCGACCTCTCAAGGACCAATATAGTAAAACACCAATTCAGAAAAATCAGCTCGGTCCACTTATGGAACCATCGATAATACAATCAATAATGCAATTTAAACCCGTACCAAGCGTGGTACCCGAGCCAACCGATATATATAACCTGTACTAGGTGTGGTACCCCAGCTAACCATTAGTATCCCATATTAGGCATGGTACCCGAGCTAATCGTTAGTATCATGTACCATGCGTGGTACCCGAGCAACCGTAATATCACACAAAAATCAACAGTCAATGCTAAAATGAACAAAAACACCCTTGTAAAACCAAAAAGCATAAATCAAGTTCATTTCACATAATTGACACCTCAAATACTTGGATATTCATAACTTCCTTTCCTAAGCACGAAAGCACATACAATACTGAGTTAAATTTACATATATTCACATTGAATTTGGCAAGACATTAACCATCACCAACCTCAAGTAGCCTGAAACCTTACTGGATCGGAGACTTCCCATTTTCGAAAGCTTGTGCTTGCTCTTGGTCTAAAAACAAGTATATAATAATGCTAACATCAGTCCAATGACCTAAAATACCCAGATTATACAAAATTTCAATCCTCAGGCCAAAACCCAATTCCCAGGATTTTATATTCTTAGGTTAACCCAAACCTTTTCCTAAACCCGCAGTTAACCATTCTACTGTGTAGGAAATATAGTACTAAGTTAGGGAGTAAAATTCTTACCTTTGGGACGAAAAATGGTGAAAATAGAGTTGAAATGGCCCAAATCACCCTTTTCCCTCCTCCTTAACGTTCTTGAGGAAATACTGAACGTTTTGGAGAAGTTTCTGCATTAAAACAAGACTCAGTCCGCTATAGCGGCGCCGTCGTAGCGGAATCGACCGCTATGGCGATGCTGACCGACGTTGACTTTCGCTATAGCGGAGGTCGCGGTAGCGCAGTAACGGTTGACACGGGACATAATCTCAAAAAATTCCATCAAAGTGCTCATTCTACAACACACCTTATATCCTGACATTCCAAAATAACCCCTTCACGTCAACCTTAATACCGGAAGTTCTACTTACCCGAATTCATTTTCGAAAAGTCCCCCGAACTTCTTAATGCCTTAGCTAACGGAAAAACTAGTTCAACACTAGATACATCACCCAATTCTCACCCGGATTGCCCTAGACCATACCCCGTTCAGAAACCGACCGAGACTAGCCTAGCTCAAAATTTTCAACTCCCAAACCCGAAAGTTTTCTAACCCAAAACTTGACACGAAAAGTTTACCCATAACGACGGACCCGGCCGTTACATTACATAACTTTTATGTAATATAGATACACGTTTGTGCACTATATATACAATATCGATACACGTTCATACATCATTTATACAATTTTGATACATTACATAGCTTTTATACAATATCGATACACGTTTATAAACTATTTATACAATTTTGATACATTACATAACTTTTATACAATATCGATACACGTTTATACACTATTTATACAATTTTGATACATTACATAACTTTTATACACTGTCGATACATTACATATACATGCGGCTATTTTTTTGTATTTTTTTTTTGTAGCTAGTTCTTTTTTGGGCTATTTTTTTTTAAAGAAAACTTGACTATATTTATTGTAAACTAATTACTTTATTGTACATATTTGAAATTATCCCCTATTTTTATTTGTTTTCCTAGTTTAAAGGTTTTTTAATTTAAAGTTTTCGAGTTAGGTTTTTTATTTATTATTTTCATAAGGGAAAAGACTTAAATATACCATTGAACTATTAGAAATGGCTCATCTATGCCACTGCCGTTAAAAGTTTGGCTCATATATGCCACTGCCGTTAAAAGTTTGACTTATTTAAGCCACTGCCGTTACAGAAAAAGTTCATTCGTGCCATTATTTTCTAACGGTGGTTTTGCAAAACCATTTTCAGTTTATTAATTAAGAGCTCTAAATTGCTTGTCAAAAAGTTTATCCTCAATGGCACTTGGAACATGCACAAGCTGAAAGAGTTTCTCCCTGAAGAATACATCTGCACACACATTGGCACCATTGATATAGGCAACCATCTCAGAGAAGACCAAGTGTTGTAGGACCTCACAGATAGTGATAAGTATTTCAATAAGACTGCTTGGCATCTGGTCAGGCTAAAAAGGCCTAATCAACCTCTTATCAGTAAGATATGGCATCCCTCTGTTCCTTTTAAATTGTCATTTCTTATTTCTTGGAGACAATGGAAGGATAAACTCCCTTTTGATGAAGTTATTACCAAGTCAAGCAAAAACATATATGGTTTCTAGATGTAAATGTTGCGCTAATCCAAAAAATGAGACTATTTATCATGTATTTAGTGAAGGTAATGCAGCTAGTTATATTTGAAATTTGTTTGGTGCCCCTCTTGGTCTTAAACATTGTCAGTATTCCATTATATGTGTTTTGATTCTTGGTGGCAGGTAAAAGCTCAAAATGATGTACATAAGTTGACCCTTCAAGTTACTCCTATTATAATTTGATGGGCTCTTTCGAAAGAATATTGTGCTTACAGGTATGGTAATCAAAAGAAGTTCAGTTAGTATAGATTGGAGCAGCTAATAGGATGGTCAGTGCAAGCAACAGTACACAAAGCATAACCTAGCTGCAAGTTTGATATTCCCTGGATAGAGTTCTGTAAAAGTTGCAACCAATTTCTAGAGTAATTATTGTTTTAGGGGACTTTTAAGGGATGAGAAAGGAGATCTTATCATGACTTGCTCAATTCCAACTGAATGTAGCAGTCACAACATTGCGGAAGCTCAAGCTGCCTTTTTGGGGGAAACGGTGCATACAAAATGGCTTCACAGACTTAAAACTATTGAGATGGACTCTGAGTTGATGACAAATATGCTCAGGAACAGGAAGACTAATGACTACAAGCTAAACAAGATCGTTGAGGACACCTCTAATATGCTACACCAAGCCAATGTTCACTGCTTTAGGGAGGTCAATCAATTTGCAGATTGGCTAGCTAAAATGGCAATTAACACTCAAACCAGCAACATATACCTCTCTGCCCAACAACTTCCATAAGGTGCCTGGGGGCCTTTTCTAATGCACAAAAACCAAGTTCCTAGCTTAAGGTCTAGATTTGACAAAACAAAATTATTGGTTAGTTAGATGATGTAAATTGTAGAGTTGTGATGGACAATAATCATCTTTTGTTGTTAGCCCAATGTTTGAAGGATAGTCTCTATCCTTGTGTTGTATTGTAGAGGTAAGAATATATCCCCCTCTTGTACCACTTTTTGGATTCAATACAACACACCCCAGGAAAAGTTTTGAAAAATACTCTTCATAATTCAACACTTTCTTTATAAATATTCTATCGTCAGCAAAGCACTACTATAACAATTACCAGATTCATTCAGTGATAACCTTAGGATAAATCCTTTATTGTACCCACCTTTTGATCTAAGTAGATTTGAATTTTTGAAATTGTGTGAACAAAATCAGAAACCTGAACTAGGTCGATGACAATTTGTATATAAAGCTTGTGGAAATGAGGAAAATTTTCTTTGGAAATTATACCAATAGCTCGACAAAAAATTGTACCACAATATACAGTGGAATTACAAATCTAATACGCTCTAATATCCAATCGGCTCTAATCTGTGGATAGAATTAATGAAGACTGCACTCTTCTTACTATTCATGCTCTCCTTTTGTCAACAGTCTCTAGCAAGCGATATGTATATTGTTTTTTTTTCGTTTTTTTTTTTTTGCCGTATAAACAACAGTGTTAAGTTCTCCACCCAGCTCTGCAATTATCTTTCGTGGCATCGGGTCTCCTCCTCGCAAATGATCCACAATTTACCGCTCTTAAAGTTGGGAGGATAGATATCATGTTTGAAGAATAGCTTCTGATAATGAGAAAGATGACTAAATAAGAGCACCCCATAGAGTAGCAGGACTTTCGCTGCATTTAGCGTGTACATGCTTGATTCTTTCGACTGATTTGCAAATTCCACTGCAGATCCAATCAAATGATGCCACGCAAACATTACCTGCTTGTGCTTTCCATTCGCATTCTGTCACAGCAGAGGAATTAAAAGACCTTAGGTTGAGATTTCAAGATATGTAGGACAAATGACATATATTTAGGGAGTGCTAACCAGGCGGAGTTCCACAACACAGGTTACGATCATCAATATGCTCAACTTCTAGACCAAACAACCACGCCCCAAGTGACACATCTTCATTAGCATACTTATGCAGAATATGTCTGAGAATCACCACAGAATTCACTATGAGATGGACAAGCATTGATATCCGTAATCTAGATAAATCTGCTATAGCTGTTAATGAGTGAGAAGGAATGTCCATTTTCCCCTATTTCAAGTGTATGTGCCTTGTTATCATTTGCATAAACATTTCCAACCGCAAAAGACTTTCAAAATAGAATGCTATAGCAAGAAAACATTTAGGCGAGACTTTAAGGAAGCATATATGAACAAAAATCTCACTTGTTGTTGGCAACATATGTGGCCAATTCTTTCGAGATGGCATATATCTGTCCAGTTGCATGCCGGAAGTACTTATTCCCCGTCTCTCCAAACTTCCAGAACTCAGGTTCATGGTACTTAACACTCCTACCAAGGAAAAGTTGAAAAGATCAATTCTAGTAAATAAATCCTGAAATTTTGAACTTCAAAAATTTTAGTTACATCAGCTGGCCAGAATAGTTTCACAGAAGTTACTTTTGATAAAGAACTGGTCCAGATTTCATGCATCCTATATACACCCTGGGTTTCAACCTGTGCCTGGCAAGAGTTGCAGCTAGTGTACCTACAATACCATGGTGCTCAACTATCAATTTCCAAATAACTGAAAATCATCAGCTTTCAGTCGTCAGGATATGGAAGGTAATAAGAGAGTTGTACCTAAATTGACATGAACGTCATCATCAATCTTCACATAGAACTCAGCATCCCATTTTGCAACTGCAGAGGAAAAGAAAGCTTTTGTCTTTGCAGATAACTCATGATAACCTTCTATGTGATCCTGTAAAATATAATTATGAGATCGAATTACAAAGAAAAAACAATCAGATGGGTGGGTGCAAATCAGAACACAACTTTTTACTTACAAGTCGAAGAATGTCCTTATGCTGAGCATCTTCACTATCAATGGCTCGATCTAAAATGCTATTCGATGTTGCACTGTGTTAAGGAGTATAAGAACTTTTAGACCAGAATCTATGACATTTCAGATAATTATATTGGTGTAAGCTCCACTCAACAACAACAACAAAAAGTAAAGTGAGAAAGTAAAAGAATAGGAAACATTTTCCTCGTTTAAGTCTGTTGTAAACCTCAAACTACGAAAATCCTGGCTGCATGCTTATAGAGAACTAGTAATCAGGATAGAAAAAATCCAGCTTGTTGGGTATTTCAATTCCTTTCCATCAGTTCAGATGGCTCTGCTTGTCTTTTTGTTATGAACCTAAGGTGGTGTTATAACTTGAACTTTTGAACTTAGTACCAACTTCCTCAGGATTAAATTCAATAACATGATCTGAATACAATAAAGTGCACAGAAAGAACAGATGGAATAACTTTTGGTGACTGGCTTATCCTCAAGCAGAAATGTAACAATCACTCAATTTACAGACACCTTGAAAATTAGGAAGTTGTAAACTGCCTCTAGAAGGATAGCAAAAACATTTGGCAGATTATTACAGGTGAGAACATGTGCAACATACTGTGTCTCAATCTCTCATGGATAATCTATGACTTAGTATCGTGGAAGATACAGTTTCCACAAGAGACCCAGTCTCCCACTTTTATATCCAAATGCACCATTTAGCCCCAGAAAAAGCCTTCCCTATTCTGATGCGAAGTAAACTTTCATGCTGCTGTTAAAAGTTTTAGTTAAAAGAAACAAAAAAGAAAACATCTATCAACTAATGTGTCCTGCACTTACTTTTATCATGTTGGACACCAAGTTAAAGCCATACTCCTGGGCCCGTGATACATCTACCCAAGATTGAAAAGTAATACTAGCAGCCATCAAAAATGAAATTCATAAGGGATGTAATTACTTCCCACTTTAACATGTGCAATATCACCTCAAATGCAAAATTAGAGTAATTCACGTCCAACTATATTGATTGCTAGAGTGGTGCTCAAGGCAAGATATTCACTCGTCTTGACATTCTAAAGAAAGAAGAAAATTGAAGCATTGAATGTCATTGATTCAAATCTACAACCTCTGAAAAGGCTAATGTCCTTTTCTTTGATCATTTTGAAGATACAATAAGAAAATTAACATGAATCATCATAAATTATCCTACAAATGGCATCCCCAGTGCCGAAAGTCACGTCTTTCAGTACTGGGACTGAAGTAAGTACTTTTGAGTTGCTCTTTGCCTAAAGCCTCCTTCCGACTTAGTTAAAATACCAACTCTAAATAGCTTTAGCATTTTGTTCTTAGAAATCCAGAAAGAGTGGGATAACAGCACACATTAGTTTACGACAGTACAAGTTCCTGTAAGCAGCAAAAAGAACTTCTTACAGCTTGGTTCAAAAGTTGCATGCTGCGCATTACCAGATAGAAAAGGAAAAAAAGGTGCCAGAATGCTAGATTATAGATGATTCTGTATTCACTCACTTGCAGTTCTCTATACCTTGTCTTGAATCTTTCCAGTCCAACTTTAGTAGTGAATTAACTCTTAACAAAGCTTCTAAATGATAATTTCCTCAGTATAGCTCTTGAAAAGCTAAACATATAATTCAACTTTTAAGTGAAACAGAGGATATTTAAAACAAAGAACGGGAAACATATTATCACTCTTTTGGCAAGAAAGAATATGACACTCCAGCAGAAACTCATTGATGAATAAGCATCTATATGTTTGGCATGCAGAAGATATGGAGCAATGTAGATCGTACCTGTGGCCTATCATGAAGCGCACAACGATCCCCTTTTCTTGCTCTAATCTAAGTAGCTTTTCACCTATGCAAACACACAGAATGTTGTCAAAGGAGGAGGAAAATGAAAACAGAAATGAGAAGTATAGCAATAATCTTATAATTACCACCTTGAGGCATCCAAGTCTCTCTAATAGAATCACGCCTCTTTCTACTACTGAAGGCAGTGTTTATCCCAATAACCATAAATGCCTTCTTTTTCGTCCCACTTCTTTCAGAATCTGTGCCCATGGAAGGAACCACTTCAGTTTTCCGTGGAATTAGAGGATCCTTAGTTGAAGGCAGCTCACTTTGAATCTTAACAATTGAATTATCCAACGATCTGGCAATTTTCCGATAAAGAAAAGGGTCATCAAGAACAAAACTAAGTAAAACATCATAAGTTTTGGACAACATTTCAGCTTTACTTCTCTTTTTCTCTTTTAAAGGTTAGTTCTGCACAAGCTTGTAAAAACAAGGCCAAGATCACAACTTTTTTTTAAAAAAAAACATATTTCTTCAGTATATGGTGTAACATATTTTGTCGGGGTTCGGTGTTAAGTACAAAAAAACAAAGTCTAAGGTAATCACATGAAAAACTCTGAAACTCACTGGATATCTAGTTGGGCTTTGTTAAACTCTTTCACCACGTCCTCCTTCTGCTGATAAAACAACATCCATATTTAGAAAACTGCACTAATAGCTATAATAATGATAAAAGTGTTTTATTCTTCGTTTGGGGGTTTAGGGGGTTGGACCTGGCTATTTTTGGTTTCACAATCGTCAGAAACAGAAGTCAAATCTCTTTCTTGCGTATGGCGCCTTCCAAATATGTTCCTTCCATCTGATTCTGGAGGAGTCCAAACTCTAATTATGCCCAAAAAAAAAAAGGTCAACAAATAAACAAACATGCAGGAAATACCCAAGAAAAATCAAATCTTTTCGGTCAAAACCAAGCAGAAATTTCTTGAAAATCCACAAAGGTCAATTATGCATCAAAATGAATGAAAACATCACACCCAAATATTTCCCAAAATCTCTGAAGAAGACATAGATGAAAAAAGTCAGCTATTTATTGAAACCCCATCAGAATTCCAAAACCCATAAACATAAAAAGGAAGGGGAAGAGAGCTGTGAGTATTTTGCATGAGAAATATGAAAAATTAAACCTCATAAAGATTAAAAAAAAAAAAGAAAAAAAAAGGGGAGTACCTGTTAGAGAAAAGCATGCCAAGAACAAAGCTAAAAATGCAAAGAATAGCAATAAATTTAGGTGAGAATTTGGCTCTGTTACGATTCTTCATGATTTTGCAGATGATTGTGAGGGGACAGGGAAGGGAAGGAGAGCGCGGGGTTTTCTTGAGTTTTTTATTGCTCCATCAAAGGAGAAGATTGCTCCCCTCTCTTTTTACCTCTATATATTGATATTGAAATTAACCATTTTTGTTATTGGTTAGTTGGTTGTTTACATTTGCCAAAAATATAATTAATGAGGAAATAATGCCAAATGCTAGAATCCTTGTGATGTTTCAATTACTCTGTCCGTTCTTAATTAAGTAATCATTTTATCTTTTTATTTTTCTTAAATAAGTGATTATTTAGACTTTCAAGAATAAATTATTTATATTCTTTCAAATTTATCCTCATAATCAAAACCATTAATTAAAAAGATCACATTAAATGTACAATAAAATTTAATTAGGGATAAGATAGTAAAAGTATTTTCTATTTTTTTTAAGAGTGAACAATTTTCTTAAAAGGTGTGCTCAATCTAAAATAATCACTTATTTAAGAACACGGAGCAGGGAGTAGAAGGGCATTGAAAAATTTAATTTTGGAACTCAAAATGTACTCCTCTATTCATTTTTACTTAATTGGCTCATATGTTAATTTGACACCATTCTTAAAAGAACTTTTATTAAGAGTATATTTTATTAAATTAGTTTTATTACTCTTTCTTCTGGATCATTGTATTTGTCATTTTTATTAAAAATAGATGATCTATAATACTTGTTATTTTAGAAAATCAAAATATAAATTAATATGGAGAGATATTAATGTGATAAAAAAAACTTAATAAATAAAGATAATTTAATCAAACTATTCTCTAATTAATGCTTTTTTTTAAAGAGTGAAAAAAAAACATGGCAAGTAAAGTAGTTCGAAAAAGGAAAAGTAATGTTTTGAAAATTCTAAATTTTACTACTACTTTATATAATTATTTAATATTAAGGATAGATAATAAATTCTCGGTTAAATTGGACAAATAAATTGAAAAATCTATTAAAAAATATAGAGGTTAAGTAAAAACGAGGGAAGTAACATAGTAATAGCTAGATTTTCGTCAAATTAATAAGTACACGTCTACCTTATTTGGAAAAGTCCACATTTTTAGGAAATAAAACTCTGACTTTTAAGATCATTCTTAAATTTAAAATGGTTGTTAACATATTATATTCATTATTCAAATGTACATATGCATAGTATTTGAAAATGAGACAGAACTATTCGTAACAATTACGTATTTAAGTTATTTGTAGTACTTTCACGTAAGAAAATAGTCACACTTAGAGATTCTTTTCATGATAGTTCTTTCTATATTCATATCGGCTCACAATTTCATTACATAAATTAAGTATTATGATTATGAAATAAAAGTAAAACTTTACCAAGAATGGTTTACATTTAACACAAACAACAATAGCTTAATGGAATCCACATAATTAAATTGACATCTACAGTCTTTATACGTGAATTCAATGTTTCGAACTATATAGTGTCATGTTAATAACACCAGTCATTAAGTTAATAAAGAACTTATATGTATCAATTTTTTTCCCGAAGAAATTAAATAACTACATACATCTAAAAATAACATAAGTCTCATTTATTTGTATTTGATCAAGGTCTGAATCTAAATGGTTGAAATATTAGGTTATTAAGTACATTTATTTACATTAAGGTTTAAGTATTTATTTGGTTTGAATAGGTTTTTAATTATTATGATCTTGAATAAAGTTTTAATATTATTAAGAGGTATTTTTGTATGGATAATTTTCACCCCTACTATGTCCATAATCGCCAACCACCACCATTAACCACCTCCGACATCACAAACCCCATCACCACTGTCAATTACTATTGGAATGCATTTTAATATTAAAATAATAATATTAATTTGCATTAGTTAGTGGTGGTAGAATGTGGTCATTAGTGCCATTAGTTTTTGGTAACTCTTGTAACCTCTAATTCATTATTCTACCACATTATGTCTTAGCATGTAACTTATGTAACCTCTAACCCATTCATTCACCCACTTTACTACCCCACATTCATCCTATTGATGACAAGGAAGAATTCCTCACTATTTCAAGAATTTAATGAAAATAAATATTCATGAAAGGTCGCATAACTTATTCATGAAAAATACTAGGTAAAAAGTTTTTTACCTTTTTCTCCACAACAAATAATTTATTTATTTTTTACCTTTCCTCCGTTTGAGTTGAGCAAGTAGAAAAATACTTTACTAGTCTATCTCTTCCCTTTCATTTCTTGAAGAGATCTAGTGACGTTGAAGCGGGATGATGTTGACATCTACCATCTTGATATCCGCAATTTTCAAACTGTAACAAAACATGAATCTCCTTAAAATTGTTGGTGTAATATACCACAAATTACATAATTACAGTTGAAAAATAAAATGAACAAAATTGAATAAAAATATATTTAGGCTGAGGTGCGGATATCTCGCTCTCTTTAAGGAGATTCAAGCCCACTGCGGAATAATCTACACCGATCCAGCAATATCACTCTTAACTTGTCCCCTCCAGGATACAACAACCCAACAATGTCGTGTAACTCAAGCAACTCCAGATTAGTTGAAGAGTTCAAAACTTCACCAAAAGAACACCTTCCTTCAACATATAAAACTCTCTTTTGTATAGTGAATATAGTTGTAGACTTAGAATATTTTTCTTATTCTCAACTCTCTCTTTCACTACACGCTACTATATCTTTTCTATACTTCACATATTTTTCATCATTTTCACAATATTTTCTTGTACACAATATAATGCAAGACCATCACTATTTATAGGTGAGAAAATCTTCCTTGTCATCAATAAGATGAATGTGGGGTAGTAAAGTAGGTGAATGAATGGGTTAGAGGTTACATAAGTTACGTGCTAAGGCATAATGGGGTAGAATAATAAATTAGAGGTTACAAGAGTTACCAAAAACTAATGGCACTAATGACCACATTCTACCACCACTAACTAATGCAAATTAATATTATTATTTTAATATTAACATGCATTCTTGCACCAACATTCCCCCAAGAAAGTGGTGCTATCACAATAACTCATAATTAGAGAAATTAATTTCTCAAAGAAAGTGCTTGATATAATAAAATCAATTCATTTTTACACTAGTTGAAGCTAAAATAATTAGTTCAACCTCCATGGTAGAGTAAATAAATAATAATTTATTTTTCTCATTTTCAACAAATAACACCAAATTTCTCATTTTCTTCAAAAGACTTTTAAGTATAGCAGGATAAAAAAATATTGTGAGACAATATTTGTCAAGTGGTACCATTATAATTAATTTTGTCAAATCTTGTTATAATTTTGCAGATGAACTAATCAAGGCCTTGACAAGATAAAGAGTCTGAAACACATCGAGGGGGAAGGAATTTAAGCTCCAAAATTTCTGAGTTATATATGAGAAAATCCAACCTGAGGACTAGAGATCCTATAACCAGGTTCAATGGGAAAAACGAATCATATGATGACTTATTGTGAAATGCATTATTATTTTATCCCTCCCTATGATGTAAGTGCATTTTTCTGTAATGATGTGTGGAGGTTGAGTTTTTAAAATCTCTTAATGAAAATCTGTATCTCGTATGAGTGGGGTGTTAGAATTACAGAAACACCCTTGACAGATTTCACCTATGTAAGTGTGGAAGTAGGCCGCTTCCTACGAGAATTGAGCTTATTCTCAAAAAACACTTATGAAAATCGGGATAGCACAAGGCCGTAATGTGCTGGCTATAAAAGCTTACGTCAACACCTTGATTATTGTGTATAAGTAATAACACTTTATTTCCCTTAAGCGTCATAGTTCAAGTCTGAGACCACTACTGACTCTGGAGTAAAGGTTATTGTTTTACTAAGTGAAAGTTCAATGCAGAGCACACCTTCATTATGCATAATAGTCTACCTTCAACTAAATTGGTGAAAGACTCTCTTATTTTAATATTAAAATGAGTGGGGGAATGTTGGTGCAAGAATGCATTTTAATATTAAAATAATAATATTAATTTGCATTAGTTAGTGGTGGTAGAATGTGGTTATTAGTGCCATTAATTTTTGGTAACTCTTGTAACCTCTAATTCATTATTCTACCCCATTATGCTTTAGCATGTAACTTATGTAACCTCTAACCCATTCATTCACCCACTTTACTACCCCACATTCATCATATTGATGACAAGGAAGAATTCCTCACCTATAAATAGTGGTGATCTTGCATTATATTATGTACAAGAAAATATAGTGATATAAGATAAAATATGATAAGTGTGAAAAAATATTGTAGTGTGTAGTAGTGAAAGAGAGAATTGAGCCAAAGAAAATATTCTAAGTCTACAATTATATTCACTAAATAAAAGAGAGTTTTATATGTTGAAGAAAGGTGTTCTTTTGTGGAGCTTTGAACTCTTCAACTAATCCGGAATTGTTTGAGTTGTACGACGTTGTTGGAATGTTGTATCCTGGAGGGGACAAGTCAAGTGTGATACTGCTGGATCGGTGTAGATTATGCCACAGTGGGCTTGAATCTCCTTAAAGAGAGCGAGATATTCGCGCCTCAGCCTGAATATATTTTATTCATTTTTGTTCATTTTTATTTTCAACTGTAATTTATTATAATTTGTGGTATATTACACCAATAATTACCACCATCACGGTTGCCAATCAGTCATCACCACCAACCACCTCTATCATCACAAACACCACTAGCAACCACTATAGCTGTCAACCACTACTATTAGTCGCTACCATATTTACCACCTCCATCATTATAATTATCTTCACTGTCGTCACCACCTTCGCTCACCACCTCCACTATCACTATGAGCCACTATCATCATCGTGGTGAATCCCTACTACCAACCACTTCCACCATCACAACTAACACTAGCATTACAATTAGCATCGTCATTATTACTGGCCACTAATACCAATGTCTGTCTCTATTACAAATCATTTCCACCATCACTAGCGGACATAAATACATTTTTTATTAAGTAATAATTTTATTTTATTAGATTGTTATTAATATTTAATTACTTTTTTATTTAATTATATATTTATTTGTTTTAAAACAAATAAAATGTGCATATTCAAATACAAAAAATAAACAATTTTAATTGTTCAATATTTACATATAAGATAACATTTTAATTATTCTAATATATTTAAATTCAAATATCTTTATCTTAATCCAAATAAATGGGGCTAATTCTACTTTACCTTCTTTTTTTTTTAGTGGAAAGGGCAAGGTAAAACCAGCCAAAGGAGAACGAGATTTTTTTTTCCCATCACAAAGAGAAAGAATAGAATTGATGAAGATACAACTTTACACAATTAAAATGATTAAAATAATTCTAGGTGACAAATTCTAAGTTAACAAAACCAGTATACTCCCTCCATTTTAGTTTAGGTATCTTAGTTACTAATTTGAAAAGTTGAAAAATATTTTTTAAATACTTTATAAATTAGAAATTATTAATTATTACTATAACTTATAGAATTTTTATATAATTTCTAAATGTATAAATTTTATTTTAAAATAATTAAAAATTATATATTCAAATTTACATCAAATATCAATTAATTTAACTCTCATTCTCCAAATCAAGCACCATATATCATCTTCCACATATAATTTCAAAGAAATATCTCTTCGAAATTACAATGAAGTGAAGATTAAAAGTGGATATATTAATTAACAATAAATAACACAATTAATTAATTATTGTAACTTATAATAATTTATGTAATTTTTAAATACAAAATTTTACTTCAAAATAATTAAAAATTATATGTTCAAATTCACACCAAATAATAGTAGTTAGTTTAACTCTAATACATTGAATCTAAGCCACATAAATTCCACATAAACGGATGGAGTACATTGGACCGTAAAAATGAGAACTGTAGCATATCATCTTCCACGTATAATTTCAAACAAGTATCTCTTCGAAATTACAAGAAAGTGAAATAGAAGTGGATATTAATAATATTAACAGACAATACAACCAGTTAATTTAGAAGGAAAAAGTGAAAACGAAAGGAAACAAAATTACCACCGAAGGATGTGGTGCATTGCACGGGGTTATTTCTCTCTTAATTACAGGTCTCATTTTTGAGTTCTGAATATTAAAAAAATTCTTGATAGGAACGTTTTTTTTAATAAGCCCTATGCAATATGACTTCAAATTAATCAAACACCAATAAAAATATCGAATACCACATTAAAGAAAAAAATAGGAAGCACGGTGGAGCGTAGAGAAATCACGAGGAAGAGGACTAAGAAAAGTCAAAATTGGTTAGTTATTCCGCGTTTGGATAGTCGTAAACGACTACTTATGAGTCACTCTCCGTGGAAACAAAAGAAGGAGGTAAACGACGACTCAACAAACAATTCTATTCATTGACGGAAATGCCGTGTCACTTGGGTTTAGTTTCCCCAACTCAATTTTCCTACTTTTCTTTTTTTATACTTAGAAAAGATAATAATAATAATAATAATAATAATAATAATAATAATAATAATAATAATAATAATAATAATAATAATAATAATAATAATAATAATAATAATAATTTCAAGCCCAGTTTAAATTACATCTCCTTTCTATAAAAATCTATCCCGTGATTTGGCCCCTTTATATGATCAGCTAAAAAAGAATTATAAATCTCCTTGGACTAATAGTCATACTACTTTGGTAAAAGATATTAAACTTCGTGTTCAGTCTTTACCTTGTTTAATCCTGGCTAATCCTGCTTGGAAAAAGATTATTGAGACGGATGCGTTCAATATTGGTTATGGTGGGATTCTGGAGCAAATCAATCCAAATAATACAAAAGAGTATTTGGTAAGATTTTACTCTGGTAAATGGACTGAGGCCCAGAAAAATATGCTACTGTGGCCCATGAAATGCTTTGCATTGTTAAATGTGTTTTGAAATTTCAAGACGATCTTTATAATCAAAAGTTTTAATAAAAACTAATGCTTAATCGGTTAAATATATGTTTAACAAAGATTTCAAACACGATACTTCCAAAATAATATTTGCAAGGTGGCAAGCTCAATTAGCCCCTTTTGATTTTGAAATCATTTATAAAAAAGGAGTTGATAACTCTTTACCTGATTTCTTATCTAGAGAATACCTGCAATAATCTAACGATTATCTATTACTATGCGTGCAGGATGGATCCCCCGTGGATCACTAAAGGAAGAGGAAGGGGAAGATCATCCCCCAACTCACAAGGGAGGTCATACTCCCAGTCAGCATCATCAGGATCGTTATACGAATCCTCGTCAAAACTCTCTGTTATACAGAAAGGAAAAATGAGTTTGTTTGATGAGAAGATTTCTCAGAAGGATGAATCATCCATTAATTTAAAGGATATTCCTGAAAATAGTCCGTTATACGGACCCTTGAAGGCTTATTTGGCCACTCAAAAGCAAGGAGATACCTTTGCTTCTGTTGCTAAAGAGGATATTGATAATATCAAGTCCTTCGAAAAGGTACCAAAGAGAGAAATTATATTTCTCTTAGAAAATTCTGATATTCAGACAAACAATGAACCTTTAAAGATACTCCAAAGGTATTTAATCGATGATTTATACTACCCGGGTGAGTCATACAAAATCCGAAACTATTATGAATTTATTTTAATAAATACAAGAAGTGCAGAGTTTCAGCATTTCTCAGGATATCATACTAATGAGAAAGCTTATAACTTCTCAAAAATTATTATTAAACGGATTATATCCATCAAAGAGTGGGGTATATCCACCATGAGAGAAAGACAGATAAGCCTCAATCAGTCCAACATGAATTTCGCGTATTGGGACTATATTCAGGCATTTGATAAAGTGCTTTATTATAATAATGACAGACAAAAGCATACTTGATTTATAAAAGTATGTGCGAAGATATTCGCCGAATCAATTTCAACATGGTTCCTAAAATGGTGGTCATACCACGGTCCTACGGTTAAGATACTACTGTCCGAATTCCTAAAGTTATACAAGAAATGGGTGAAGATTTTACCCGATGTTAACGATCTTTACATGGCAGATCATATTTGCTACCCGAAAAAAATTAATCAAATTTATTTTTTTATCGAATTT
This sequence comes from Jaltomata sinuosa, assembly GCA_003996215.1. Lineage (NCBI taxonomy): Eukaryota > Viridiplantae > Streptophyta > Magnoliopsida > Solanales > Solanaceae > Jaltomata > Jaltomata sinuosa. Next base: position 925,330 of record QJPP01000311.1, on the reverse strand, counting down.
TCAATCCCATGGATTCATAAATGAAGCCCCGAAGTAGGCCACACTGAAGATCAAATCCCTTGCCTTTATAGGGCATTCTATAACAATTTATGGGATAAATTAACAAAGATCAATCCCCAGACTAAAGTTATGCATGGCCAAGAGTTGATAGACTCCATTGCTGATAAAATTCAACATTATATCAAAGCTCCTACAAAAGACTTCATGGAGCAACCTTCGGTGAAACATATGGCTAGGAAGATTTTCTATCAAGAAGGGGACAAAGACAAAATGATCAATGATTATCTCGAAGAAGTAAAAAGAAATCTTTCTCAAAATATATCACAAATTGATAAATCGGATACTTCAATGAGAAGTGTGACGAGCGATAAAGAGGCGGTTGAAGAAGCTCAGCCAGCAGAAACAGACAAAATATTGTCAGAATGCAAAATCGAAGATGCAGAAGAATTTCTGCAATGAATGAAAGCCATAGATGAAAGATATGACAAACAGAAATAATGAAAGACACGACACCTAAACAGCAGATACACTGTTACAACAGGAGATATACTGTTGCTCAGGAAGACAAAACACCCATCAGTAGATTCATTGTTACAACAGGAGATATACTGTTACTCTGCAATAGATACATTGTACAGGGACCCACATGGGACCCATTTTTACTGTATAAAGATTCTTTATGTTTTTTTTTTTTTCTATTTAAAGGGTCTTTCTCATAGTTGAAAGACATCACAAAATTTAGATCAGAAAAAATTAGATAGCTCTCTCTTTAGCTTTGTAAAGTTTGTAAAGAAAGCGTTTGCCACTGTTCTGACCTTAAATAAAATTCTGGATCAGTTTAGCAAGCATCACTTGGCTCTGGTTCATCCATCAAGGTAATACAGGTATTTTTTTCTCTGTACTTATAATTAATCACCTAACCAGGACGATGTCCGACTAAAGATATCATATCTATGTTAAATAACTAACTTCTCTCCTATATAAACCATGAACGATCTAAGCTTTATTAAAATATAAAGGAATTTTGTTATGGTTTCTCGACTTGGTTCTGAGATTGAGGTACAGTCGGATTTAACACTACTCTTATTGGCTTTACCTTAGTGGCTACGTCTGGTCAGCCATGGACCTAAGCCCGATGTTGAGGAGAAAAAAGGACGTCCTTTCCCGGTTAGAACCACCAGACGCATGGGCTCAATAAGAAGTATGTATTAGATCCTAGACAGACCTTTGCTCGGGTAAAAGTTTTACCATGCAGTCTGAGAAGCTATATGAAAATTCTTGTATATTTCAGTTCTTATGCAGTGCGGACTTTCTGCTACGTATAAATATAATAAGATAAGTTATACTTTTGTTACAGATCTTGTAACTAGAGATATTAATGCTCTTATTAATATGAAACAAAAGCATGTTGATTATTTACAATTAGAATTGTTTAGTCTGAACATATTCGACTCTATGAATTCTGTTAAAGTAAGGGAAAAAATTAAATTAATTTCCGAGCAGATGGCCGTTGATATCTGTGCTGATCATCGTAGTGCTTTTTGAAATCGAAAGAAGCACGTTCTTTCAATCACATTAACATATAACGGCAGATAAGTGGTTATAAACCAAGGAACAAAATACATAATTTGATTATGTAATGCACATATTTCATAAAATTCTTGAGAGATATTATTCATATCCTCTTTACTATAAGTATCAAAAAATGATGTTTTAAACTGGTTTTATTTTTTATCAAAAAATTCTTTTTGGATATGTTTTCTCGCCAGAGAACCTGGACTAAAATCGATTTGTTGTGAAAACATTAAGTATTATTTAAATCAAATTCCATCTCGGAAGCAGAAGGAATATCCTTGTCGTAACTATCATCATTTACCTGAACCACATTCGTTCGGGGGTCAATTTTAACCTTTTCTACCATCAGATTACTATAAGTTGTGATGGTGTGTAAATAAGCAGCACGATCTCGTGCTGGACCATAAACAGGTTCAACAGGGAAAATATGATGCATAGCAGGCAAAAGCCGACTGGATAAAGAACTTCTGTTATAAATAGAACTTACTGTAAGCATTAGTCTATTATTAGAAAAAGACTGTCTATGAGATGCATAGCTATTATCAGAAAACTGAATACAAATCCTATCATCGGGATTTTGCGAAATATGAAAATACTTAGAATTTGTAACCGCCTCAGTTAGCTGACTTGGGGATATAACTGAATTTAGAGTCCATGTAGTTGGGAAATCAATTTCTTCCCACTTAATAGGTCTCCTAGTGGTGACCTTGAACCTTGCAAAATTAGTTTCCACCAATATTGTTTGATCAGATGTATCGTATAACTTACATCTTGGATTTAAAGTAGATAATAATTTAAAATAAATTCTATAAGATAAACTTATAAGTTCTGAACCAGGCACGTAATTATAATCGTGCGTTTTAAAATTTAATATTAAAGTATCTATAATAGTCACATCAGAAAGTGATAACTGTAGATTAGGTTGCGTATTAAAATACACGGGACCATAAGCCACTGTAGATTCTATCGAACCCATTAAAGACTGTCGAAAATTTAGATTTCTAGCATCTCTGAGAGCAGCTAGAAAAGTCTCAACCGTTTAAGAGTTAAAGGTTTAAAAGCAATTTGAACCATATCAATATTAAGGTAATTATAATGATTTCTATATAAATCAATATCATGTTTGTTTAACAAATGAATAGTCTGTTTTGACGAATTTAAAGCAAGAGATTATTCAATAGTTTTTAACAATTGTTTTGAAGAAAGTTTATCAAACCATCCATAGTCATAAATAGTCCTCATCGGAACTTTAGAAATAGTCCATTTGTTTAATAAATCAAGATTTTGAGGTATATCTACCTCTTTTAGTCTAGTACTTTAGTACTTACTTCTCCCAGATCCATAAGATCAAACTCATATCTATATCAAATACTTCACCTCTAAGTGAAGGCGATAATATCTTACGATCTGGAGATCTCCGCGGATACGGATACGGAAATCACCCACAACAATGCAGTCTACATTTGACATAACTTTCACTTGTCCCGACATTTTAACATATTCTTACTATAAAATAAGTAATTTGAAAATAGAGAAAAGATGAAGAAAAATAAAAAATAATAGAGATCAAGAAAGGAAACAAGAATTTCAAGTTCTAGCTATTTAATATAACAGAGTTCACTTTCATCTGCCACAAATGCCATTGGGTTGCAATCAGATCCCACTCCAACATATTATATCGTCACTACCCCCCACAATTCCAACCGCTGGCTATTTCTATTTTCATCTAAGGCAATTGCTTTCAACTCAGAAATCAAATTTGCAGTAGTAGTTAACAGAGCTGCAATCGAGTATAAGCAAGTTAGGCACCATCTCCGCGAGACCTTTGTTTGAGATCTTTGTTTTGAAAAGCAATAGTCCTGGAATCAATAAATATAATGAGATGGTAATTGTAGCATCACTATGAACATGTAGTCCCTAGTTTGATGTAAAATAGTACATTATCAATTTTATTTCATATGACTACTACTATTATTCGCAAACATATAGCATTTTGTTTCTTCATAAGGTTACGAGTTGTGTTTTAATATCCTTATTATATAGTTTTTGAAAGATACATGTTTATGGAGCAGAACATCGCCAAATTCAACACTACTTTGACTTATGTTGCTCGGACTCTCAAAAATACACACTTTGTGAATCCTCACTTCTTTGTTTAAGCTTATTTCACGTCATTGTCACTGATTTATTTAATTCAAAATATTAGCATCCGATCAAGAAGCTGAAAAAAGTTACAAACCTTTTTCTAGACAGGTTCACGTGAATGCTCTGAAGAAGCTGAAGCACAACTCTCATTCTCTGAACTGCAGCTGGCATGTAACAATATTTGTGATCCACGTTGATTTCTCCCGCAAACGCATATGCACACTTTAACCAAGCAAAGGAGAAAACTTTGAGCCTTTTGAATAGCTTAGATAATAGCAGATGCACACTAAAGATTTTCATTTTTTTAAAGAAAGTACCTCAATAAACAAATGTATAATACTACAACTAAGACAATTGTATAGTTTTAAGTGAATTTGTAAGATGTTGCCTCATACCTTTCTTGACTTTTTGACTAAGATGAAGTGATATGTTGCCTCTGTTATTTTTTCCCTGCTCGTAATTACTCCATTCTCCCTCGCTGAATCTTTGATCTGTTCTGCACTTTTGTAGAAGATGTATAAAAGATCAGAAATAGATTTATACAAAGGAGAGGTAAGTCAAAATTATCACAAGTAAGGGTTAAAAGCATTCGAGTATTAACGGAACATAATCTGCAATTATATTACACAAGCGCATCAGTTACTCATAACTCCAGATATCTTTGCAAACTCCCTATGACACAGGAGAATTTAAACCCAAAAGATAGCATGTTTTTTAGAGAAAAACTAAACAAATCTTGGTATCACCATAATAAGAATCGCGAGAAGATCTACATAAACATCCATATTTCCTTTTATAATTCAATACTTTGAATACAAAATTGTAAAGAGGTATCATGAATGTCTCTTTATTGGGAAAAGACTTATTTAATTAGAAAAAGTTAAGTTGTAAAGTGTACATATATATTTTTTGCACTAAATTATATATAGTTCTCTAATCAAATTTCACCAGATTTCCAATGTGAAATCAGAAATTCTTCAAGCACTCTATTTATACATGTTAAAATTGTCCTATTTTTCTATGAGCCGATATTTGATTATATGTATCACGTCATTTGAGTTGCGCTGCAGGCCTTCATTTTTTTGTGTTTGAACATTTGTTTGGTTCTTTGAAATCCACCAGCTATGCAAGTTGAAGTTCCTTTTTTTCTTACTTGTAGATATTTGCAGCCCAAGTTTGTACATATGATAGCCAGAAGAGCAAACTGACAGTGTAAATTTACTGTACTCAACTTGTTAGAGTTCAACCCAAGTTTGTGCTAGAGTTTTCTTAGGACCCTAATTCACATGTAATACAGTTTCCACATTTAAGACTTGACCTTTACATCTAGGTACTACTAAATTTGCCGACATGGTCAAGCTTGTAGCACGTATACACATTTCCGATTGAGGAGAATGGCAGAAGACGCATACACCAAAAAGGAAACTTACATACAAAAGTTGAGAATTATCTAATGCATACAATTTTTCAACAGGATTGTACAAAAATTGCCCCACCCCAAGAATTCCTCACTACACCATCTATTGATTGCATGGGCAAACCTGAAGTGAGTGGAAGAAGCAGGGTAAAGCAAAGAGAAATCCGAAAAGAGAAAGACGAAAGAGCGAGAGAGATAGATGAGTGAGAGCTTGAAGAGGCAGAGAGAAACCAAAATAGAGATGATGAGAATGGGTGGAATACACGCGGCAAAACCCTAAACCATCCACAGTTTACCCTGAGACTGAAATGACCAAAATACCCCACTGATGCTCCTGTGTGCTTAACTCCCTCTTATCATATAAAGTAGAATTTATAATTTTATCTATTATTTTGATTTATTTTAAATTAGAGAATTTATGTGATAATTAATCATTTGAAGTTACTTGTTGATGATCTATCATCTTTAATTTCCTGATGACCTATCAGAGATGTTATTTTCAACAATCAAGAATTTGAAATTGCAAATTGATTCATGTACTATTATTTTTCAACAAGTTTTAGATAGGTTTATTTGAATTCTTTCAAGTTTAAAGACTTTGTTTTTGACTTTAGGCTCTGTCACAAAATTCACTGAGGTACTTTAAAATTTTAATTGATTTTTATACTTTTTAATTCCTTTATTTTTATGATTAATTTTTATTTCTTATTATTTTGACTTGTTAAACTTTCAAAACAACTACTATTGATGATGACATTGCACAACTTCACTAAGGTGAGACTAGTGAATTTAGTATATGGGATTGGATAGAATAAAATTTAGTATATGAGTGAGAATTCATGGACATGACAGTATAGTGTAAAATGTTGATCTTGTTAGTTTGAATACTTTTCTCTTTTATTATTTATTTGTCCATGTAATAGGCTTGATAAATTTCATATTTCATTACTTTAAATGCAGTTTTCATAGTGAAGATTATTTGAAGGTGCCCTATGCAAAGCTAATGCACTATCCAATATTAACCCACAATGATTAGAGAGTATGTCTTCTTAGAATTAAATTTTATATTATTGAAATCATAAATAAAGATTGGAGAAACTTTTAACTGTTAATGCCAAGCAATTGTTTCATGGCTTGGTCAGTCACCATGGTACTTTTTCAATTTCTTAGAATTAACTACATTTTGAACTCTACAGAATGCGTATGTATATTTATATATTTTTTTATAAAATTGTGTTTTTTTTCAAATAATTTTTTATAAAAGTGTCTCCCTTGCCTTCTATGAATATTCATAATGCCCTCTTAAAATCTGTTCATATTCAATAAAAGTTATAATTAATATTATTGTGATTATAAATGCAAAGGAGAGAGGTATCTCATCTATATTTCCTTGCTTGGAAGGGACATTCACAAATTATCAATGTCAAATAATTTTATTTTAAACATCTTTTTGAATTAACTGTTAATTAAAAAATAACTATACATATTCGATAAAAAATTATAATAACATATGCTTGTTTTTTTTTTTTTGGAAGTAAAGATATACAAAGAAACTTATTATTTTGCCAAGTTATGCATTAATACTAATTTAAAATTTTTACGCATATATTTGTGATCTAAATAAATTTATAAAATCAATATAATTATTTTTAAAATAATTAACCGCCATTGATTACATAAAAATTTCAAACCTATGACCTTAATAATTTTGTATAAAAAATTCAATCGTATCATTTTGAAAAATCTACTGAAAAATCGCATCATGTAATAATAAACTACACTGCGTAATTTAAACTATAAATTAAATTTTAATTTGTATCTTTTATTTCACATAAATCTATATTATCTAAATTTTATTTTATCAAGTCAAACAGACCTTAAAGACATTAATTTGCATTAACAAAGATCGATTATGTGTGTGTCAATTTACACAAGTAATATGCAAAAGTATGATTTCACATGACCATTCATATTCGACGACTATTTAACATAAAATGGCTTAACTTTTAATTTATTATCACTTTAGCTTCTTCTTTTTTTAAAATAGAAAAATCAAACAAAATATTCATTTGAACATTTAAGTTATCAAAAGTAGCCCTATTATCCCAATCAATCCTTAGACAATTTAATTCGTTTTTAAATTTTTCTATCTTTTTCCTGTTTTTCATTATTTTTGCGGCAAATTATGAAATAATGAAATCTTCATCATTAAATATTATTATATCATTTTTTTTAAAATTATCTATTTTATTCGATTTATAACATAAATTTGTTATGTATATTTGTACAAGAAGTATATCAAGACTGTATAATAATATTCATATATTATTTATACATAATATATATATAGCGTATAACTAATATATAAACTGCATATATAAGGTGCAATAATATATTTATTCGTCATATTCTATAAATATATTAGATAGAAAACTGAAAACTGAAGAGAATTTCTATAGTAATTTATGAAAGAAGCTAAAAAATATAATATTAAAATAAATTTATCTTCATGAAATGTTGACGATTTTAAATGTAAAAAATTATAGGACTATGTGTTGTAAATTGTTTGTATGGTCGATATATATCTATATCTATATTATTATAAAAGTATGAATAATAATATTGAACGACGAAAATATCTCTAAAATATTGATTGACTTAATATCTTTTTAGACAAATTTTATTGTAAATTAAAAAATTCAGATTTAAAAATAGAGTTTGAAACAAAGACTACTTCTGAATTTCAATTCTAAATCTAATTAATTTTTGAATCTTTGTTATTGCTTTGTACGTGTTAAAAGTTTAGTTTTCCAACATAGAAACTAATTAGGTAGTATTAGATTATATTTTAATCGTCTTAGGTATTCTTAATTTACCTAATGTGTCTGGTCTTAATTAAAAGATAGAATAATCATTACACTAAAGTAAAATATTTATTTCTAGAAAACGAGGAAAGTAAATATAACTATGTTGAATAAAAATATAATTTTGAAGATTTTATTAAAGCATAAATATTAATTTAAAAAAATATTTTTAAAATATTAATCCACTTTTATATCCATCAGATCTAAGTTATCTCTCCAAATTCATGTCCTAAAACATAAAGATTATTACAATTGTTATAAAGTCCAAGTTTCTTATGAATTAAACAATTTCCAAAAATTATGACTTTCAATGAGTTAGTTAATTATTTAAACAAGTGAATGACCCGCAATTTGAAGAACTTTAAGATCTTCAAAACTTGATTATTAAGAGAAAAGTTGTATCCTAATTCAAAAATTTTTAAAAACAATCGCAACTTAGTATTCCTAATATACTTTTGTTAGAGATAAGCTAAATACCTCTATAAAAGAATTCATTGTTATGTATTAGTCATTATAAATTTTTTAACGAGTTACAATTGTAGAGAGAATATAACAAGACTTGACAAAGTTTTTGACATTTATTATTAATTTTTTTAATAATTAAAATTAAATAAGATAAATATGAATCTCCTTCAAATTCGTTATTGGATTCTTATATGCAAAGTTAGCGTGAATATAACGCACGAATGATATGCTTATGCAGTGATGAGTGATATCGTGCAAAGTACGTTTATAGAGACTAGTACTACTTAATAAAAGGCAATAAGTAGACATGTCTTCAATATGTCTGCTTATTGTCATTAAATATCAATTAAAGGATAAATTTATAATTTCAAAGGTTTTCATTTGTTCTCATTCAGTGACTTAGTTTAAATCAGTGTTTTAAAAAGTGGAGGCGTGAGACGAGGCATTTTGCTTAGCACGGGGCAAGGCGTAAGCCCAGGAGCATGGGGCGTAAGCCCAAGAGCATGGGGCGTAAGTCCCATGAATCTTTAATTTTTAATTTTAAATATAGTAAAATAGTATAATAACATAAAAATTATAAAAAATATATTAATAATTTTTAAAAATTTAAAACATGATTAAAGAAACTCATAGAAAATAAAACTACTAGCATAATTTTACAAGTAGAAATAATGCAATGATATAAAAGCTATTGTGAGATACAAATCAACTCTAACATCTTAACTTTCAAACAATAAAAGAATTACAATTTCTTAAAATATATGACTATCATACTATGCAACTAACTCTCTAAAAAAATAATCAATAAACTTTAGTATTATAATAAAATCATCACTCTTTCGTGAATAAAAATAAAATACTTTTAAATAATAAAATATAATAAATTTTGAGACATAGGACAAAAATATGAAGACCAATGACCAGTGAAGATGTAAAATTCGGCTATGTATTTTTTTAAAATGTTAAGTAACACTCAGTACCCTCACGACGTTTTCAAATAGTAAATAAACAATAAGACGACTTGTTATTTATGTTAATCTCAATTTTCTTATTTCTATAATGAAAAAGTTGCTAAGCATCATTCATATTAAAGAATTATGAGGATCAATAGTTTTGGAAAAGAAATTTGACACATAATTTGTGTAAGAATTGTTAAGCGAGTCTCGAGCGTTGGGCGTTAGGCGTGTTTAGGACGTACAATCGGGCGCTTAGGGCGTAAGTCTCATGGAACTAAGTCCCACACATGAGCCCCGAAGCGTTTTGTCAGTGCCCCGCCCCGGGGTGAGTCCCAAGACGAGTCCCAAAACTGCCTTTTAAAACATTGGTTTAAATACTTTGTTATGATTAGCTCATATTATCTAGTTGCTATAGTGAATTTGTTCACTTTTAATTGTGCAAACATTATTACCTTAGAGGGCCCATTTTCATCATGATTATAATGACCCATTAAATATTTATTACATTCATGATTTTATATTATATATTTTTTGTTTATTTTAATTTATTCAATATTAATTTGACACATACTTTAAAATAGTAGTACATTCAAATATAAATATTATTTCATATATTGTAAAAAAAAAATCCAACACAATTTCAACTTAATAAATTCAAATAAAATAATATATATATATATATATATATATATATATATAAAATAATTCATTGTAGCTAAAATATATTCTTGTTCAACTAGCCATCTTTTTTTTTGACTCAACTTTTTCATGCATGCTCTTCATCATCTATTTCATGTCCTCACCACTATTTAGCCCCCTCATCTCTTTTCTTTTTCTCTATTAATTCTTTGAAGTTTTTTTCTTCATCATTGTCTTTATTCATATTCTCCTTTATATTCTCACCTAAAAAAGATTACCTTTACAGATTTGAAATCTTTGGCAGTCCAAGATCTTTCCTATTCAAATTGAGAATGAATGAATTTGGTGCAAAATGAAGATAAAGTGATCTGATAATTTTTTTTCCCTCTTATTTTAAACTCAAATGATGTTTGTGAGTAAAGAACTTTTAATTGGGTGTTGATGTTACGTTGGTCATCTAATGATTTCTAGTCGATATCGATAATGATACAACAGTTTTGAGTGAAAAAAAATGGTGTATTGGATGAATTTTTGAAGTGAGGAAAGAGATGTATATTCTTACGTATATTTGTGTATATTCATGTATATATATGTTGATACATGTATGATATATAGTCTAATTGTGACGTTTTTCAATTTCATTTCAATTCTAAATTTTGACTCCAAACAAGTTTAAATCAAATCTAATCTTCTTCAAAATTTGTACATCGCATTTTTCAGGTGTTTTCAATAAATTTTAACCACACACCATTAAACAATAATTAGTAGTTACTAAATATAAGATTTTGAGCTCAAGCTTCAAATGAATCTTTAGCTAGCGTTTGATCATAAATTTTTAAATATTTTTGGTAAGTCATTTTTTGGGTGAAGTTTTAGGTGAAGTTTGACGGCCATGGTTTCTGAAAAAAATATTTAATTTAAAAAAAAATATGATTTATATCTTTAAGTTCTAAAAACTATTAAAAATATTCATAACTTTGTCTTATCATTTTATCATGAACATGCTCTATGATGAAAATTAAACTTATAGATTATAAGCTTCAACCTGCTTATAAACAATTTCACAGATCAGTGTAGAAGTTGCTGAAATTTTCTCAACTCACAAAGGAGCATCCAATTTTTCTATTTATATTATTGTTAACAAGTGCTATGCAACAATACTATTACATACTTGAGAGTCAAATACTGAGGTCTATTATTGGAGTTGATTGGCTGATAGATATTAATTGAGATTTATAAATGGTGAGGTATTTTTATAAAATATAAAAATTTGGGGTAAAGTTTAAATTTTTAAAAGTTCTCAAAAAATAGAATTTGGCCCAAAAACTAATTATTTTTTTTAGTTTTTGAGAATTTGAGTTTTTCGCCAAAAATAATTACCAAAAAATGAAAAATTATATGGCCAAACACATTTTGCTAATTACCCCCCTCCCCCCCCCCCCCCCCCCCCCCAAAAAAAAAAAAAAAAACTACTCTTACTTTTTATGGGCAAAAGGGAGATTCTTCAAAACTTTCTTCAGCTATTTCTTTTTCTTTTTTTAATTAAAAAGAGGCCGAAGTGGCCATTTATTAAAACCAAAACGAAACTCCACAAAGCTGGATCAGGCCCAAAAGTGGCCCAACCCGAAATCCAAAACCAGAAAAAACAACAATCTACCCTAAGAAAGCAGGCTAATTAGGAAAGTAAGCCAAGACCCTTCACTGTCATCTTCATTGTCCTCTCCGATGAAGCTCTGGTGAAATGGCAAGAAAGAGGCCGATGGTAACACTCGTCGATTTAGCAACCCAGGTTCAAAACGAAAGCAAGCTCGAGTAGATGTCACTGTGGGCGTTTAAAATTCTCACAAACGCCATGACTCTAGCTATTCACTAAATCAGAAGCATTAATCTTTAATTTGTTTATTTGATTTTAACTTGATATGAAATTCAAAGAAAGTAAAGAACACTTCTGAATCCCGTGATCTTAAATTAAAAATATGTGTCTTTAATTTTATGATATTAAATATATAATGTGAAAAGTTGAAATTAAAGAATTATCAAAACAAGAAAGAAATAATCTTTTCAAAATAATTTAAAAAAAATAATATAATTAATAAAATAAAACGAAGAAAGTACTTATGAGTATACAATTATCCTAAATAGGTATATATCACATCCAAAAGTAGGGAAATTCCTGAATGTAAGTAGCTACAAAATCAAATACCAACTCCATTTGAAATAGGTGACCTTCCTACATGATGACAAATTGCCTTTGCCATAACTCTAGCCATACCAATTACTTCACTTTTGATTTTTTTAGAGTTAATTTGATTAATTTTTAAAATTAAATTAGATTAATTTAATATTTAAATATTAAAAAAAATAAAATTATAAATTATAATTATTCTTATATTTTATATAATAAAAAAAATATCTTAAAATCTTAATTAAAATTAATGTAATTTAACTATTAAAAAGCGAAACATGACAAATAGAAAATAAAACAGACAAAGTACTTCTAAAACAATCAACATTGTTGTTTAGATCTTCGGGTTAAAAAATAAAGCTCAATTCATACAGAAACGATTTTACTTTTATTTTGCAAAAGGAGGAAAAAGAGGCTTTGAAAAATGCTTTATTTTGAAAAAAAATAAAAAAATAAAACTTGCTTGACACTTCTAGAAAGAAGAAGAAGATTCATTCATACTCAAATAAAATGAATTCATTAGCTTTAACGTGAAAGAAAAATAATACTAAAACCAATACATAATACCAATTGTAAACATAATCCCAAAAAAAATCCCAAAACTATAGATTTTTCAGAAACAAATAATACAATACCAAACAAGTAAAAATATGAAAAATAGAAAATCCAAATGTATACTTCCTCCATTCATTTTTAGTTGTCATGATAAAACCTTACATAATCATTAAGAAATTAATTAGAAGTATAATTTGACTCATATATACCTTACTAATCTTTATCTATTTATGTGTTTCTTAACTCTAGAATAATTAATGCTAAGAAAAAAATTAAAAAAATATTAATTAATTTTCTCTTGATTTTTTTAATTGATAAGTACTCTCTCCGTTCTTTTTTAGTTGTCATGATAAAACTTTGTACAACCATTAAGAAAAATTAATTAGAAATGTAATATAATTCATATACACTCTTTATTATTCTTTGTTTATTTATGTCATTATGTGTCTCTTAACTCTAAAATAATTAATGCTAAGAGCAAAATTAATAAAAAAATTATTAATTCTCTCAAACTTTTAAATTGGTATTTAGAAATAATTATTTTTAGTATATATGATAATTAAAAAGGAACGGACCGAGTATTTATTGAGAGCTCAAAAATAAACCCCTTTTTTCTTTGTTTTGTTTACCTTAACTTTGCTGACATATTATTAACACAAATACACAATCAATCGAACCTTCAAAAAAAAGAAAAAGAATTTTTTTTTTATAGACTTTCCTTGGTTTTCCAGAAATTTAAATTCCATAGGAGAATCCCCAAATTATTCCAATTCAATGGAGGAATCGAAACCCTAGACTAGAGGCGCTGTTTTCTCTGAAGAAGAAGAAAGCGTTTTTCGCGTAGTAGGAAAAGTGTATAAATTTCTAATGCATGTAGCAGTGGATCTGAATTCCTACTTGCAATTTGTATTGACGGCCATAGCCATCGTAGTTACACTACTCTACCTTGTCAAAAGCACCGCTTCTAAGTACTTTGTCGTTGACGACGACTCTAATTTTGAGTCTTCTGCTTCGCCGACGGCGGCCGGTTTTGGTGATCGGAGAATGGAGTCGGCAACGCCGGAAGGTTGCGCCGTATGTAGTAATATCACCAAAAAGCAATGCTCTCGTTGCAAGATGGTTAAATACTGGTATGCTAACAATGTGGTTAATTTTGTTTTCCTTTTTTCTCCTAATATTAGTATTACCTTGTAAAGTAAATTCACTGGTTTTGGTGTTGACGACAGCTATACGTACACTGAACACAAACAGAGACTCAGCTTTAGGGCTAGTTTTGATTGGCTGCATAAGCAATAATAATAATAATAATCCCAGACACTAATACAATGTGATTAATTTAATGTTTAATATTTTTTCTCTCTTGTTTCCTGTTTCCTCCTAACAGTAGTATTGCCTTGTAAAGTGAATTCACTGGTTTTGGTGTTGACGGCAGCTAATACATACACTGCACACACACAGAGACACAGCTTTAGGGCTAGTTTATGATTGGCTGCATAAGCAATAATAATAATCCCAGACACTAATACAATGTTCCGGTTGCAACAAAATCACTAGGTAGCGTAGCTTGACCCAAGCAATGCCCAAATATCCCATGCTTTTCTTGGTCGGACCAACCCAACCCTTAAGAACTCGAGCTACTAGTTCTGACTTAGACGTCCTGAAATTAGTGTATTTAGATTGATCTCTGTGATTTAGAAGTTCTGGCCGGAGAGCTTGATCTAAGTAAGGATATATGATTCTTTAGCCCTTATCCTGTCCCCGTGAATGAGTGGATTTGAACTCTGCATTGCTGATACCTTGTGTTATTTTATTCGGGGTAGAATATGGAATAAGAATACATGTATTAGCTACAAGAAAGTGCTGTTTAAAGAGGCAATCCCTGCATAGCAATTCATGTTTTATTAGTCATCATATGACAATCCTTACATTTTTTTTTTTTGAAGTTTTCTATTTCTGTAAAACAGTACATAGGTTGTACTGAAACCATATTTACAATAGTTCTAAATCTACTATTCTATCCCTATAATGAGTCTAAGACATCAATGATAGAAACAGTGTCATTGGAATATATTTGATTACACCAAAAGCATAAAGTCAAAATGCGGTTCAGCTTTACTTGCTGCATGTTGCTCTCTATATTCTCAAAAATTCTAAGGGTCCTCTCCTTCCAAATTGCCCACCAAATAGTAGCAGGAACTATTCTCCAGTTGTTCCTATTCTTGGCATGTACTCCTGCTTCTTCCCAGCTGTAGAGTCTCTGTGATTCTCCCAGGCATGGTCCAAGCAATGTTTTTGAGGTTGCGGAATAGCCTCCACAGTTGACTAGTAACCTTACAATGTATGAATAGGTGAACTACTGTTCTTCCCCACAGAAAAGACATCTGGAACACAGTGGAATTCCCCTCTTCATCAAGTTATCTTGTGTCAGCCCAGCTTCCTTTGCTAATAGCCATACAAAGCATGCTCCACAACAGTCAATCTTATGCGAGTCTACAATTTAGTTGTAAACTAGTATACACACTCACACGATGCATGGACGATAATGAAGAAATTAGACCAAAAAAAAGATGTAGGTGTTTTCCCCTGGCACTTGTAAATTTCATAACAATACCTTTTAGTTTTGCTGGACCTGATCTAAAATGAGCATACATGTACTTCTTGGTGACAAAATAAATTAGAATTGCACACGTGATACATCAAAACTATAATAATTATGCGTACAATCACAAATAAAATTCATCTAAAACATGTTTAATGAACATGCCAAAGCCAGGCTATCATGCTTTTACTTTCATAAAAAACCAATAAAATCCTCCAGCATTGAAATTGGAAATGGGAAAACATAATACTGCAAATGGCACAAACACTTTCCAATGATCCTCCTCAATCTTTGGATAAAAAGCATCCAAAGATATGGAATAAGAATACATCTATTAGGCTATTAGCTATAAGAAAACGCTGTTAAAATAGGCAATCCCTGTATAGCAGTTCTTATTTTATTAGACACCATAACCACATTTCAATTTACTACCTTATCAATGTTTAATCGTTCACATTCCAACAACAAATCAATTTTGTTCGAGTTTATAATTTGGTTATAAATGCATGATTATGCTTTTCAACTATTTTCTTCTGTACGTATATAGAGCCCTAACCATCTAAAATGACTTCTCACCAATGTTGTCAAAAGCTCGGTTGAGGAGTGCTCAAGTCCTCAAGTTAGGTGCAAAGTAGGCTGTGTGCTTTAAGTGACACTTCAGCTCTGCATTTGCCTCATTGCCTAGGGGTTTTGTCTTGAAGATAGTGGCGCTAAACTATAGTAATTCACCTAAATTTAGTTTTTCTCAATTCTTATGTCTAAATAATTGTTATTTGGGGTTATAGTTACTGTTTTTGAACTACATTTAGATTTTATAGTTTCTTCATTAGAGCCTGTGCTTTATTTATACTATGCGCTTAAAGCCTCAACCAACTTAATTGTTTTTTTTTCTCTCTTTCTGCCTTTGACTACACAGCTTCTTGTGGCCACACATACACAATCTATAATAGCATCTACATATGTACAGGGATCTAAAGCCCAGACGGAGTAGCTTTTTTGTATGTTTACACAAAATCTACAACAATATCAATATCTATTCGAAATATGAGTTTTGGACTCCATAAAATAACTTTTGCCTTATGGTGACAACAATGACCAGTTAATTGTGTCTAATATCCATAATGTAGCAATCTAGCACAATCTATTATACTATTTATAATTAATTGTAATATATAGAGCCCCGACCTGATAGAGTAACTTGACTTCAATCAATTGGTATCCACTGCTCCACAATGGATAGTTCTGTTTTTGTATAAAATCTACTATTGACAATATAAAGTATAAACACAATATGTGATGATAAATTGGTAGATATTTTCCTCTATTGACGGGGTTTGAATATACCCAAAGTATAACCAAGTGTAACCTTGATCAATTGCCGAGTTTTTTTATGACAGATCAATTTTGTATGGCACAGGGGCATCTTTTACCCTCTCCCCTTTTGTCATTTTATGTAACTTGTGCACTTCACTTCAAAGTAGCTTGTGTTCTACTTCTTGCTTTTCTCTTAAAGCCAGATGGATCTTGTTGCTTGCTCATTTCACTTTAAAAAACACTGCTCAGGGGTGACCAAGATCTTTTTCCTTTTCTTATATAGTCTGGTCTGGAATTGCGTGTTAGTAACTACTGATAGGTTTTGCTCTCTCTCTCTCTCTCACACACACACATAGCTCTGAAGCTTGCCAAAGATCTCACTGGAACTCTGGGCACAAATTTAAATGCAAGGATTTTCAGTTATCTGGGAAAGGCAGTTCTTTGCAAGGGAGGAAATCTTCTGCTGTTTCACTGACTCATGCTAGCGGAACCTCTAAGATATTAGACCATTCAAAGAAGGTATACACCGTCTTAGTTAATTACACAACTATGCATTTATGTTATAACACCTGAGCAAAGTTTGGTTTAATCATTTAGGTACTTTTCCCATATGAGGAATTCTTGGAACTCTTTAACTGGGCTAGCCCAGGTTTCCCACCATGTGGGCTCCTTAATTGTGGAAACAGGTATTCCCTCATTTTAGACTCTAGCACCAAGAATTGTTTAATATGTCATCTGTTTTTTAATCTACATTTTAAATATATTCCTTTTGGTTCTTATGCAGTTGCTTTGCTAATGTGGTTCTACAATGTCTGACATATACTAAGCCACTTGTTGCTTACTTGTTGGAGAAAGGACATCTGAGAGAATGTAAATCCATTTAGAACAAGTATACAAACTAGTGCTTCTTTTAAAGTAATTGGAACAGCTCTTTATGTTATGCACTTTTTCCTCTCTTCTCTCAGGTAGGCGGAATGGTTGGTGCTTCCTTTGTGAATTTCAACACCATGTAGAACGGGCTAGTCGGAGTCAGCAACCCTTCTCACCAATCAACATACTTTCACGGTTGCCTAATATTGGTGGTAATCTTGGGTATGGTAAACAGGAGGATGCCCATGAATTTATGAGGTGTGTTTCTTTTCATAAAGTAAATTTGAGGAGTATCTTATAGGAAGTCTGATACATATTTTCTGCTACAGTGATAATGTGATATAATCAGCCATGGGTCGTGTCCAGAAGCATATTGTACATGAAATAATCAAAATTTCCTTCTTTTGTAGGTTTGCTATTGACATGATGCAGTCTGTGTGCCTCGATGAATTTGGTGGAGAGAAAGCTGTTCCTCCTAACACACAGGAGACAACACTTATTCAGCACATATTTGGTGGTCACCTGCAATCTCAGGTAACTTAATTTATGATGGAGAAGACCTAGCTTGTCATTATCCAAAGTAACATAATAGGACTTGAAACTTTTTCTGTACTTTAAATGTTGAATCATCAAAAATATTTTGGTAGAAACCTAATTATCGACCTAAACTTGGCACCGTTTATTCGGTGCACACCTAAACTATTCGTAGTCCTAATTACCCCCTCTAGACTTGGCTATTTAATAGCCTTTACCCCTTGGACGATCTCATCCCATGGAAGTAACATACATGTGTTGCCATATGGAATTTAAAACGTGACATTTTTTTAAAAATGAAATATATTCTTTACCTTTTTAAATTCATTAATTTTTTAGATCGCCTTTTTGGAATAAATTTGTAAAAAAACTTAGCTGGAATTCCATTAGGCTAAAGCTTTTATTTGTCTAAAAATAATGAAGTATAATCAAACGTCTTATAGATTTGGCCGGAAAAGAAGAATACAAAGTTGAAACAAATAGTCGTTGCATCTAAAAAGTACATAGTTGGAATTTATTATTCTAGCTAAGTTCCTTTTACAAATTTGGCTCGAAAAAGGAAAAAAGAAACACTTTGGAATAAATAGCCATTGCATCTAAAAAAGAAACACACTTTGGCTCTATTATTTTGGCTAAACCTTTTTTTTACTTGGCTAAATAATGGAGCTCTAGCGAAGTCCAAGGGTAATTGGGACTACAAATAGTTTAGGCATCCACTGAATAGAATAAACAGTGCCAAGTTTAAGGGGATAATTAGGTACTCTGCCAAATATTTTTGTGTTTTTTGATATTTCAAGCTGCACGTGCTTTTTCTCTTGTATTATTGTCATCTCTTCCCTTTCCTTCTCTGCCTAATGAGTTATTTCTATTTTTAGGTCATATGTACAGAATGCAGTAATGTTTCAAATCAGTTTGAAAATATGATGGATCTGACAGTAGAGATTCACGGGGATGCTGAATCTTTGGAGGAATGCTTAGATCAATTCACAGCAAGAGAATGGCTTGATGGAGATAACTTGTATAAATGTGATGGGTGAGGTTTTTCATCCCAATGATTAATTGCATCCTTTTTAGAATCTGGAATTCCATTTTTGTTTTCTTCTGAGCAATGATGTATAGTTTCATATTTACCTTACAATGCTGATTGATTCCATTCTCAGATTTCTATGTTCATCTGTATCTAATAACATAATGGTGTTATATAGACATATGTCACTCTTCTGTCCTATTTCGTCTACTTAGTTATTATTTGGAAAGTATTTAACGACAATTGTCACATACATCTTCCAAGAATATTTTCAAAAAATTGTGGTTGGATAGTAACTTATATGTTGGTTTTCCATCGATCCTATGCATTTATTGAATGACACATTACCACGTGTGAGAGTTATTTATAGTTCACTAATTAAGTTGCGGTTGGTTGACGACCAATGCAAAAATAGTCTAACTGCTGAACTTAGCCAATCCCAACTTGTTTGGATTGAGGCACAGTTGATTTTATAGTGCCTGCCTAATCGTTAATCAACAACTGTGGTTGTTCTTGCAGATGCAATGACTATGTCAAGGCATGGAAGCGCCTAATGGTCAGGAGGGCACCAAATATCCTAACAATTGCCTTGAAAAGGTTTCAGGTTGGTTTCGTTTTTGTGCTTCAATCATCTTGAGTAAAGTGAACTATAAACTTTAGCGCTTAAACAAGTTTTTTTCCAATAAATGAATGATCCTTGCACTCTTTATAGGACCTATCCGTCTTTAGTTAGTGGTCAATGAACTATATCTCTCATGTGAAAAAAATGAGGGTTCATGCTAGTCCTGCATGAACATACGTTATCTAATACTAAAAATTCTTTAGAGAATTAGAAGATAGGTTCATGTCCAATTTTCATCTCTCCAGCAAATCACATCCCCACATCAAGGTTGTCCTCTTCTCTGGATGGGGTTCTTTCGGCCATATTCCAATAAAAGATGTAGATACTACGAATAGTGGACTACTTTTGGTCATTAAAGACAAATAGCCCACCATGGGCTACTATGTAAAAGTACTTCAAAGGAGTTGAAACATTAAAGGAAGCCATTCAATCCTTCAAGTGAAACAACAACATACCTAGTGTAGTCGCATAAAGTGGGGTCTGGAATCCTTCAAGTGAAAGATAGAAAAAAATGTGTGAACAGTAACCAGCAACAACCAGATTCTGAATTAAAGAGTTGACCACAAGTTTAATGGCAATCGATTGCATGCTAAACTATTAACTCCCCCCGGCACGTTGCTTCTTCCACTGCAATTAGAAACTGCCAACTGTATAACACACGAAAAATGGGGACATGAAGAGGCTCCCTTTGTCCAAAAAGAATGTAATTGTAGGAGGATAAGGGCCAAAATATCTAAATTCTAGGTGTTAACTAAACTTCAATTCTTCATATATTTTTAAAGTCAAATTACATATTTAAGAACTACTTATAAAAAAAGTTTTATAAAAGGCAATTTCTTTTGCAACTATCAATATTTAGAAAATATTTGAAAAATTGTTGACTCCTCCATAGTGATATGTCGTATTAAATGGGACAAAAGAGTACGGACACATAACTAGAGGACATTTATGGTTGTTTCATGAAGAAGCAAAGTCAAATTTAGAAGGAATGAACTCTGGTAATGAAAAGCGAGAAAATGCTAACCCTTGCGGTTATATTTAAATATTTGTCTCCAATGATGGAAACAATGGATATCGCAAAGGATCCGGATACCATACTAGAGGCTCTAGAACTTTGACATGTCTAGGTGATGCTTTAGCAACTAGTCTCTTTCTTTTGCCTCTTCTTTTTGCATTTTGCTCCTTTTTTTTAGCTCGCTGCTTTGTTGATGTTGTAAATTTCCCAGCACTTCATGCTGTTTTATCATCAATGAAATGCCACTTACGATTCTCAGAAAAAAAAGAAAGAAAGAAAAGAAACAATGTTCTTTTATTGTTAATGTATATTGCCTGAATTTTGACAGCGGGTCCTTACAAGTAGAGAACCATTGTTTATTCTTGTACCATTTAACAATGGGATATGTGAGTGAATATTTCATGTTCAGGTCCTTCAGGATTCTGAACAAACTGGAGTGCCACCTCAATTGTGAAAAGAAACTGTCAATGTGTATTCTGAAAATTTCATAAATGAAAAAATTCTAAAGACTGTCAATATGTATTTCTCAAAAAGAAAATTTCAGCCAAAGCTTTATCGAGGCACATCAAAATAACGTATTTAGGTTCTTTAGTCTACAGAACAAAAGGGTTCTGATTGAAGTCCAGCTGAAGCAAAGATGTTCAATCTAGGATGTACAGACTCCAGGTGTACCTTCAGCTGACAATTAAGATCTAACGACAACTCTAATCTCAGATAAATATTTTTCTTCAGGAGTGTCCAATGTGACCTAATGTATATTGTTTTTGTTCTTGAAAGGAAATGAGTTCACTCTTTGTCACCTAACATAAAGTTAATTCGTCATAGGTAGGCTCATTATAATAAAATGCGGTATGCTTAAAGAAACATCGATAAAGAAATAATAATTTCTTAAGTTAGAGAGAAATTGTAATGCAGTTCTAGAAAGATATAACAATAGCAATTAGAAATGCTACACTTGGGGATCAAATTATCCTTTGGTTTTACAAGCTAGGGTGCATTCTTGACTCTGGGTAGAACCCAACTGAAGAAAAAAAGTAAATATGATAATCTTTCATAATAATGGCTTAATTTTTTTTTTTTAAATTATTGTGAAAAGATTATTGGATTTGCTTTTTTCTTCCGTTGGGTTCTACTCAGAGTCTAGAATGCACCCTAGCTTGTAAAACAAAAGGATAATTTAATCCTGAAGTGTAACGTTTCTAATTGCTGTTATTGTATCTTTTTTAGAACTGTGAAATAAAATTTAAATTTCTCTATGGGATGGTTGAATTACAATAACTCAGGGAGTGTCTTTCTCCCTATTAACATTACTCACCTCTAAGTTTTATTTTATTCTTGGGTGAACTACAATATCTCAGGGAGTGTCTTTCTCTCTATTAACATTCCTCACCCCTAAGTTCCATTCTATTCTTGGGTAAATTACAATAACTCAGGGAGTGTCTTTCTCTCTATTAGCATATTCATTGCTCACCCCTAAGTTTCATTTTATTCTTGGAAGCAACTCTATGAGTTTGTGTTCTAAATTTCTGCTAGTTTTGTTTATTTATGTCCGAAATCTCTTGCAGAGTGGTAGGTTTGGCAAATTAAATAAGAGGGTGACTTTCCCTGAAACATTGGATCTCCATCCGTACATGAGCGAAACAGGAGATGGCAATGATGTTTACAAGCTATATGCAGTTATTGTTCATGTGGATATGTTGAATGCGTCATTTTTTGGTCATTACATATGCTATATCAAGGATTTCCGTGGAAGTTGGTACAGGATCGATGACTGCAAGGTAGTAACATCTCTTTTGCTCTACACCCCCGTGTTAATTGTTGTATGCTGTCCCAATGCACGAAATGCATTGGTTGGTTGCTGATTTTGGCTTGGATTTTCATTTCTATTCTTTTGTGCTGATATTCTACACTTTAATCTTTGAAGCTTGAAAATTTATAAGTTGCTATATCCCGGTGAAAAGCGATATTGTCCTAGACATTTTCCTCAATAGATCTGTTTGACAACAAAAATATTTATATTTCTGCTTGAAGAAGCATTTTGTCTATAAGCTAGTTGTATCCTCTCATATCTCAATTATATCTTATTTGTTGGCTCCTTCATTTGCCTTTGATGTACTTGTGTCAAATGGGTGACATGCATAGGTTTCGTGCATACACTGAAAGTTATTAGAAACTTCCCACTCATATCATATACGTGCCCATTCCCAAGATAATGTACTATAAGTGAAAAATGAAGCTTTAGGCAACTTTATGCTGCTTTTAGTTTTGTGCTTGAGATTTAAAGTGGTTTATATCTAATCGGAGAAATATAACGTTTCTATTGTTTAGGCTACAATCTACTCCATGATTTTAGAATGTATACAAACTTGCGTGGGTATATATGTATATTTAAACAAAAAGTATAAGAAACAGATAATATTGGCACCTTCCCTTGTTGGGCCACCTTTCAGAAATTTTCCCCTGTCATCATGTAGGACGTGTCACCATTTTCTCTGTTTGGCTATTAATTTTCAGCATATGTTTGAGTTTTCAACAATGTCAAACTGAGAATATAGGTACTGTGGGAGTTAGATCGCGTGAGCCTTAGTAAAAGTCACCACATAATATTCTACCTCAAGCAGCATGATCTCAGCACATTGTGATATTACTGCATAGACATTTCTTAATTTGTTTTTCCTTTTCATACTTTTTCATTCATTACTTCAAAATATTCACGTGACTTGTTTTGGAAATTTGTTAGGTGGTTACTGTTGATTTGGATGAAGTGCTTTCGCAAGGAGCATATATGCTCTTATATAGCAGGTAACTTTCTTTAGACCATGATCTAATTGATCCGTCATTTGCCCGTATATCACTTCTATTTAACATGTTGCATTGCCTTTGGAAGCAAATGATCTTGATTTGCTTTTGCTTTTAACAGGATCTACCCTCGACGAACATCCTTATTTCCTCTTGAACCTTTAGAGAAAGAGGACCCGGATACAGTTAAAGTGGAAGACGAGCTGGGATCCACAGACCAACGTGTCGAATTTCTCAGTGCAACAGTGTCTCCGGGTGCACTTATTGATTCTGTTTCACTGCCAACTGTTAATGGTTCGGAAGCTAAGATAATTGGGTCCAAAGAGGAGGTATTCTCCTTGACCAACCCTGAAGATAGAATGGAGGATCAGGAGGTAGATTTTGGGGCAAGTTCGTATGTCCAGCAGGAGTTGCAGGATGTTAAACCATACAGTGCAGCTATAGGAACTTCTTGTCCTAGAGTGGTATCCAATAGTTCCTTTGGTGCTAGTTCTTCGGCTGAAGTTGAGATTCAGAAATGTGAAACAAAATTCCCTGTTTCCGACAGTAACGATGATACTAAACCATGTCAAAGAACCACCAATGACTGTCTGTTGAATTCTTCTTTTAATGAGGATTCTGTAGCCACAAATGGTGAAATTCTGGATGATGCTTCATCCTCTGCGTCAAAATTTGGTGACACTTCACACTATGAGAAGTTACAAAATTCAAGTGAAATGCCAGACATGGCTAACCAGAGCGAAAAAATTTCGTCTCATGGAATCCCCAATGTGGCGCTGAAATCAGATGGAGGGAGTTTCTCTGGAGCAAAGTTGAAGCCACTGTTTTCCCCTGGCTTTCTTGGGAATCGTCCATTGAACCGATGTGCCAAGAAAGATGTCTCATGGGAAGTTTCCCATAATAGCACCCTTAATGGTCTGACAAATGCCTGTACCAAGCCTGAATTGTCTGGTGAAAACGACATCGATATGGATGACCAAGATAGTAATGAGGAAATAAAAAATTCTGTGTCTAGTAATGCGTCAATTGGACAAGCTGCAATTTCTCTTAATGAGACTAACCATTTGTGAATCTGGGGAATCAAGTCGCCTTGAGAATGGAGATTCTGCTGTCCCTGTTGAATGTGATTGAAGCAGCAATAGGTAGTGCAGCAATCAGCTATCAGCAGTAGGTAGTGCCTGGGCTTAGATAGTGAATCTCATGGATGAGCTGAACTAGAACCTCATAAGTGTCAAGGAGGAAGTTTTGGATAGCTCCTACAAGAACTCAGAGAAGATTACTTGTGTCTAAATTATATATTATGATCGTTTTCCCATTCAACCCTTATTTAAGTTTTCAAGAGATCTTATTCTTCACCAAGGAGACATTGCATAGCTTTCTTTCTCCACATTGTTGCAGAGCTTGTTCAGATGTTGACAATAAACTGGAAAAAAATCATGGTCCAGGAACCACATGTTGTTCATTCATTCAGGGGTTCTAATTCTGGATGTTTTGGCGATCCAACTTCAGTAGAGATAGAGAACAACCTAGTAGCATACTTTTACTTGATATTATTGGGACTCCCCTGGTCACAATAGAACAAGCTGGGAATTTTTTCCAGGGTTTCAATATTTGAAGAAATCTTGGATAAACTTGTATCCTTTTGGCTGGGTTCATCTAGCGAGAAGGAATTGTCCACAATACAGTTGTGGGATGGATTGAAGTGCCATAATTTTGAGAAAGTTCCATTTAATTGGATGCTATTGGTGCCTAACCATCTGTTGTAAATGCTAATTCTTTTGTTCTTATTGGTGTTCTGAACTGGGTGCTGTAGTTTAGAATGATATTTCTTGTTTACTTCTCTTTTAGCTGCAAAGTTTAGAAGGTTGCGGAGTGGGATATGGTTAAGGGGGTAGAAGCGGAATAGACAGCTAATTTAGAAGTTGTTTGTCAGGTCTGCGATCTTTCACATATGTTTTAAGTTCAACTTTCAACCAAACTTACTCATGTAGTAGTTTGTTGTCTAAGAATGAGAAAACATTGTTTGATTGAATCATTTATACTAGTGCACTTGGTGATTGAATGTGTATGTTCGAATCTCAGTTTAAGATTTACGTGGTGATGAAGAGAGGCCTCATGTGTGTGTGTTTTCCTTTCTTTTTCCTGCGCGGGGTTGCATGGGGTTCAAGGAGATCGCTGAGCGATTTTGCATTATTATGGGCTGTGCTAGGAGCAGTAGTAGGTTCTTGTGTGAGGGGCAAGGGGAGGCAGCAAATAAGTCATTTTTATGTATTCGGGATCTTCATTAACAGGATTAAACCTTATATGCTAATTATTGGAATTTGAAAAAAGTGCTGCACAATGGTCCTAGAATAAATCTTTGATCGACTCTATCTTCTGTTTACTTAGTTCACAACAGCGCAATCTTTTCGAATTTCACCAAGATTTCCAGTTTTGACCCCGAACCTTCCAAGCTTTGTCATTGCAGCAATGAAGACCCTTTCAAAAGCTGTATTGTTTGATGCAAACATATTCACTATACTCCTTGATCCCCTTTTAGTATATAGTGTCTGGTCTGAAGTGAACAGCCCTTTCCCCCTCTGAAGGTTCTTGAAATACGTGTTATCGAACACTTGAGGGGTGTCTGGATCCAATGGGATGACTACTCCCGAAGGTGCATTTTGTGGGCACCTTTCTTGGAGCTCCTTAGCATAGACTGCATCAATTGTTGGATCAACCTTGTGCTTGCTGTTAAAGCTGTATATCCTGCTTGAGAACTGGTTGCAATGTGAAAATCCTAGTGTATGTGCTCCTGCATAAAACTCCAGCTCTTTAGTGAATTATTGCTTGATAGACATTTTAGGCTACATTTCCATCTTTATACATCAAGAAATTGGAGTAGTGGTAATGTACCTGAGAGGGCAATCAAATGTCTGATAGAGAGACCACGAGACGCAAACATAGGAAGGAGCTTCTTCAAGTGAAAGTCTGAGTGAGGTAAATTGTTGGGTACACTATTTTGTGCAGATATTCTGCCATCCCTCCTTCCCAATTCAACAGCATAGTGTGGTCCTCCTGCCTACACATCCAATACTTAACTATTAGCTCGATTATTCGTCTTCGAGTAATAGAAGGCATGCCATTATAGAGAAGTTAAGAGTATATTTGTTTACCAATGCAATGACATCTCTCGTGGCCATGGCCAATATATCAGCACAGGAAACTTTGTTCTTGCAAGCAGGTACATTATCCACTGCAGCTTTGGCTTTAATAACAGTGTCATATCCATCTCCAGCAAGTGATATATTGTCTGGATGATCCTTTTCTGCTGTGTTATTTCCTGATGATCTCAGTATGATGGAAGCATCACAACCCTGTCATTGTTTACACATATATTAACCTGATGGTAAAAAAATGTCATATACACTGTCGATAAAAACGTGCGTTTCACTTTCGCCTTACAGAGACAAATATATTGCATCAATGGATCAAAGATGCAATAAAAAGAATATATATATATATACCTGAATAAAGCAATCATGGAAGAAGAGTCTAAGAGTTGCAGCTGCTGTAACAATAGTCTGTCTGTATTTCTGTTCAACTGCTGATCGGACGATGGACTCCACGTTCGGACACGAATCCCGATAAAAATCGCGATGGAGCTGAGCATTAATACAACTTGTATTGGAAATGATAGAGAGAAGAAGAAGAAGAAGGACTAAGTGAAGAAACTGGCTACTATTGATCAACCTAGCCATTATTTCTAGTGTAATTTCTTTGGAAAGGTTTAGTGGGACTTTATAGTAATTTTCACTCGACTCTTTCAAATGGGCTTAAATCTTTAATTGCTTCGACCTTGTGAAGTGATTTATTTATATTCTTAAAAGAGTAATTATTAGTACTATATAAGTAGTAGATAGTGCAAGTACGATTTAACAAAAGTACTAGATGAATTCTTCCATATACATATATAATTTTGTAATATTTGGGTCAATCGAGAATTTTTTTTTATGACTCATTATAATTTGAATAAAAGAAAATGATTTTACGTACATACCAAGATGTCATATATTTATTTAATTACCAATTTCCTGTGTTATATTTTACCTGATCTCTTGTGAAATGACCATATAATTAAAAAAATGTTATGAGTTTGTTTCATTCCAATTAATACACAATTTGTTTTTTTTAAGATAAATTAATTAGGAGCATTGTAAAAGTAAAAGCTCTCTAAATATTGTTATTCCGACATTGCATACAAATCTCTAATTTAATATTTGTAAAAAAATCTCAAGAAAATTGAATATTAAAGTAAAATTAACATATGATTGAATATTAATTCCACATAATAATAAAATTAACATAATTTTTAAACTTAGTATAAGCATCCAAATTGACACCAAAGAAAAAAGAAAAAGAAAACTAGTACTACTCCCTTCGTTGTTTTTACTTGTTACATTTGGATTTAATACACCCATTAAGAAAACAATGATTGACATGATTATTTTACCACACTACTTCTATTAATTAATATTTAATATTAGATCTTGGAAAATGATTTGCGGAATAAGTAATTAATGCTAAGAGTATAACATGAAGAAAAAAAAATTAATTTTTCTTGATATGTTAAAAGTCACAAGTAAAAATAAAAATTTATTTTTGAAATAGGCGGACAAGTAAAAATTCCCTAAAACAAATGTGGAAAGTTGACTCCTCAGCTGGTGACTTGGATTCTTGGGTGGATGATAAGGGTTTGAGCAAGAAGCCACTAAAGAAGTCACATGGCATGCACAATTACTACAATAAAGACATCAAATGACAGCTTCTTTCTTCTCATTTTTGTCTAAAACTTGTTTGGCAAATGATTTTGACACCATCTTTTTTGAATTCTGGGAGAATCTTAGATAACATTGAGAAGTAGTAGAATAAATATAGAATAGAAAAGGACATAAGAAAGGGGATAATAATTTTCCTAACTACCACACTATGGGCATATTTTTTGTTCATTAATTTGATGTTTTTTTTTGGTTGGTTTTCCACCCAATGTCATGTATGGCTCGATTAAATTTGGATTCACGTATTATCACGGCCTAAAAGGATGTAGTCCCTCCAAGAAGTTGGCTGAGAAGATATACCTTTGCATAGCTAGTAATAAGCTAAGGTCTCATTCGTTAATGAAATTAACTAGACAAATCACCTCCAGAGCTCTCAGTCTGTCGATTCATATTATATCTGGACTTGATAATTTTTTCTATGTTGAGTTAAATTAAGGCACAAGCTCCACTTCTGATGGTGCTCTTCTGTCAATTCTTTTAAGTTTTAGCCTTGCGATCATACTTTCCTCGAAACCCAACAACATGATTTCTCATAAGGTGTTGGTGGTCCTAAAAGCAACATCCGTCGACCCTAGATTCCATTCCCCTGGCTGAGAGGCATCTACCCCCGATCACAAGGAGAGGTTCATAGGCATTGTTTATGATTGAGAGTAGGACAATATTTGATCATCTTCGAGCCTCCAGCTTTCATTCTTGATAATGAAAACATCTTGACAAATGCTTTCGCAATTGTTCGACTTTCATAAATCCAAGAATTTAATGTGTTATTTCTTTATACCATACAACTTTTCATGGGCTTTTTAAAAAAAAAAGTAAATTATGAGAAAGCTCGGAATATATGTAAAAGGAAGGAAATTATCTAGCAAGATAGTAGCAGTTTTAACTTTTAGGTCTAGACTTCCACAAAACATGTATCTTTTCTTTTCATTGTTAAGACTAAAATGTTCATGCTTCATTTTTATTTTCTTATTTTATCTATTTCTTATGCTTTTAAAGAATTTAATTTAATTGCGAAAATACTTTTTGAAATTGAAAATTAAAATCTCTTTTACTTTCAATTGAAGCAGAAAAATTTCTTTAGTATCCGGCATCTGTTAAAATTTGATTCATTAAATTTTAATAATTGTTATATATATGGCACATTAAACTAACTAATCTGATCTTGTCATATCATAATTATTCTTTAATCTGATTATCTTATCCTATGAGGTACGAATTGAAGGAATGGGCTTGAACAATTTTTTGGATTTAAAAAGTGATATATTATTAAGTGATGAGAAAATTTCATAAATAGCTACTAGTAGGAATTTATTCAGCCTTTCATAGTTATACTTTGCTAATTACAATTCATAACTATAATTTGAGATGCTAAGCACAAAAAAAAAAAATCTCTCGCTTCTCTCCTCAATCTCGATCGCCTCTCTCCGTGTTTCTCTCTCTCTCTCTCTCTCACACACACACACTTTCTTTTCCTCTTTGTATTTTGTATTTTCATCTCTCTCTCTATATATTTTTTGTATTTCATCCCTTTCTCTCTTTCTCTTTCTCTCTCTTTGTATTTTGTATTTTCACCTCTCTATCTCTTTCTCACTCTTTGTATTTTATATTTTAATTCACCTTTTCATCTCTTTCTCTCTTTCTCCCTCTTTGTATTTTCACTTCTCTCTCTCTCTCTCTCCCTTTCACTCTTTCTTTCCATCTATGTATTTTGTATTTTCATATCTCTCTTTCTCTCTTTTTATATTTTGTATTTTCAACCCCCTCTCCCCGTTCTCTTTCTTTTTGTATTTTGTATAGAGTATATTCACCTCTCTCTCTCTCTTTCTTTCTCCCTCTTTGTAGTTTATATTTTTACCCCTCTCTCTCTCTCTCTCTCTCCCTCTTTGTATTTGATATATTCACCTCTCTCTTTCTCTTTGTATTTTGTATTTTCACCCCTTTCTCTCTCTCTTTGTATTTGTATTTTCACCTCTCTTTCTCTCTCTCTCCCTCTTTATATTTTGTATTTTTTTCTCTCTTTCTCCCTTTTTATATTTTGTATTTTCTTCCCTCTTTCTCCCTTTTTGTATTTTGTATATTCACCTCTCTCTCCCCCTTTTTGTTTTTCGTATATTGATTACCTTTTTCTCTCTCTCTCTCCCCCCCCCCCTAATTGTAGTTTATAGTTTCACCCTTCTCTCTCTCTTTTTGTATTTTGTATTTCACCCTTCCCTTTTTGTATGTGTTTTGTATTTTCACCCCTCCCTTTTTGTATTTTTACCTCTTTCTCTCCCTTTTTGTATTTTGTATTTTCACCTCTCTCCCTCTTTGTATTTTATATTTTAACCCCTTTCTCTTTGTATTTTGTATTTTAACCCCCCCCCTCTCTTTTGTCCCTCTTTGTATTTTATATTTTTACCCTCTCTTTCTCTCTTTGTATTTTGCATTTTTTATGTATTTCACACATCCCCCCCCCCCCGCCTCTCTCTCTTTCCCTCTTTCTAATTTGTATTTCCACCCCATTATCTCTTTCTCTCTTCTTGTATTTTGTATTCTCACCTCTCTCTCTCTTTCTCTCTTTCCCCCTCTTTTTACTTTGTATTTTCACTCTCCCTCTCTCTTTTTCTCTTTCACTCTTTCTCTTCCTCTTCGTATTTTGTATTTTCATGTCTCTCTCTCTCTCTCCTGGCTTCTCTGTGTTTTGCATTTTCACCTCTTTCTCTCTCTCTCTCCTGGCTTCTCTGTATTTTATATTTTCACCTCTTTCTCTCTCCTTCTTTGTATTTTGTATTTTCACTCCTCTCTCTTTTTTTCTTTCTCCTTCTTTGTATTTTGTGTTTTCATCTCTCTCTCTTTCTCTTTCTCCATCTTTGTATCTTGTATTTTCACCCCTCTCTCCCTCTCTCTCTTTTGCACTTTCTTTCTCTCTTTGTATTTTATATTTTCATCTCCCTCTCTCTTTCTCTCTTTACATTTGATGAACAAATATCTTTGGGCGACTTTTCTTTTTTTCACCTATCTCTCTCTTTCTCTTTGTCTCCTTCTTTGTATTTTGTATTTTCACCTCTCCCTCCCTCCCCCCTCTCTCTCTCTCTCTTGCTCTTTCTTTTCCTTTTTTGTGTTTTGTATTTTCATCTTTCTCTCTCTTTAAGCAGTAAATGACAGATAAAAGGGATAAATTGAAAAAGGGGGGAAAGGGAACTTTTTTAAGATTTTTTTTAATGTAATGAAAATATGATTAACTGAAAAAACTTTTCTTTTTTCCTTTTTCTTTGTTAAATTCCCTAAAATTTTGAAAATAATGTTCTCATTTTACTATAGAAATATTAAGAAACTAATTGAGATAAGGGCATCAAAATTTAGTGTTCAAAACTATTTTTTCATAATTAAAAATGCGTAGAATTTTAAAGCAAAGAGTAAATTACAATTATTTTTACCTTTAACCATTTATTAGATCAAAAATAATTTTTGAAATAATGTAATTATATCAATAGCATTATTTTTGATATCTGGATGTTAGAAAAAGAATTTCATTATTAATTTAATTACACAAAACGCGGACAAATATACTAATTCTATATTATAGCAAGAAGTGAGCCAATTATTGGAAAAACGAATATCAAGGCTCTAGTTCTTTTATTCATATTCAGAATCTACTATTTAATAAATTAAACATAGAAAAATTAAATAAAACCACCATTATTTTGTTAATTTTTCTTTTTGAATTTGCGGTTCGAATATTTGATTATAGGTAGTTGGATTACTTTATATCTAAAATATATATTCAAATACAAAGTAAATAAGAACATTTGGATTAGATTGTTCTCCTTATTATTTTATATTAATCGACGCAATGCACATGTACAAAACACGTACATTTAATTACGATTCGAATTATTAGGTTATAGGTAGTCGAATTACTTTATATCTAAAATTATTAAATACAAAGTAGATAAGAACATTTGGATCAGCTTATTCTTTTTATCGTTTTATATTAATTGACGCAATGCACACATGCAAAACACGTACATCTATATTACTTTGAAAACATAAAAATCCTTAGAAATATTGGTTCATGAACATTTTATTCTTTATTAAAAGCCTCTATGATAGACACAACAATTCTTCCATACCTAGTTAGATAATTAATAAAGAAAGAAGGAACCAAAAAGTCCCAACATGTTAAAATGGTGAGGCACACATGCATGATGCATGTACTTAGTCCTCTGCCTTTTTTTTTGTTTGTATTATCTCATTCTCATGGCCTTGTTTGGATGGATACAAGTAAACAATAAAAGATTAATCAATAGTGTGAGAATCTCTAAAAGTGATCTTTAATATAATGTGCCTGCATGTGACCATCATAACACACAAATTAAGCACACCCAACATGAATTATCAAATTATCAGTCGTGTTTTTCTTTTTACACGTGTCTTAAAAAATATTAGTTAGAAAAAATTTATAGCTATTTTATTTTGATTTATGTCTTAATTAAGATATAATCTCCATTCATTAAAAAATTTACTCCATTAAAGTGTTTCTAGTCTGCAAAAATAATTACTGCTAAGAATAAAATGAAAAAAAATAATTAATTTTGTTGAACTTCTAAAATGATAAATAATTTAAATAATTATTTTTAAAGATCACAACAGACCAAACAGAGGGAGTAGAATTCAACAATATTTTTATGGGAAAGACAACAAATTCAGCATTCAATATATAGCTGGCTTGTACGATTCCACCTTGAGACATTGACACTCAATGAATCATTCAAGAGCAAATATGACTTTGATTTGATTCAATAGCACCAAGAATATATATATCAATAATCTTTTTAATTTATGTATAAGTTCATTATCAAATTTTTTTCAAAATAAAGAATGTCATAACTCTACTAGATTTAACCCCATTTTTTTTTAGCTACCACCTCCTTAATTAAGCACCTCAAATAAATCTTTCCTTAAGCTGCTGCATGCAAGCCCAAGTCATTTGCTGGGATGGCTTTTAGATATTTGTAGAGCAGGAAATTACATGGAGTGTTCTCAAAAGTGAGTGGTCTTCAATTTATGCCCCTCATAAGAAAAGTCTTTATAAAATACCCTTCCTTCCTTTTTATGTATAGAACATATACATTTTTGCCCCTCTACACCATAACTCTCCATGTTCATTTGTCTCTCAACTCTTAATTTTCATTTTTCTTTTTTCTTTTATCTTTTTAATTTTTTATCTTATTTTTTTTTTCTCAATTTTTTTTTAATTCTCGTTTTCTTTTTTCTCAACCTTTATTTTCTTTTTTTCTCTTAACTTTTTTTTTGTTTTTTTTTTCTCAAACTTTATTTTCTTTTTTTCTCTTAACTTTTTTTTTTGTTCTTTTTTTTTTTCAACCTTTATTTTTTTTATCTTTTTTTTTTGCTCTTTTTTTTCTTTTTTTCTCAACTTTTTTTTCGATCAAACTTTATTTTTTTTTTTCTTTTTTGTTAATTTTTTTTTTTCTTTTCTCTTTTATTCTTCTCTTTTGTTTCTTTTTTCTTAACCTCTATTATTTTTTGCTAATGAAAAAAAAGTTGGATAATCGGCAAAGAAGAAATCTTCTTTCTTTGAAAATTCGTAGTAACTTAAGAGCGTGCTTTGTCTGTTGGAAGTCTCTTTGGATACAAAGTCTTGCGCTCTAACGACATAATGTTATAGAACATGACTCAATAATCAAGACACCAAATGAGGTAGTGTCATGCCTGCTCGTGGGCAATACTTGTGTTATGAAAATTCTTGAGCTAATGTCTTACCTCTAAGGCAAGAGTTTAGAGCATTCTCATAAATTAAGTTAGAACACAATGAAGTAGTGTTAACCTCCTTGCCCATGGGGCATAACTTATTTTTGGGAGCCCTTGGGCTAAAGTCTTGCTCTAATGCAAACCGTTATATGAGCATCTCATGATCATACGACATAATTGCTAGTGTCAACTCTTGTATAAGAGGCGTAACTTGTGTTTGAAAAGTCTTTTGAGCAAGTTTGCCTCTAAGGCTGAAAGAGTCATATGCGAGCATCGGCATAAATCAAGACACCAGTGGTAGTGTCAACTCTTGCCCATGGGGCGTAATTTGTTATTTGGAAGTCCTTGGACTAAGTCTTGCCTCTTAGGCAAGCGTTATAGAGCATCCCATAAA
Source organism: Jaltomata sinuosa (assembly GCA_003996215.1). Classification (NCBI taxonomy): domain Eukaryota; kingdom Viridiplantae; phylum Streptophyta; class Magnoliopsida; order Solanales; family Solanaceae; genus Jaltomata; species Jaltomata sinuosa. The sequence continues at coordinate 890,790 of QJPP01000311.1, read as the reverse complement.
TCAAGCACAATACGATAGTGTCAACTCTTGCCCATGGTGCGTAACTTGTTGTTTGAAAGTCCTTGGGCTAAGTCTTGTCTCTAAGGCAAGAGTTATAGAATGTCTCATAAATCAAGACACAATGAGGTAGTGTCAAGTCTTGCTCGTGGGGCATAACTTCTTGTTTGAAAATCCTTGAGCTAAGTCTTGCCTCTAAGGCAAGAGTTATAGAGTATCTCATAAATTTAGACATAATGAAGTAGTGTGAACTCTTGCCCATGGAGTGTAACTTGTATTTTTTTAGAGGTCCTTGGACTAAGTCTTGCCTCTGAGGCAAGTGTTATAAAATATTTTATAAATCAAGATACAATATACTAGTGTCAAGTCTTGCTCATGGGCGTAATTTGTTGTTTGGAAGTTTTTGGGCTAAGTCTTGCCTCTAAAGCAAGAATTATAGAACATCTCATAAAAAAAATAAAGGTCAAAAAAATTGATTAAAAAAAAGAGAAAAGAAAAATAAAAAACCAAAGAAAAAATAAAAAAATAGAAGTTGAGAGAAAAAAAATAAATATTGAGAAAAAAAGAAAAAAAACGAGAAAAAAAAAGACAACAAAAAATAAAGGTTGAGAAAAATAAAAAAATAAAAAAATAAAAAAATAAAAAAATAAAAAAATAAAAAAATAAAAAATAAAAGGAGAAAAAAATAGAATTGAGAGGAGAAAAGAAAAAAAATAAAGATTGAGAAAAAAGAAAAAACGTAGAAGAAAGAATAAAACAAAAAATAAAAGAAAAATAAAGGATGAGAAAAAAAGAAAAAAAAATAGAAATAATAAAAAAAAAATAGAAAGAAAAAAAAGAAAAGAAAAAAAGAAATATATATAAAAGTTGAGAGACAAATGAGCATTGAGAGTTATTTAAAAATACTTGAGGTGTAGAGGGGCAAAAAGGTAGTTGCTCTATACATAAAAAACAAGGAAGGCTATTTTTGTAAGACCATTTTTATGAGGGGCAAAAATACAAAGCCACTCCCTTTAAAGGGCATTTGTATAGTTGTCCCGATTATTTGGTCTCCTAATATGTTCTTGGACAATCCTCGAGCCACCTTTAGGATTAAATTAGGCCCCAAATCCATATCTATCATGATATCATCGTCAAATCCATCCTAATTCATGATTTACCCACGTGCAAGATCCGCCTTTTATCAACAATAAAAGAAGAAAGGAGCTCCATAACACAGAAGCCTATGACATTACTAATTTGCTATTGAATTATGTCCATTTCTCAAGGGGGAGGACCTAATTCACTCATATTGTAATATCAAGTTACAGATGTTGAGCATCATGACAACCTAGAGAGTGAATAATTGACTTTTAGGGAATTTAATACAGGTATGGTAGCACTGCCAATGTGTGGATACAACATAACCAGTGTGGAAGTTGAAACAATTAACTGATCTTTTATTTTTATATTAATAACTAATGTTGAGCTTGCAAATGCACAAAACGGTTACAAAGAGAACATACTCTCCCTCTAAATCAAGCTCACATCAAATAATCTAAACACATTCTTCGCTTGAGTAACCAAGAAAATTAGACTATAGAGAAACAACATAGTAAATTACAACATGGGATCTGTCTGGGGAGGGTAGGATGTACGCAGACCTTACCCCTACCTTTGTGAGGTAGAGAGACTGTTTCCGATAGACCCTTGGCTAACATAGTCAATTCTGCTTCCTTTTTAAAAATCAAGCTCACATCAACTAATCTACAAAGTTCACTCGAAAGTCTTCTTCGGCTAGCTTTTACCTCTTCTCTCCACACAAGCATCTACCGGCTTGCAGAGCAAAATAGGTCAAAATAATGTCAGCACCAGCTCGTCGAAGGCACATCAATGATTCCATCATAACCCTTTCTTCATCAATCATTTTCAGAACCCCACCTGCTTTAATCATCGAGTATTCACCTGAAACCTGTGAAGAAGAAACCCAAGAAACTGTAGAAGATGACAGCGTAGAAATGAAGGCAAAAACTTGTGTTCAAGGATATAGGCAGAAGTTGATTTTCAGATACCACAAACTGTAAAAGAAGACGATGATAGGGCATCATATAAAGAATATGGAAATGAGTTTCTGATGAACATTTATCATGTCACAAGTTCCATTTTTTGTTTAATAGACTCCCAATTGGCATGACAATTGAAAGACGCCTTCTCTATGATGCTTGATGGTGTGTGAATTAGTCCACTAGCAATTATTTTCAATACACCAGGGTGCTACTTGACAGAACTGAACAATTCAACAGTTCCGTAAAAACAAGTTTTAAAGCATCAGTCACTAAAATCATTCACTTGGAAATGCATTTAGATCTATTTGGAAGCAAGGGTAACTTATCAGGAAAAAGGACTTTCTTTTCCCTCAGAATCCCTTATGGTTGTAAACAAATGGGAAGAATCAGAAATGCTAAGTGCAGTGTTAACGAAAAACTACTGAGAGCATAGAGCCCCAGAAATCTTCCTGAGTCCTGCAGAACAATAACTCAAGTCTAGACTGTACAAAGGCTTCAGATTCCAAAATCCTTTACAAATATATTGTTCAAGAAAGAAAATAACGTGCAAGCAAATCAAGGAGATCTCGAATCTGTCACACACAAGCATCAAAAACCTTGAGTGAACTTGTTGGACTTATTAATGTAACCCATCTAAATGACAATGTTGAATATGAAGCAAGTCTTCTTAAGTCCATAGCAACCTCAAATATTGTTTTAACTCAACAAAGCCTTCAATAGCCTACGGCTTCATCATCAGCTCGTAATGTTACAGCTCTGACAGAACAACAACTAGACCATTGGCTTTGACAAGTATCGGCAAGATTGAACATTAGGTTATGTTCAATGAAATAATTAAACGGTGAAATTATTCCTGGTCCATGCCAAAATCACTATGGAGCTACTACAGTGTTGGAACAAAGACGGGTAGTGCAAGAAATCACAAAAGACTTGGAATACATCCCTCAAGCCATTTGGTGGACTTTTGGCTTGAAAGAAATGACAGAACTTTTGATGGCCATAGGAGAAATTTACATAGCCTTAAACAAAGATTTATCATTTTGCTAGTTTTTTGGTGCAACCTGGTTTATTGTACAGGATGTTGATGCTATTTTAGATACAATAGGGGATCTGTAGTTATGTTTTCTCGCACTGGCTTAGTGCAAGCATTTATAAAATCTTTGATTACCTATAAAAAAAATGATGACAAACAAGCTAAATGAACATCTGAGTACCTGATAGGCAGCTATGGGCAAAGGAGATTTATCCCGAAGAAGCCTAATAATATCCAAATAAGGCAAACCTGGTTTAACCTGATATGCCAAAAAAAAAAAAGCAACTTTAGAAGAATAGTATATTTCCAAATTTCTGCAGAACAAGAAAAGCGATACTAACCAGAAGAATATCAGCTCCTTCAGACTCATCTGCTTGCAGCTCAACTAATGCTTCTCTGTAGTTTGCGGGGTTCATCTGATAACTGCATGTGAAAACCAAGTTCACACACAAGCTCATTTTGTCTATGTAATGAATGATATATTTGGTAAAAGGATAATTAATAATAGTTTGTTGTTTAGTACGTTTTCTTGTCTCCAAAACGTGGATTTGAATCTAAAGCCTCTCTGAAAGGTCCATAAAAGGAGCTTGCATACCTACAATATGATTTAAGCTAACAAGTCAAGAAAGAGATGGAAGTTGAGTTTCGATATCAAAGAATCCATAAAAGCAAAAATATAAAAATAACAAAGCTCTGAGTTCTAAGTTGTTAGAGCACTAATGTCCAGAACCACCGGAGTGTCTGATCAACAAGTTTCCTTACATGAAAAGAACCAGATCTTAAGCTGCCTCTGAGTGCTTAAAATGAGAAGTTAGTCAGTTACTACTGATGCTGCTAACCATTTAGGCGTGAAGACCTAAGATATACTTCTCAATATACAAGAGGGGAAAAGGACAAACATAGAAAAACTGCATCATTGAATACTGAATCTATATGCAAACAACTAATATTTCCAGGACTAATATATAATATCTAAATTGACAGAAGTTATGAGTTTTGACAATTACTTTGCCGTATAGGACATGATTGACACATGCTGAAACCCTTCAGCATCAAGAGCTGCTCGAATTGCTCCGACACGACCATCCATCATGTCACTCGGACTGACAACATCTGCTCCTGCTCTGGCCTAAGATAAAAGAAGAGGAAATAACAAGATCAGACACTACATTTTGATAAAAAGTTATCAACAAAATGCATGCACGCATAAAAGAGCAAAGGGAAAACGAAGGGACACCTGATTTATATCTGGTTTTAGTTTTGAAAAGCATTATATGCTCAACGAGAAGCCAAGTTCAAGAGCTAGCATCAATTGGAAAGATTACTGAACTTAAATCATATGCTAGGATATTTTGTTCAATGTTGTATGTTGATTTTTACCGCTTTTCTGTTAAGTTAGAAGGCAGTGTTTTTTAGCAGCTAGTTCCTTCTATTCTGTTGTTTGAGCTCCTATTGGACTTCTATGCTGATATATCAAACTTGCAAGTTGTGGTTCAGATTCTTGTGGATATGTAGACAACAAACAAGTATACATTAGAGCAGCAATTGAGAACCCTAGAAGTGTTCATTACCACATGGTTTGACTGACAGCGAAATGACTTAGTTTGCAAGTTAAATGGTGTAGTTATTGAAGATTCAAGAGGAGTATTCAGACAATCACTCTCCTGTGAAGTTGCTAACATGCCAGCCCCTCTCCCCCCCCCCCCCCCCCCCCCCCCCAAAAAAAAAGTCTGCAGCCTCATTGCCTGTATCCCCACTTGCGATGAATTAACCTTTTTGGGATTCCAAACTTCTATACTTTGTAGTCATAATGACTACAATCATGTTCAGTCTTAAAAAGAATCAGAAGTAGGTAAAAGAAAGGAAAATAAACAATAAAAAGAAAGAGATGGTGGCCATCAATAACAATTGTTCTTCAACTAGATCTATATCCATCAGCCCCTGAATCCAGCAAAATGACATGGGGAATAGTTTTCTCAGTAAGGTCAAACTACTTGCAAAAGTAAGAAAAATATCTATGCTTCCCAAGTCAATAACTCGGTCAGCACTGAAGAAATTATTCTTGAAGAAACACAAAATGGTGCAGCTCAACAAAGGTCGAAATGAAACTATGTATACAAGTGTAGAAATAGCGACGGAAGCTTGTCTGTTGTGAAGAAACATTATCATATGGAATAGAAGATAACCTGAGAAACTGCCTGCTTGCACAACTGATGCACAGTCTCGTCATTCATGATAACTCCTGCAGCCATCTCAACCAAACTTAAGTATTCAACAAGTCTACATTAACTCTGTACATTTGTGGTCATTCATTATTAAGAAACCACATAAAGGCAAATACTTTTGTGTTTCTTTGTCTTTAAAATTTGTCTTCACTCAACCTCTATTAACAAGGAAATTAGTCCAATTCTATTCCTTCTATGGAAAAGGAAATGTCATTGATGCAAAAAACGAGATACACAATAACATCACAGGAAACAAGTACAAATGTCTCCAACAAAACTTTGACAATCATTTAACTGAGGCCATGCTTAAGCTATCAACTGTTGAAGCCTTCTCAAACACATACAAACTGCAGTATTGAAACCTTGAAAGAGAGTTAGGTGTTACTGAAAAAACTTGTCCTTTGAATTGGTTCAATTGGATTTTTATAAATTTCTATACACATAAATATCTACTTTAAGATATTCTTTTAGAACTTTATATAGTTTTAGCAACAAAAGAATTGTTATTTGCAGATGACATTGTATTGACCGATGAGACGCGCGGTGGAGTTAACGATAAGTGGAAGCTTGGAGATAGACCCCAGAATCTAAAGGCTTCAGATTAAGCCAGACTAAAATTGAGTACCTGGAGTGCAAATTCAGTGACGTAAGACATGAAGCAGAGGTGGAAGTGAAGATCGATCCACAAGTCATACCCAAGAGAGGAAGTTTCAAGTATCTTGAGTCTATAATCCAAGGAAATGGGGAGATTGACAATGATGTCGTTCATCGTATTGAAGCGGGGTGGGTAAAATAGAGGCTATGTCCGGGGTATTGTATGATAAGAATATGTTCATCGTTATTTTCCTTTATATCTGCTTTGGTTGCACTTTTTGAGCCGAGGGTCTATTGGAAACAACCTCTCTATCCCACAAAGGTAGGAGTAAGGTCTGAGTACATCCTACCCTCTCCCGACCCCAGTTGTGGAATTACACTGGGTATGTTTACGCAACAAAAAAATTGAAAATTTGTCTTAACATGTTCGTGATGCTTGCTTGAGTTTCCTATTCACATATATTGAAGAAGTTATTTAGGAGTGATTTGTATATTATTTTTAAATCATTAAGGTTAGTTAATTTTGGCAGCTCAGATGGATGTAAAATTGTTCTATTATTTTTGAAAGTGGATAATTATCATGTCTCGTGGTGAACTTCTCATATATGGATATTTCAATAGATCTGCTTGATTATTGCTAAACATATATTGAGTCATTGACATCTGAGAGGTTTTTTATCTTTAGCTGTGAATTGAATTTGTATTTGATATGACTAAAACTCGAAAAAAACAAAACAAATCTGGAAAAGAAAAACATTTGGTTTAGTTTGGTTTGAATATTTAGCAAACTGACATAGTTGGTTCCGTTTCCTTTTAGGTTAAAGCCAAATCAAACAGAACTACGGATACCCCTAACTGAGAGTGGTATATACCAAAAAATTAAATTTCTTTAATAAAAAAACTATAAGGTGCTTTAGGAATCCTACAGCAGCAAAACAAAGATTTCTATCCTGCAAACAGGAATTAAAAGAATTCCCAATTTTTCCAAATAAAGGCCTTTGTTCTCCATATATTTATCGGAAAAGGGCCAAAAATACCCCTGGACTATTTGAAAAGGTTCAAATATATCCTTCATTAATCTATTGGGCTAAAAATACCCCTCCGTCTATCTTTTTGGCTCACTTTTACCCTTAAAACTAACAACCTTTATTTTTTTAATTATTATTTATTACGTGGCGCTTTCTTATTGGACAAAACTAAAACCCAACCCATCAGAATTTTTCCTGCCGCCCCGACCCAATTTCACTACCCATGACCCAAACCCATTTAGAAAAACCCATCGACATAAAACATACATCGATCGTGGGATTCTCAGGTGTTGTTTGGCCTTCACGACTTACTTGAATAGGATTCTCAGCAACAGAAGGAATTGATTCCGTAGTATTATTAAAAGAAGGTGCACTTTCTGCATTATTTTATTTTCTGTTGTTATTTGTCTTTGGGGTTTGCCTCTCTAGAGCTTTGATTTTGTTGTATTGAAGATATGGCAATGGATGTGTATGAAATAAAAAGTAAGAGCTTCGTTATTATGTTCCTCTCTTGGTTAACCACTGTATAAAGAGAGAGAAAATTAAGCAAAACAGAACTTTGATTTCTAATTGCTGCGGTTGAACTTTGACATGCATGGTGCACCCCTTAAAATAATCTAAAAGATGTTTGCACCGCTGAACAAGCCTTTTCTTTTATTTTCTGGTTTTCATGGCTTGCATGAATTGGATTTTCAGAGTCAGAAAGAATTTATTTTTATAGTGTTCACAGTCAGAACGATGATCGTATGTTTTATGTCCTTTGTTGGGTTTTTCTAAATGGGTTTGGGTCATGGGTAGTGAAATTGGATCGGGGCGGCAGGTAAAAATTCTGATGGGTTGGGTTTTAGTTTTGTCCAATAAGAAAGAGCCACGTAATAAATAATAATTAAAAAAAAAAAAAAGAGGGTTGTTAGTTTTAAGGGTAAAAATGAGCCAAAAAGATAGATTGAGGGGTATTTTTAGCCCAATAGATTAACGAAGGGTATATTTGAACCTTTTCAGATAGTTCAGGGATATTTTTGGCCCTTTTCCGTATATTTATTTAAGGAAAAAGATATAGAAAGAGAAAACAAGAAAAAAGGTTTATCTATCATAAGCTCATAAAACCCCCAATTTTTCTCCTTATCTTCACAGCTAATATTTTCAGTAAAATTATTTTCTACGATAAAATGCAGCTTTTGTTCCTTTTTGATAAATATAACTTGCAGTTATAATTTCGGATTGCAATCCAGGGGAGCATCCATGATTGAGATAAATTGTCATCACCAATCAAATTAGTTTCAAATTGTGATCAGTTATTATCTTACAAATAGGAGTCACAAAAATAAGATATATAAAGTTTTCGTGTTTGATGGACTGAAAAGTTATATAAAGTAAATGATTTCAACAAGAAAGTGTGATTTTTTGTTGAAGAGGAATTTTGCTACTGATGGTCTATGCTTTATAGTGACCCAAAGCGATGAAAGAAAAGATCATATCCAAATATTCCAGTTCAAAATACACCTTCCTCCTTCATACAATAACTCAAGAAACTAAAGACCGAAGTACACAAATGCTATCACTGATTCACCATAACCAAGAAAGAGAATTTACCTCATTGCATCAGCATTAATTCAAAGTTAACAAAGATAAGAAACATAAGCTACAATAAAAGGATGAGCTATATGAGATAGAATTTACAGAATGGGATTCCAAGGGTTTATGAGTATTATAACTATTAGAACTGTTTTTTTCATAATTTTTATGTAATTCAGCAATAAAAGGTTTTCCCTTTAGGCTGGTATGAACGCAAAATTATGTCTTACCATCTTCTCTGACGATGCCATCATGCCCATCAGATGAATATGGATCCAAAGCAACATCAGTGTAGATAACCTATCACAACACATCAAACATCAGAGGAAGCACCAGAGTTTTCCCACAGAAAAATGTAGCTTTTTAAGCAGATAAAAAGAAACCAGGTATATGTATCTACATACAAGATCGGGGTATTTGTCTTTCAGCAAACGTATTGTTCGAGGCACTAATCCATTGTCATTGTAAGCTTCATCTCCTGTAGAGGTCTGAAGTTACAAGAAACAAGTTATATAATCTGAAGTCAGATGGTACATGGAAATTATGCTGGTAGAAGAGGACCTTTAAAGCATCTGGAACTTTTGGGAAGAGCACGATGCTGTTGACGCCAACATCCCTGGCCTTTGCGACCTGCATAAGAAAAAGTAACTCGCTTAAAAAAAAAACAGAAGTATTACAAAGGCGCTATGATGGCAGTTGAATCTCTAAATATGATACTATATGTATCTTTAACCAAGCCATATTTGTTAAGTAAAGAAAATTATGTGTAGCAAACTGCAAGATTGGAACCGAAGCATTGACAAGATTTATACGGGCTCTCTAAAAGCATATGACAGTAAGTGTCAAGAATGGTCATATTCTGGAAGCTGGTTAAATTCTAGAAATGTTCCAGTTCAATTTGGTATTTACTTCTCAATCAGAGGCAGCAACTGCGGATGAGCAATTGGTTGCAGCCTACAAACCAAATCTATAGCCTATCCATTTAATCATCCACTGGATTTTAGCCTGCCCTTTCTTTACCCTTTTTAGAACCTCAATTCTTATTTAGCAGACCCCAGTTCTATTACTACAGATTTACAGTAACTAATTTTATCTTACAAGTACTTTGTTTAATTTCTGTTCTAGCGAATGTATGTTTTCTTGAATATCATACACGAGGTCTGTCAATAACATGGGCAATAAGAATTGTATAGTATCAATTATTGCCAAAAGTACTTCTTAGACTCCAAGGTGATTCCCTCCATTAAAAGAGTCATCCTATACATTCTCGACCTATTAGCAAATTTTTAAGTATATACATGAGTGTACACACACACGGTAGCTTGTCTGACCCCCCAATTTCCTTCGGATTGAGGTGTAGTTGTAATAGTAGTTGTATGAGTTTCTTTGATTCTCTGTTTATTGCTTTCTTCCTTTTTCCTGATCTGCAGTTAAACCTGCACCTAGGATTTGCAAGGATTTCCTTTTCACCAAAATAGTATTTAATTATCATCTTCCAGTGAATAAATCAGTCTTTCATTCTGACAGAAAAAAATTATGTCTTTCAACCTACTCAACCTCGCAAACTGAAAACGAATATTCAGACCTGAATACCAATTTAACCTTCGTTCTGGTAGCTGTAATCGGAGTCTTCTATATATTTAAAATACTGAATAATATGTCCAGCACGCACGCCTAGACCCTTATTACACACAGCAAGTGACTGAGATGAATCTTACAGCAGAATTCTTGACAGTGTTATATTGATTATTTTTGACAAACAAGAGCACGGTCTGTATAATTCACGTAACTATTTCATCAAGTATATGAATAGGAACAGAATCTAGACAAGCATGTCCGTTGAATAATCCTGACAAGAGTGAGTGATACCCTAACCTATGTTCCAAGTCTATGTGCAACACCCTCAGTTCCTAACAGATCAGGTGATTTATCTGCCCAACCCAAAAAGAAAACTTTTTTTATAACCGAGAAATCCCTCCAAGCCCCTGGCGCATGGTTCAAAACTCCGTGAACGGACCTCGGTGAACAATGGGTCCACCCCTCTACCCTTCTCCAAAAAATAAAACTTAGAAATTGAAAAATAAAAACCCACAGCAAATTACAAGCATAGCATTTTATTAATCTAACCTACGGTAAAAAAATTTAACATTAATACCAGTAATATTGTAATGATAGTGATCTTAGTCATAATAACTAGACAATGGAAAACAAATGGACAATGGAAAGCAAATCACCATCAAGATTTAGTAAAATCCTATGTTGCTCGGACTCTTCAAAAATGTCAATGGATGCGTGTCGGATTCGCCAAAAGTAGTGTATTGTTAAAGAATCCGACACGGGTGCGGCATCAAAAGTGAAGAGTCCGCGCAACTTAGGTAAAATCATAGCAACATGACCAATGCAGCATATTATCATCAATTAGACACACTATGAACCAATACAAAGCATGGCTACGAGGTCAATCATATCAAAATTAGTCGAGGAGAGAACTACTTATGGCCCAAAGTGGAGTTACGGCGGTTAGGCATCCTTAGACAAAAGGTGATCTTTCTGGAGTGGTCATCGTGTGTCACCAACTCCCACCTATTCTAAACATTAGATACTTGATAGAGCACATTTGCTTGCTATTTACGTGATCTAATGCATCGGGTATTTCATTTTCACCAGCTAAAATTTGGAAGAAGGGGGAGCAGGATTATATGACAGGATCTATTAGGGATAGGAGAATTGAATTAAGGAATCAAAATATTGAAACTCTGGTATAAGAATGCAAAGCCATTATAGAGGATGAAGAATCCTAGGAATAGCTCACCGACCTCTTCAACAAGACCATGCCTCCATCCAAGCCTATAACATCCAGGCATTGCTCCAATAGGTGTGTCCTCTTCACCTACAAGTGTGCAATTTGTAAAAACAGATTGACAAAGGTTATAAGCAGAGAGGAAGTAACTCATACAAGTACTCACCCTCATGAATAAATAGTGGATATACAAGATTCGCAGGGCTTATATTTGTTTCCTGGAATGCAGCTCTTACTGCTGACGACCTACGATTACGGCGTGGTCTCCTATTCATTGGCTACACAAGCAAAATCCAGTCATTAGCTACAGGTACATAGCAAATCAATTGTATCAACTTCCGATACAGTATTGAGTCTATATTAAAGCATCATCACCAAAAATTCCCAATAGAGGCCGACAATTTAACCAAGATGCTATCATTTATACAAACTAAACAAGTTAACACTATTATTTATGAAATAATAAATGTAGTACCCACTGACAGCCTACTCGAAGAGTAGAAGTTGAAGGATAAAGCATTAACTACACCATCTTTAGAGTCAAGTATTCATAGGGATGTATCACAAAGATCACTGAACATCTTGTGTAAATGGAATAAAGACCCTTGATGTTTCTAAAATACCAGAGATACCCTACAGGTAAATCTCATGTAGTTTGCAAGTATCAAATTGAACATTCTGCACCCTCCGTCCAGATAAGAATAGTCAAAGATTTCAAAGAAGTTGTTGTTAGACCATATCTGTAAACTTCAAGATTTTATAGTCCGGTGTAATTTCTCAAAGTATGGTCACTTTCCTCTATAAGGCTTTCTGTAACTGGAACTCTTGAAATGAATTCAAAATGTAATAACGCCCATCAACACTAGTTAAGCAGTCTTCCAATACAGTACTGTCGTTTATGAAATTTTTGTCTCAATTCAGTAGATGAATCCATTTTCTATATCATAAGCCAGTTATTATTAATTGAGATGTCTATACTCAATTGTGACTAAAGTTGTCACAGCATATTTGTTCTCCACATGTTCTGGAGCAAAGGAGCTTAGGGACTTCAGACCCATAAGTCTGATAGGAAGCATCTACAAGTTGTTGTCAAAGGTGTTGACTGAGAGATTAAAAGGGGTGATAGGCAAACTGGTTGACCCTCAACAGATGGCCTTCATAGAGGGGAGGCAGATCATGGATGCTGTTCTGATTGCCAATGAAGCCGTAGACTCCAGAATTAAACAGAAGAAGCCTGGTATTTTATGCAAACTGGACATAGAGAAAGCCTATGATCATGTCAATTGGGGATATCTACTGAAGTTGCTGGAAAGGATGGGTTTTGGCCAGAAATGGGTGAGATGGATAAAGTATTGCATCTCAATTGTTAGTCTTTCAGTTCTTATTAATGGATCTCCTGCAGGATTCTTCAGCACTCAGAGAGGACTCAGACAAGGTGATCCACTATCACCTTTTTTGTTTCTGATCACAATGGAGGGTCTAAACAGCATGATTAAAACAGCTAATAGCAGAAGGTGGTTGAGAGGTTTTGACGTGGCCAGAGAAGGTGAGGAAAGTTTGGAGGTGACTCATTTGCAATATGCTGATTTTTTGTGGTGCTGAAGAAGTGCAATTGAGATACTTGAGGGTAATTTTAGTCTTGTTTGAAGGGGTGTCTGGGTTACACATAAATTGGAGGAAAAGCCTGGTGTACCCTATCAATGAGGTAACCAACATGAACTACTTAGCAACCATACTTGGTGGGGAAGTTGGGGCTCTGCCAACAGTATACCTGGGCATGCCACTGGGTGCCAGATCTAAATCAGTTGACATATGGAATGATGTGGTGGAAAGATGTGAGAAGAAGCTTGCTAGGTGAAAAACTCAATACCTATCCTTGGGTGGGAGACTGACCCTGATCAACTCAGTACTTGATGCATTACCAACATACATGATGACTTTATTTCCAATTCCAGCTGCAGTTATCAAAAGGTTGGATAGCATCAGGAGGAAATTCTTATGGCAAGGAAATAAGGAGAAAAAGGGGTTCCATCTTGTGAAGCGGAAGACAGTGATAACTAGTAAGAAGACTGGGGGCATGGGGATTAAAAACTTGAAACTACATAGTAAAGCTTTGAGGATGAAGTGGCTATGGAAGTATGCAAATGATAATCAGTTGTTATGGAAAAGAGTGATAGAGGCAAAGTATGCAGATGAAGACAAGTGGATGACAAGGGAGGTTACCACACCCTATGGGGTGAGCCTGTGGAGATCAATAAGAGCAGAGTGGGGAGAAGTGAAAAGCAACTCTAAGATCAAAGTTATGGATGGAAACAAAATAAAGTTCTGGAAGGATGTGTGGCATGATGAAGGTAATCTGGAAAGTTTATTCCCAGATATCTACAACCTTGTGCAGGGACAACAAAACACAATTGCAGAGCTGTGGACTCCACAAGGATGGAGTTCCAATTTCAGAAGGCAATTAAATCACTGGGAGGTTGAGAGAGTGGTAAAAAAATTTGACATAGTGGAAGGTTTTAATGGGCTGCAACCAGGGGAGGATGTCTTATGGTGGAAGGGAAGTAGCAGAGGGGAGTTCAAAGTCAATGCAGCATACAGATGGATGGACCAGGGCAACCACCAGACTTGTAGATGGCCATGGAAGTAAATCTGGAAATGTAGAATTCCTCACAAGGTGTCATGCTTCATATGGTTGCTGGCTAAAGAAGCCGCGTTGACTCAGGACAATTTGATGAAAAAAGGGATAACCTTATGCTCTAGATGCTTCCGCTGTGGGGAAACATTAGAGACGGTTAAGCATCTGTTTCTACACTGCAGATACACTCAACAACTGTGGAGTATTTTCCTGAACCTCAAAGGCATTTCCTGGACCATGCCCAGGACGATTACTGAGGCCTTACTGAACTGGGAGGAGGCAGGTGTGAATGCAAAAGACAGAAACAGATGGAGAATTATCCCTGCAAGTATCTGGTGGACAATTTGGAAAGAAAGAAACTCTAGGTGTTTTGAGAGCATAGAAAATGGTGTGCAGAAGGTCAAGCTAAACTGTGTTCTTCTGTTAAGTTTTTGGTGCAACCAACTCTATTCTAATGAATCAGTTTCTATAGTTGATGTTTTAGACTCAATATAGACTTAGTACAGTGAATAGGAGCACATTTGTACATAAAGTTTCAGTACAACACATGTACTGTTTTTGTGATATAATACAAAGTTACCATTCTCAAAAAAAAAAAAAAAAGTTACTTGTCATTCAGAAACAATGTCTATACATGTAACTACACCATAGTCAACCAACTTACATCTGGCTAGTTCAATTAAAAACAAATCAAACACTCTGGACTCATGATTCATGAAATATCTATTTCTGGTAACAATTTGATGCGGAGATAAGAAATAACATTTAGCAGCTTAGAAAATATGCCACCATAACCAAATCCAAAAACCTTCTAATGCAATCAAAACACTCCTCCAAAACTAATAAAAAAGATGGTCCATTTAGAACACTTCCTCACCATCTCCAAAATGGCAAATTGACATAATTACAAATAATGATAAGTCTCAAAACTAACCAGTGAAGACACAATAGGGGTACCGGCAGGTGCAGCCGGCTTTGGTGGAACCGGAGGAGCATCAGGCACATTTCCAGCAACCACAGCAGCCTCACACTCCTCATCAGTCAAGCCCATCTTTCTCAAGGGCCCTGAGCCAGACACATTATCATTCCCTTCCTTACTAGCTCTAATGGTCAACACCCTCCTCCGATTCAACTTAACAGAAGGCCGTGCACACAATGAATTTGGCGATGGCTTCACTTTCACCTCAAACTTCACAGCTCCAATATTACAAGGTGAGTTCAACATTGCCGCGGAAGCCATTATTGCTCAGATAAGCAGCACTACAATATGATGGAAAGTGCATAGATTACAATTCGATACCCCATAATATGAAGACACAAAACGATCACATTAAAAAGATGGAAATTTAAGCTTTACAAAGCATAATAAGAAGTGATTTTCTCAGAAATTTGGCCAAACCCCAGAAATTTTCTAATGATTCTGTTAGTAAAACCAATAACAAGAAGAACCTAGAAAAACTTTCATTACAAGACTAGAAATTCTTGCATTTGTAAGCACAATGGAGATGAATATGTGATTTCTTGATTTATTTGGAGAAAACCCAAAAAAAGATGGGAACTTTCAAATTCATCTATCCAACTGAGGCAAATCCAATAACAGAATCCCCCACCCCACCCCCCAAACCAAAAAAAGATTGCATTACAAGAATTGATTTTGAGCATTCCAAACCATAATTGAGCTTAAAATATGATTTTCTAAAAAGAAAAAAGGCAAAAACAAGAGTAAATTCAAAATGTATTAATGGATTACAGTAACACCCAAAGAGCTTATATTACAAGAATTGATAATTTGAGGCATTGAAAAAGCAAAATTGAGCCAAAGATGAGAAAAATTCTTGAGAAAGAGGAGCACATATTTACCTCTAGAGGAAGAGAGGGAGAAGGAGAGTTGAAGAATCTTATCTGGAGATCAATAAGAAGGGCAAGAAGATAGATTTCAGTTGTCATTTTGCCTTTTCCATGTAACATAATCTTTATTCTTTATCTATTTGTCCAGTCAAATGTCGTATGCTTCTTGTTGGGTCCCTCTCTGGTTTACTTGTTACCACTTACCTACCCTGCGTCTACTTTATCACCATTATTATTATTTTAAAAAATTGAATTTTGGATTTAGGAGTATAAACTTTGAATTCTTTTCTTTAATCTTGATTTGGTGTAAATTTCTCTCTATAATTGTTTCGAAATTATTTACCAAAATTCTAAGACTCGTTTGGCAATGAGAATTATTTATTTTTTTAATATTTTTTTTATTTTATTTGAAAATTGGCATTTGATTATAAAAATTTCAAACATAACTTGAAATTGTATTTGAAATTTGGAAAACATTCAAAACCTTATTTTCGTTATCACTATATTTTCCTTTCTAAATTTTATCCTAAACTTTTATTAGAGCATATTTGATTGTATGTATGTTTTAGATTAATTTGTTAAATTGAGTGATTTTGCTAGTTTTTAGAAATTTGGGGTATAAACCATATTTTAAAAAAAGTACATTCAAATTTTAAGTGAGCGTTTCGTCATGGAATTTTTTTAGTTTTTTCGGAGTTGAATTCTGGAAATGGTGAACAAGAAAAACTTGTTTTCACTTTTTTCACTCTCACTTCTCACACAAAAAGTCAAAAATAACTCCAATTTATATTCATGTCCAAACACAACTCCAACTCCAACTTCAATTTCAACTCCAATTTATATTTGATTTTCATGGCTAAACGGGACCTAAATATGTTTTTCAAAAAAGTAGGGCCAAACACACTCCAACTTCAACTTTAAAAATTTCAAATAAAGCGAATAATATTTAACTTTTTATGGCCAAACCTTACTAAAAGTGCTATTTTTCCTCTCTTTTTTTTGTTGTACACATGGAAAGTGAGATTCTCGCAACTGTGGAAGTTACACCATGTACCTTGAGACCTCAACTCTAGCAAAATCGTTATTTTATCAATTAATGAAGCAATGAAATTTCGAAAATGGTATGTCCTAAATAGCTGGAAATATTTTACAATAAAATCATTTCAATCACTAAACAATTTAACGATTGTAATAAAAGCATTTATCATTAAGTGGCCTTTTAAATAAGGTAATGTAGTTAAGACAAAATCGTTCATTAATTATAAATGATTTTTCAGATATAGCTACAATCTTTGCTTTTAAGACTTCAAAGTCATGGAGCTAACACGAGATATGTTGTACACCAAACTTCCTTTTTTTTCATTTAAAAGAGTTACTTTAATCAAATTCAATAGAGATACTGAGGTGTTTTGTGCTTGGGAAGTTGTACGAGAGGCTGTGGTAGTGAGATGTACCCGTTGGAAATTGGAATCAGTTGGAAACTTATTTACACAGTTAGCCAATTAGTTAAGCAAATTGCCAGCTCATCCTCTTTTCATCTTCTCTCTTCTTCCGCTTTACAATCGGAATAAGGAACCTTGAAACCACATATTGGATTACTCTAGCGCAGCACGAAGCTGCTGATGCCGAGTCTGTTATTATGCCGCTAGCTATGCCCTGCTTGGTCCCCCTCCCCTGACACGGTGGAGGTTCCGTAGCATGTCATGGCTTTAGTCAGGTAGCTTACTCATATCCTTGTAAGTCATTCTTAGAGAAGCCTGAGCTTATTGCTTAAAATGACAAATATTTACAAGTGAAAAAAAATGAAAAGTGAACTTGTACATGAATGTACATGAATCAAGCAATAGGAGAAAAATAAAATGCTAGAACCACCCATCCGGATGAACTTGTACAGTAAGGAAACCATTCAGCTTCCCCACATCTGGAATTTTGGTGTTGATGTTTAAATTGTTCTAAACTAAGATGGTGTTGTTGTTGGCTTTGATGAAGAGGCTGATGCCTTGCAGATTGGGCACCAATTCTTGAGCTTCAACCATTGTTGTACACATTCCACGTGATAACCATGCTCGCATTCCAACTTTCCGATTTCATCTCCAACCACATACTCCTCCTGCAAAACAAAAAAGTGATTATGTGCTTGGTGACTGAAAATACGCGGTCATCTTGATATAGCATCCTAAAAGTTTAAGAAACAATGTCAAGAATGACAATATAGTGCTCTTATTCGGTCTTGGCAGACGCATTCTGGCTCCTGCATACTTTAATAGAGTTTAACAATGCAGAAAACACGGAGAACCTAGCAAACCAACAAATGCCTATTCTCAGAGATGATAAGAAACATAAAGAATCGTCTACTTCAATAAATATAAAAATAGGTAAATGTACTGGTACCTGACAAATACTGCATTTGATCTCATCTTCATTCCCATCACCTCCAAATGCCCCTAGTTCTGAGTGCATGCCTTGGTAAATGCTTCTTTGAAGGCACTTTGATACTGCCTCCTCTGGCAGAGCTGTGCTAACAGTGCCCATCCTCTCCTCAAGAGCTAGTAATTCCTGTTAGCAAGCAATAAATCATGACGTGGAAGCTGTAGAATCATACTATACCAGAAGGAACTATCTTTTGTCAAACCAAGCGAAAGCTATTCCTTTTACCCTAACAAATACTCTTAACTTAAGAAACTTTCAGCTAAAAAATGACTTTCCTAGATTGTTGCTATAAGAATGAATACTTTTTTAAATAAGCAGTACTCATAAAGTATCAAAAATGAAAACCAGACCTCATAGGACATGCTATCTATATCCAGTCTCATGTCCCTATGCTGGTCATAGAAGTTAAGGCCGCTAAGCAATAAGTTCGTTTCCAAGGCAAGCAGCTGCTGTAGACAGAAAACAATAGTTCAATTGATCAATCCAGATAGGACATTGTCAGGCGGTCAGAAGTACTAAAATATACCTCATATGTCAACTCTTCATCTTGTTCGATTCTCTCAAGTGCCAATAGTACCTGTAAAGTGAAGCAGTAAGCAAATCAAATATCTTAAACAAAAATCGTGTAAGTTTCGGGAAACAGAATAATCTGGGTTCATCTAGTAAATACCTGAGCAACTCCATCCATGTTATATCGCTGTAACGCTTGCTGGTTCATTAATCGGTTAATGCCTAGCTCGGCAGAAGTGAAGGGCACTACACTGGGTAAATCATCAATATCATTTCCAGGAAAACTATAAGCACTAGAATCACTTGAAGAGCCATCTGTGAACAATTGTCTTGACGACTGCAGATTGAGATCTGGCGTTTCAGGCCGATGTAACCTTTGGTTTAAGCCAGAGGACTCAGTTTGCAGTGAATCCTGTAGTGGACCCCTAAACCTAGAATTCACATTCATTGATCTGCGGGTCTGACCCGACACAGCATGATTATTCACACTATAATCCAAATTTCTGCCACTTCTTGACTCATTGATGGAGATTCCACGAGTTGGACGAGTGACATGCCTTTCTCTTAGTGATGCCTTGGTATTTTTCTTCCCTTTAACAGACGAACTGCTTTCACCTTCGGTGTTTCTCCTTTTTACCATGTCCCTTCTACTAAATCTTGATTCTGACGTTGAACAATTATTTGGGAGGACATCTGATATGGACTTACATTTTAGATTTCTCAACCCATATCCAGCCCCACTGCTACAGGGCCGCTTTTCAGAACCAATGGTTTTAGATTTTGAAGAACCAGAGGCATGTATTGGAGTATGTTGATTGTAAGAACCAGACTTGTGACAAACTATTTTACGAGGTCTACTGCTGGATGTTCCACTAGAGTAGCCTGTTTCTGTCGATCTAGCTTTGCTTGATCCAGTATCTCTCGCTGCTGAATTAATGTTGAGTTGATACTCTGGCGAAGACTGAATTTGTTCTGTAACTTTTGGCACACCATCCAAAGAGCTAATTTCTGATTGATCATTTCCAACTCGAGAGAAAGATTTTATGTCAGATGCCTCGCGTGTCTTTCTTACACTCAGCACTGAAGATGTCCTAGATGAACTCCCAACTACATCCTTCCCGTTTGAAGCATTAAAAGTAGGCCTAGATGATCTGGGTTTCTCTTTAGTTCCAATACAGCTGCTCTTCGAATGGTTGAGCCGGCCACTGCATCCAAGCCGCGAGCACAGCTGAACATTTTCATCCCTGTTATCAGCAGTATCCCTTAAACCTCTTCTGGGCACGACAAGCCCATTTATAGCTCTTTTGCCAGAATATACATCCATTGATTACACTAACCACCAAATTCTGTCAAACCATATACTAATATTTAGCATCAACAAAGCCATATGTTTAAGAAGTTAAATGATAGAAAATGACTAATATCCCTTAGCAGGTCAAGTCAGAACTTAAAAGCTGTTTTCCAAAACATACAACGACAATCTCCAAGGTTTCAAGAACAATGTAGTTTAAAATTTCTGCACCTTGGAGAATTCACTTTCATTTTACATGTGGTTTCTAGGAGATCAACTTCCAGAAATTTCAAGAATAATTGACTTGTAGATTTCCCACAGTTCATTGACAGCTAAACTACTTGTACCTCATATAAGCCGTTAAGACTGACATAAGAGATATCTAGGGAAGCTCATTGACTTCCCGTTACAAGAATTATAGTACTGATTTTGTGATAGATAGTAAGAAAACCATCAACAAATTTAGCAATTCTTAACTATATCTGTTGCATATAAACCCCAAAGCAAAATTATACATCCTTCAGAATGTCATAGATTTTTAGAAGATGAACATATGTTTTTTTAAAGAAAAGAAAAACATAGATAACAGCATAAACAAGACAGTAACTGTTGAGCACAGCTGGTCCAGCTGTTGAACAAAAACATAGAATCCCCACAAAAAACTGATCATAACAGAAACAATTTATTTTTTTGATAACCATGGTATCTGGGCCGTACACCTCGACTAATTTCACAGGTACCTCCTGCTACCTCCCACCAACACAGGTTCCGAGTATCTATCCACCAAGTCATAACACAAAACAATCAAGAGTTCAACAACTAAAGAAAATGGAAAAGAAAACACTCATGGTGTTAATAAGAAAACTCAAAGGACGTCAAAACAAACAAGTATGAAAACCCATATCAGGAAAAGCAGTGACAATGGCCATTGCATTAGTCGAAGAAGATTTTGATCCTCCTTTTTGATCAAAAACCTCACTCTTTTTATCAACAATATTCTACCTCCAACCCCATGTCAAATTATCACCAAAAGATTGAATTACAGTTGACTTAAGATTATTTAAAGTTTCAATATTTGTATCACTACCTTTAAACCCATATCAAGAAATAACATGATTAAAAACCCTACACAATTATCAATCAAAATCAAACGAAAAAAATAACTTTCTTACTTCATCCATTTCCAAACCTATAACAAGAAAAGAATCAAACAGTTGACTTAATAATCAGTCGACCCAAATAAAAAAAGAATCAAAATCCTCTTATTTGCTCCTCTACCTTTAAACCCATATCAAGAATCTTCGCTGTATTGCAGAGTTGACATAATTGACAATCATCACTAATCAGTCAAAACAATTAGTAATTAATACACATTAAATTTGAGATAATCTTGATTGTTCAACTACCTTGTTCTTCTGTTCCACCTTCTTCTTCTTCTTCTTTACCCAAAAAGGAAAAGTGTTGTTCAAATAATATGTGTGCAAAGAAAAGAGACTTTTTAGAGAGAAGAAAGATACACGTAAAGTATGAAGGATCCGAAGCAGATTGAAAATGGGAAAGTCTTAAAGGCAGCCGTTTGATCAGCCAATTGGTTATGGAAAGTCAAAGATCGACGGCTGTCCTTTCAACGATACCGACTACACGTCATGTTCCATTTTCCCGTAAAACTAACTCCCCAACCTTTTATAAAGGGGCTGCTTGTTTACAAGGATAAATAAAGGGAAAATAATTACTCTCCAATTTACTGGTCATCTTTAATAAAAATAAATGATCCAAAATAATTATTATTTTAAAAAAATTAAGATATAATTAATTATTTGTTTTCATTTTTATTCTTAGTTATAAATATGAAGAGATATTAATATAGTATAAATGAAAAAAGTATTAAATATTAACGAGTAATAGATAATAATAATTTAGTCAAATTATACTCTAGCTAATATTTTTCTTAAGGAACGTATAAATAAAAAATGTGACAAGTAAAGGGTTGGAATATGAGTTTGTTAAGCCCAATTTCTTTATTCTACTACAATTAGTTTTAAGATTCTTTTGTAAAACTAAAATATTTTGTTTACCAAGTAATTATGAAAGCAGTAGGAAAAAAAATGCAGTTTCAATCATACAAAATCAAAATTACTCACTCTGTTTTAATTTACGTGGCATTTTTAGGATTTCGAGATTCGAACAAATTTTTATTGATCGAATTTTTTCATTTTTTTTAAATATCTTGAATTATCAATTATTGTGACTAGTAGTACTTTTTACATAGTTTTCATATATGTAAATTTTATTTTAAGAAAATTTAAAGATTTCATGTGCAAATTTATGGTCAAAACAAACGATTTGACTCTCGAAATTCTAATTGTGCCACATAAATTAAGACAGAGGGAGTACTTGACACGTCAATCTATAAAATTTCAATTAGCAGAAACTATCCTAACTAGGAATTAAACAGTAACACACTAGCTAGGATAAAAGTTTATATGTTCGAAGACTTTGCATTGGGGGATTTTGCTAACCATCCAGGAAGCTTGTTTGAATTAAGCTCCCCATATGGTCTTTTCTTTGATATAGTAGGTGTGCAGCCAAGCAACCCATAGTTGATCCTTTTTAGCACTCAAATTTCACAAGAGTTTACATATAGTAGCTCTATTCCACACGTGTAGGTCCAATAAGTTTAATCTCTAGCCCTCTTAGAATAAGTCTTTCCCAAACAAAAAGAACTCTTTTGAACACAATGATGCTTTCAAGTCCACAAATATTTTCTACATATAGATTCATCAATAAGCTTGACTATCTTTTTGGCAGGATGAATACCTGAGGGTAGTGGTTCTTTTCAGCTCTTTCAGAACTTTAGTAAAGTATCTATTGCCAGTACAAAGAAGAAAGGATATGCATGGCTGTCGTCAGCTTGTGCTGTAAGGTGTTGGGTTAAGTCCTGCAACGAGTATAATCCTCGTGTTTTGGTTGCCATCGTTGAGTTCGGAATCCTGAACAGACTGTCGGTGATAAGCGGGGGAAGATGAGGATGACGTCAAGTCATCATGCCCCTTATGCCCTGGGCAACACATAATGGATCCTCATGTCTGAGTCTTTCTTTGCAGAAAAGGGGGGGCAGGATTATCATTCACTATCACAGAATAAAACATAGTGGTAACATAGTTCATAATTCAATTCACATACTTATTAGAGAATTTTAAAGCAGTGATAACTTGTTCTAAAAAAGACCATTTGAGAGTTATATGCCTCTCTTGTGTCAATTTTTAACATACATTTAGGAGGCACTCAGTTTCTTTTGTACTTGTGCACAAGTTCATGACTCATAATAATATCGTCTATTATACCTTTCTCAGGTATAAACGCAGACTGATTACAATCTATGAGCATGTCCATGATCTTTTGCAACCTTTAGTGGGATCTTTGAGATGATTTTGCGAAAGATAATATATTAGGTTATAGGTTTAAATTCAAATACCTTTGAGAGGTTTTTAATCTTAAGGATCAGAGTGACATTTATTCAATTAATTGGCTTGTAAATTTTACCAGAAGAGAAAAAATCCACCATAACATCAGTAACATATCAGCCAATGACAGATCAAACTCTTTTAAAGAAAAACATTCATACCATCATATCCAGGGACTTTGGCATCCCCTGTAACAGGCAGACCTTCATATGTTTTAGCAATTGACACTGCAATAACTGAAGGCTAAAGAAAGTCGTCGCAGATTGAAAAGTTTTGGCTGCAATTAGAGTATGTTCTCTACTTAACACAAGACAGTCTCTAGCAATAGTTGGATTGATAGCAAGCAGTGATGTGCATTATCCAAGATCTCCTCATAGAATCTGATAATTTTCACCTTATATTCATGCTTTATTCTAAATGAGAGTCTCAATATTTGATATCAGGCTCTGTATGCTAGCAAAAAGAAAGAGGAGTTAGTATCACCTACCTTAAGCCGGGAAATTCTTGACTTTTGCTTGAGTATACTTTTTTTCACAAAATTTCATTTTTTTCAAGTCTTGTTTAAGACTCTTCTCAGTATCAAATAGTTCAAAATCAAAAGCATGTCTCAATTGCACTTGCACATCTGACAATTGTTCCCTTGCACTACTAATCTTTGCATTAGTGCTCCTAAACTCCTCATTATTAAGAGTTTTCAGACCAAAAAATCTCAGCCAAACACCTTGCAATGCATCTGGTTGCTCCAAGCTTCCTACTTCCTAGCTACATCTCTTAGGAAATAAAATCTTTGTGATCAACAGTTAAAGAATTTGAATAGTTAAATCTTCCTCTACAATTCAGTAATTATTTTTTTTATGTGATCAATGAAACATTGTATTATCTAAAATTGAGATTGATTATTTTAGTATCATCAATCAAATGATCCTTCGATACATTTGATAAAAACTTAAGGACACGTTCGGTTATAAGTATTTGGAATAATAATTCTTGTATAAAAAATTTATCTCTTTAATACTTTGATGATTATTTCAAACTCGATATTGTTAATACCAATATTATTTTATACAAGAATCATTATATTATTTAATGTGGAATCATAATGTAATGATTAGATATATGTTTAATACATGAATAAAATATTCAAATAATAAAATTACTCTTCTACCATAAGCTTTCTTTATAGGTCGGGCATTTCCAAGGTTACAGTAGAAAACAAGATTTTGTCCAATGTAAAATTAAACACATATTTTAAATTATTAAATATATATCATATTTATAATACTAAAAACCATATATGCACCACGAAATATATACAAGCATTCAACTTCTCAAATTAGTGTAAGACAATAAGTACATGTAGATGAGTGACGTGAGTAAATAAGGAAAGAAAAAAGAAATAAGGATTTTCCTCATGCTTTGATTGTGAAATTCTTCTCTCATCCCGGATAATTAAAAACGAATTCACTTTCAGTAATAGGAGGTAGTTTAGGAGCCGGCGAACACACCCCATGTTTTCTTAAGCCTGAAAATTGTGTTGGATTAATGCAACGAGCTTCCGGTGAATTTGCAAGCTCACTCAACCTATTTTACTTTAAAAATCTCAAGTGAACCAATTTGAATCTTGAAAAAATATTTCATTTGTATATCATTATACACTATCCCATTCATATTATCTAATTTATGAAATTCGAACCTAAACTTTGTTTTCTTTAAATGAATGATACAACATAAATCATAATTAACTAGCTATGTACAACTGTATTTTAAAACATGCACAATTATGATATCAGTCGATGTCAAAAATCTAACTTTCTGGTTATTTTGTTTCTAAACAATTCATACATGGTTTAGACTCAGTTACTTTAATGGGATAACAAATAGTGTGTGACTTTAATGTTATAATGGATATCGATTGATTACTTTTGTACGACCAAAAATAATTTTATTATTTGTTGTATAGTATGTAAAGCTCAATTACTTCAATATAATAAAAGAAAATTATAAACAACTATACTTTAGAGCATAATTACAATAGTAACTATAGTTTATATATTTACAATTCGTAGCTATTGTTTATTTTTTTTGGTTTAGCACAGTAATGACAGGCTGTATGCGTGCGCTTAACAAATTGTACTAGTACATACAATCACGCTAATTACAATCACGATAACTTGTATGCGCACGCTCAACAGACTGTATCAACGCATACAGTCGCATTGGATATGTTTGGTAATTTTTTGAAAGTATGGTAAATACATTGTAAAAGTTAATTACACCATGTAATGTTTCCTAAAAAATAATCTTATGTTTTTATTATGATATAGAATAAAGTTTAGCGACCATGCATGAAATTAACCTTTTGATTATTTACTTTGACGATTAAGTTAATAATTTATGGATTGTTTTCCACAATTTTAGGCTGTCCATATAACCACCAAACTCCAAAAAAATGCCTAATTTTCTTTTTTCCTTTCAAATCAACATTTTTTCTCCTTTCTTTCTGTCATTTCCTTCCTTGTTTTAAGCTCCTTTGCTCCCAAAATACATGAGTTTGTTTTCCCTAACAATAAAAACAATCCTTAATGATGAAGGCTTTTCATAATCTCCTTTCATTCAAAAAGGTGTGTTTTCCTCTCTCCTTGCCTTTGGAACTTGTGCATTTTGTTTCATGGAATTTATGATATTTCTTTCTACATGAATAACCAATTGAAGCATCTTTTACATTGTTTAGAATTAGGACAAGTCTTTTTCTAAGATCAAAATGCATGAAAAAAAAAGGATGCGCTTTTCCAATATATATGTATGAATGTTCTATATATTGTTATTGAATAAAAGTTAAAACTCTTTTGCACTCAATCTGTGATTTGTTTTGCAGATATAAAATCTATTTTCTAGTCAAAAGGCAAAAAGAATGGCAACAAGGTCAAGAGACACAGCTCTTGCAGGTAAGGAGAAGAGAGGAACATCACCAATACAACACCAAAAAAGCACAACAACCACATCAAAAACAACATCTCCTGGAAGAAAACAAGCTGATCCAACATTAACAACTAGTAGTACCTTAAACAAGAATGTTCCTAGCTACCTCAAACCAACAATTGCTCAAAAGAAGTCTGCATCTTCAAGTGACCTGCACAACACTAACAGTACCAAAATTTCTAATCTAGCTCGAAGAAGATCATTCGATAATAAGCCTCCTCTGCCTTCTTCCTCGCCAAAAACCCGAATTTCCCCTAGTCCTAGGGAGAGAATTCCTCGTTCATCGGCATCTTTATCAACCAAGACTTCCACTTCCCAGAAACCCCTTTTGGATAATAGACTATCAAAAACTACTACTAGTAAGGATGCCATTGGCAAACAGCGCGGTGCTGGGCTGAATTCTAGGCCAGTGACCAAAAGGAAGACGACCACAACCACGACCAGGAAGCATGATAGTGCTAGTGGTTCAACTACAAAAGCATCAGAAACAACAAATTCTACAGATATAGCTCAGGATGTCATTTCTCAGGGTGAACAGTCAGAGCCAGAGGATCATCAAGAACCAACAATTCATGAAACTGAAAATGAAACGATCGTAAGTGACAACGAAATGATTGTTGATTCAGATGCAGGGGAGAATGAGAATGATTCAGCCACAGAGGATCACATTGAAGAGCTTATTAATGAAAATGTAGCTGAATTGGAGGACATCAAGGATGCAGCTGAATCATCTACACTAGTGGAAAATCCAGAAATCAAAATTGAAGAACCAGAAGAAATCAACAATGAGCCTGATGAACATGATTCATCGGAAAAGGAAACAGAAGAAACCATTATAAATGCATCAGAGGAGAATCAAGAATCGAAAGAGGAGGATGAAGGAACAAACCAAGAAAAAGAAACTCCCATGGTAGAAGAAACCGAAAGTCTCAGTCCCAAGCAAGTTGGAGTCGGGGTAGAAGAAAGTACAGAAGCAGAACCAGCGAAAATTACGAATGTGGTGGCATCATCAAAATCTCAACATCAAGTGGTGCAAGGCAAGAATAATGAATCTGTGATTTCAAATAATGTGATTGAAGAGACTGCAAGCAAACTTAGGGAACAAAGGAAGAACAAAGTGAAAGCACTTGCTGGTGCTTTTGAAACTGTCATCTCCCTGCAAGAGCACAAATGAATACTCATCTATTCCTAAGTTTGTGAATCATCCCTTGTTGTATGCTTATAGTTTTCCAAAAGTAATACTGTACTACTTAAAGTTTTTAAGTGGGAGTTGTAATTGTTTTTCATACATTATGCGAAACAGTGGGCAACAATTGTTGTTTATGCTATTTTTCAATGTTTAACCCCATTTATACACATGACTATTATAAATAGAGGAGCGAGAGACAAATTTTGTTTTCGCTTATTCAATAGTCACTTAACATGTTATAACAAATTAAATTACACTATCGGATGGGATTGCTCCTCCCTTAACCAGAGGTTTCGATCGGATTCGATCTCTAGGTATGGAAAAATTCTTGCTAGGGAGCGCTTTCCCCAAATGGGCCCTACGCGGCATGAATCCGAATTAGTCAGGCTCCAATGCGGGTATCGAACACCGGATGGGAAAATTAAAAAAAATTACACTGTCAATCTATACAAATTAAAGTCCATTTACAATACCTCTTGTTATCCTTTTTTGAAGAAAAATCTAACCTTGGTAATACATTGAATTTCAGGAAGTGAACTAGAAACTGATGAAATTATGCATTCAACAATCAATTTGAATTTTCCAAAAACATCCCTCTGTTAACTTATCCATCTATACATAGATTGAATTTTCCGCTTCTTTGTAGTTTTTTTTGTTTTCGAATTATATACTTCGATGGTTGTTCTGAATATTAAATTTAAGGATCATCTCATTTAAAAAGCTTAGTTATAAGTGACACAATGAAAAACCTTTTTCCATTAATGCTGGTCCAGTTGAAGTTCGTCCATGCCCACAGACGATAACACATTTAGTTATTTAATTGTCTCAACAACTCCAAAGTTCCCATATACCGTGAATATTTCTGTCACAGACCCAGCACCAACACTATATAGAGTTGAACAGATAATCGAACCATTCAAAGTCAATAGTATTGCAATCTAGCACGCGATAAGTGACACACGAAGAACTCAGCAGCCTAAAAGAAATGATAGCCTACTGTACAATGGAAAAAGAATAAGCTCATGTAAATTTCCTTTCTCGAGGTATACTAACTACAAATTTCAATAGGTTCTCTACAGGCAGAAGAATTTTGAACGCTTAGCTCTGATGAAGTTGGAGCAAGCTTATATAGCTGTTCAGATGTAAAAACTCCGACAGCCCTTACACTGGAGCTGTAAAACATTCCGCGCACATTTTCGTATTTTGCAACAATAACCATTTTGTACCTCTTCTCTAGCATTAGATCAATAACGCGACCAATGGATGTTGAGGTTGTCACGGAAGGAGGTGGACTTCTCATCATGGCTGAAAGTGGCGCATCCAGCTGCAACAATAGGCATAAAAAACATTAGAACTCCGCGACCCAGGCTTGTCTGCGAGTTCTAATTCAGTCTCTGTCTCTCTGAGCAGACAACCAAATTAACTACTCAATAAGGCAGTGAAAACAGGAACTAATCTTTTTTCTTTTATATTCCACAATGAACTCAAGCAATTTTTCCGAGACAAGTTCAAATCAATTTCATGGGAACAGTAAACAAAATGTGTAATCACAGGCATTATTCCTCGTACATTCTCCTTTTACAGTTTTACTTTATCTAGATCAGTATGTAGTTTGTTGTGATCCTGGAGCTAAAAGCAAAGACTCCAAGTCGGGAAGCTGTTTCTTGGGCTCTATAGCTCAAAAAACTTCAGCCAGTTAAGCTGTTTACTACTTTCCCAAAATATATGGTCATGATGCTCTTCGTACAACAACTATAGCTCTATCCCAAACAAGTTGGAGTTTACTATATGAATCTTCAGTGACCATGTTCTCAATTCGTTCATCATCATACCCAAAAAAAAGAGTAAAATATAGGTTAAATATAATAAAATAATATATTTTTTTGAGAATGCTAATATTAATAAAAATAATGTTAAAAGTACTCTATATTTGAATTAGGCATATAAATCTACGATAAGGTTAAAATACTCCAAGAAAAGCAACAGGTTCAAATCAACATACTAACAAGACTAAAACCTATTCCAAACTAGTACATATCATCTATATGGATCTTTTTCTTCCAGTCTTCAGCTAAGTTTGCATTGATTCCAAGAAATTGTAGGTCTTTCTAGATAATTTCCATACATGTGATTTTAGGTCTACCCCCTCCTCTTAACACCTTCACTCACCATAGTTTCACACCTACAAGCCGGTGCCTCTGTAGGTCGACGCTGGACATGATCAAACCATCTTAAGCATCCTTCTCTTGTTTTATCCTCAATGCGTGCTACTTGTACCCTCTAGCCAATGTCGCTATCTTTAATCTTATCTAATCATGTATGAACGAAGAAAAGCCTTGGCGTAACTGGTAAAGTTGTTGCCATGTGACCAGGAGATCACGAGTTCAATCTGTGGAAATAGCCTCTTGCAGAAATGCAAGGTAAGGCTGCGTAAAATAGACCTTTGTGGCCCGGCCCTTCCCCGGACCCCGCGCATAGTGGGAGTTTAGTGCATCGGTCTGCCCTTTTAAGCTGTATGAACACACATCCATCTTAGCTTCCACATCTCTGCAACACTCATCTTGTCGATATGTTGGACTTTAGCGGCTCAACGTTCACTACCATATAACATTGTCGGTCTTAAAACTGTTTTGTAGAACTTACCTTTCACCTTGGTAGGCATCCTTCTATCATGTAACACTCCGTTAGCACTTCCCCATTTCAACCATCCGATTTTACCTTTCATGATGCTCTTCGTATCCTCAAAAACTGCACATACTTGGCTTGTTCAGGCTGGAGTTAGGTAGGTAATAACAGGAATTCATTTCAAAGGCCTAGATCAGTATATACATCTAATCCGACTTCCATGTGACATAATATAGTCCCACTAATGACCTAACTACCACCGGACAGCAAGTTGCTCCTTTCCATTTTATTGCCACAACTTACAAGATCCTTTTCACAATTCATGGCACTAACTTCATTGCCATTTTCCTTCAGATTCAAATCTCATCCGGCAGACTTGTTTGTTTCCTTCTAAAATCCCCCTTCAATCCTAGAACAACTATGGACTCACGCACTAATGATGCTTCTGCATATCTTCTTTACATTGAACTAGCTGCACTCTTTTAGACCTGTACGTTGAGCAGAAGATATCTATTCTTACATGTCACAACCTTAATCAGCTTTCATCGTCTGATCCACTATTGAACTCTCTCATATACTAGTATTCTGGAGTTTGATGCCATGCAGAAGCAGCTAACTCCGTCCATCTGAGAGGTAGGTTGATAATTGCTTAAAATGAAGACCAATACTTCCCACCTTAGTCGCTTTCATATTTTCAAACTGTCTGGATAAGATCAACCAGTCATTTCCAAGGAGGTTGACTTCTTCTGTCGGGAATGGACATGATTTCCTCTCCATTGAAGTTGGAGAAAATGGAAGGATGAAAAATGCAGAATTAATACGAGATCTTTCTGTTTTCCTGCTTAGTTCCATGGGTTAGAAAAAGGATAATTGTTCCTTGGCTTGTGTTCTATTAGTATCCCGAGAAAGGCTCTCGTCCCTCTGCGAAGCCCAAGTGTCTGTGACAGGGATGCCATTGACAGATGGAGATGTTTAGGAAGGGATCACTTAAGCAGTAACTGAATCCCTTCCAGCATCTTGAAAAAATGTCCTACGACTTGCTGATTGAGATATAGTAGGGGCATTGAATTAAAAGAGTTTATTGAGACTTTTATTTAAGAGTCAAGAAGTCAAGTTTCAAAAATCCCAAAGTTTTCTAATTTACATCCCCCCCCCCCCCCCAAACAGCTAATTCAATCGCTCATCATTAAAAGCTCTATATTCTCAAGGATATATGATCTTATTATCACGCATGAACAGTGGTCGTGATTAGATTGCCACATCAGGGATAAAATTCACAAGCTGCTAATAGATGAACAGTCTCTACAACACCTCAAACATACAATGTCAATGTAACCGAATACTGAAGATATTACGAAAGTGTAGTAGCTGTAGAAGAGTGTATAATGTTTCAGAAGCACACCGAGACAAACTAGAAAATAATGTCATGCAGTGAACAAAGATAGCCAAACAGATCATAGAGGTCATAGATAAACTACCTCGTTGCAGTCTTCACAATGAAGTATTCCAACACAACTTCCCCAATCATCTATGACTGGAACAGTTGAATCCTTAAAGAAACGCATGACCACTTGCTTTAGTTTCAGGGTAGCTTGCAGTGGCCGTGCTTCAGAAAATGGAACCATGATATGCTCAATAGTATCACGTACTGACACCTGTACCAAGAAAAAAGAAGAAATTACCCTATCAATAGTTTATATACATATAAACTAAATAATACCAAACAAAACTACCAAGAGACTGAACATGGCCAACTTCTATTATCTTAAGAGCAATCTATGGCACAAACTCAGCTTCTACTGCATTTACCTAATTCTCCACACAAGCTCAGTCTCGGAACAAAAAAGCAAATATGACAGATATCACAGTGATGAGTATTTGAAACAGAAAAAGTAACGAAAGCTCATCTCTACCATAAGTACAAATTCAGTGCTTGCCTGGCAAACAAAGGAATTAGTTGACATCAATGGTTCTGAGAGTGCAAAATGGGACTGCATACCTGTGGCAGTATGCAAGGACTAACTATAGAAACACTGGAACCAAGTAACGCTTCAATTCGCAGAGCAACCTGCAATAGTGTTAAACTGTAATATAGGTAGGTGGTGTGAAAGATATGAAACAGATATCAATTGGAAGTCCTAAGGATCAAGACAATACCATGTGAAACATCAAACAGAAAATCCGAAACTAAAGGAAAAAAATAAGGAAACAAAAAAACTATTCGATGTCTAAGCTTATGCTTGCCTGATTTGCTTGAAATCTATACACTCTTACCCGAGTTTTATGTGAATAAATCTTATTGGATTCTAAGTTACTGCTTAAGATTTAAAGATCAAAAAACAAACTCATCTCTGATTCAATTCATACATCTCTATACCTAGGAATGACAGGAGAATTAATCGCTCAAAAAAATATGATGAAGACAATCCTTCACTGTTGGAAAACTAATGTGTTTAAGAAATAAAAGTTTTAATCCTAAACTACCTGAAAGCAGTAGAAACTACAGCTTGAATGAGGAGAAAGTATTGTGTATCTAGCACTTCGACGTATCTCAGCTCCTCATATGAGATTGAGAACAAGTTGTTGCACAGTGGTGGACTTCTTACAGGTTGCTGGGAGCCCCAGTTTCATACTGGCCCCCCGACATAAATTTGTTAGAGGATCTAGACTCCAGAGAATGGAAGAACTCATATTTTGGGGCATATTGTGGCATAAATCTCCAACATTAAACCAAAAATCAAAGAGTCAGACTCACTGGAATAGAACATGCTCTCTCTGATGAGAATACTGCAAGGAAGGACAAGAAGGAATCAGGCGTATGCGTTCCTGAATCTTCCATAAAATTGGATACTCAAAGAGATATGATAGCCATCAAACAGCTTCAGAACAATGACAGTTTGCTTGAAGTATGATCGCAATTGTAAAAAGCATTGCTCCGTTCTATCAACTTCAAAGAACAAGAGAAACAACGATCAAAGAATGGATATTTCTTGCTTAACATGCCTTGAGTTTGTTCTCTTAAGAGGAAGTGATGACAGCCAAAAGGATTCCAAGGGAATAAAGTTCCAGCTCCGGCCAGATTTACCGTGATTTTTTTATTTTAAGTTTCTTTTTCTGTGTGGAGAGGTGTCAAGGATGACATGTAGAATAACATCTACCACTTTATATATATGACACTGCTTGGATAAATCTCGGTGCAATTTCTAGAGCCCTTATTTTGGAAAGGTTGGCACTACATGTGCCCCATGAAGTTGAAAAACGCTAAGCTTAAGCACAAATTAAATCTAGCATATCATAAAGGAGCCAAGTAAATGAAATTATTAGAGACTAAGGCTTACCATTCCACCTCGACTAGCCCATGGTATTTGCTTCCATTTCTCAATATTGCCTTTCATGTACCGTAGGGCCAAATCCAACTGAGAAATGACAGTTGAGCAACAATTAGCATAGGTACTCATCGAAAAAAATTAGCAATGGTATTATGTCCATAAATTATATACAACATGGTGGATTCAACACTTGAGAAATGCTCTTTCGAAACATATTCAAACTTTAAAGATAAGATATAACAAGTAGAATAGCTGAATGATCTCATAATACATGTGAATTATATTGATGCAAGGTTGTTGCGAGTCAAATGGGTGGAAATACAATGTTGCAGACCTAAAATTATTATATACAAGTGTCTCCTCTTTACCAGTTTAGATTTTTTGCTAAGGCGCTTCATACAATCCAACTTGATGCCGTTATAAACAGAGGTCCTAAGTTCAAGTCTCACTGTCACCCATCAATAAAAATATTCTCACGTGCTTGATTCAAGGGAAAAA
This sequence comes from Jaltomata sinuosa, assembly GCA_003996215.1. Lineage (NCBI taxonomy): Eukaryota > Viridiplantae > Streptophyta > Magnoliopsida > Solanales > Solanaceae > Jaltomata > Jaltomata sinuosa. Next base: position 856,695 of record QJPP01000311.1, on the reverse strand, counting down.
ATAGGTCACAAGAGACGTGTTGCAGACCCAAGGAAAATATATAAACTGATCATTCTTTAGTGGTTTAACCGTTTAGATGAGACAGGTCACATAATTCAACAAAAAACAAAAGGCTTAAAAAGTAGAAGCATAGTATTTCAATTCCGTCCCAAACACAGTTTTGCGCAACCAACCAGAGTTCCATTCAATGAAAACCCAGAATGCACAAGGGAGGAAGAACAACGACAAATTCACACTGAAATAATTAAATGGGCTTCTGTGAACACTTCATATAGCGACTGATTGCTGTTACAACTCATGATTTTCGAAATAAAAGATGGATTATCTAATGATAAAAAGGGTTTAAACATTAAGATAAATAACCAGATAATAGGATCCACTATCTGCTCAGATTAAGTAGAAAATGCCTAGACGATGATCAAACAAATGCTAGAACTGATTTAGCTCAGAAAGAAAAAGGAGAAATAAGTTATTGGTTTTTAGTTGCTTCTCAAACTATCTTGAAAGTTGCAATAACGAAGGTATTACCACTATCATAACAAGAACTTGCTTTAATGCAAGAAACACAAAGGTCAAAGGGATGAAAGAAGCTTGAGTCACTGAGGTAGTCCAAGTACTAGATACTAGATAGACCGGCCAGTCACTGGTGACATAAGATCCTTATCTGCTTGTACACGGATATAGTCTCACTTCTGTCCAAGAAGAGACCGATTCATTGAAGTCGCTTTTCCTCATACCCTAGAAGCGCTACTTGCTCCCTTGGCTTCGCTTTTATCACTTTAAGCAGTGAAGTAACTGCTTTTCACAACTCTGGATGATGGTCTTCCTTTGATATCTCCAAGCTAACCATAATACAATAGATAGGTGAAGCAGTCAATAGCAGTTTGTCTCAGTGTTATCAAAAGCTCATTTAAGGTGCTCTTAACCCTTGAAACTCAGAAAATCTCAGGGAGGGTGCTTCACCTTGCTTAAGATGTGTTCAGTGTAGGCAACGCATTAAGGCAGGCACCTCATTGCCCATGAGTTACATCTTGAATCTAGCAGTACTACATAATAAATATAATCGGCAAAGTGATGTATTAATTGTTAAGAAAAATATTATAAAGGAATTTGTTACTCTTTTCTTGCATTACATATATATTGTTATTTTCTTTTCATTATGCCTTGTTTAACTAAAGCCCACAGTTTAACTGTGTTTTGTGCTTAAAGCCCCAAAAAAGCCAGGAGCGCTATTTAAAACTTTTCGCCTTTGACAACAAAGGTTTGTTCTCGATCCGGCTTCACACGTTGCAGCGCTATCGAAACACCAAACCAATCTTGAAAGATGAAGTGGGTTTGGGAACCGGAAGAACAAGAACATCTTCTTTACCACCTTAGGTGTAGAAGCACCTCTTTTTTATGCTAAGCGTATAAGGAACTCGAAGGAGTAGTGGGACCAACCGCCACTTCCATAGAACTCTAGGTCAATCCTGCCACCTCAGCCTCTTATATCCCCTAATGTGTCAACAAGCAAGCAGGTCGGATGCTCTGCCTTAACATGGTAGGACCTCAAAGCCCATTCATTCGTCTGTGTATGGCTCTTACTCTCACTTTCCCCCTCCTATGTAGGAACACATCTTGTTTTCAAAAATGAGTTGTAGATGAGTTGAATCCTGAGTGGAAGATACTTTTCATGAGCATGTTATGGTCCCAATTTTTCTCATACAAACTCAACTCTCCATTAGGAAGTCGACCAATATTTCTCTATAACTAAGATTTTGACAGTTGAACCTTGAAGAAATATTAAACAATGAAATTCATTATAACTGTAATAGCCCACAGGTCACTGGTGGTTGAACTCGACTTGAGGTCTGATGTGAGACTTGCCGTAAGCAAATCACATTGAGTTGTAGATGAGTCGATTCCCGTGAAAGGTACTTTTCATGAAATTGTTATGTTCCCAATTACCCAAAGGAAATCAGCTCTCCATTAGGTAGTTGACCACTATTTTCAGCGGGAATTTCCGATGAAGCAGTGAAATGCATAGAGATCGAAAAGAACACCAACGGCAAAAGCATTCTGTTGGGCTGATACTGACACTGAGAGACAAAAGTTAGGGGAGTGAAATAGTCGAGGGATTGGCGACTTACCCATTACAGTGCTAAGCACCGTACATTACCAAAATGGGGACTACCAGGTAAATTCAATATAATAGACCATAAAATTTGTATTTATGGATGGAAACCCCTTAGAAGAGTTAGAATGGCAATTCCCACCCCTCTAGATGCATGAATAGCAACATGGACTAAATTCCCTGTCCAAGCCAAGGAACTTACGCCAAAGAATCCTGACATTAAATTGAGATTTATCGAGACCAATGCTACGAGCTTCCAGAATAGAATAGGACCTTCACAAAGTTTTTGTAATTGAGATCTTAGAAATTGTACATTAAAGAAATCATATTAAAAAATAAAGATCATTATAATTGTGACAATCCACAGACTGGTAGCGGTTGAACTCGACAGGGATTCAATGTGAAACTTGCCTTAGGCAAATCACATCGGAGTGGAAGGGGAAAGTTCGGAGTCATATAAAAGCGAATATAAGATTCAACTGTTGAGGCGCCTTTTGGGATAAAACCAAAGGGGACAAAATCGTGAAGCCCCAAAGCCCTGAAGTGGCCTAGAGGGTAGGGCCAAAGTGAACAATACCTTGGCAGTTGGGCTTAAGTCGTGACATGTGGTATTAGAGTCGGTAGCTCCCTTAGTATGATGGTGGGGCAAAACTCAGTAAAAAGTTGATTCCCCTTGGGGCTGAGTGTAACAACCATGGACCAGCGGTTGAACTCAAAGGAGGTTCCTTATGAAACTTGCTTAGGAAAATCACACATCAGAATGGAGGGGAAAATTTTTGGTTATATAAAGGCGAGTTTAGGATTTAACTGTCAAGATGCCTTTTGGGTTAAAGCCTAAGAGACAAAATTGTGAGGCCCAAAAGCCTTGAGGTTGGGCAAAGCAGAAAATACCTTGGCAGTTGAGCTTGGGTCGTGACAATAATATCAATTAAAAAGTTTTCATATAATTCGTCTTCGATTTGTTGCAACCATTCAACAACATTTTATTTCTCCAACTTATTTTGCCTAGTTTTTAATTTATAAGGTAATTGTCCACAACATTAAGTGCAACATCTTCTTTACATAAATCTAGAACAATGTCTATGAAATAGTGGTAAGATGATTTCCAGGGAAAGTGGAACATATATAATAGTCCAGACTTACTTGAGCTGGTGTATAAGAACGTCAAGATCAAGACCAGTTCTATGCAGAAAGTACCTGCCCATTGTTCAATGCTCCCTCCATTAGGAGATGATCAGCCTCTTCATGAACTTTTGAGGTGATTGTTCCAGATGAATCCAGCCACATGCGTCCATGCAGTTTTTTAACCATTTCATACTCTCCTCTAACAGCAAAAGCGCGCATCAGAGCAAGGAAGAGATGAGGCTTTGGCCTCAAGCTAGAATCTTCTCCAGCTTTCTTTACTAGTTCCCCATACACAGTTAGAGCGCCTATCATATTGTGCACAAATATTCAATATGCAAAAAGACAGTGGAGGTAGCAGAAAAACCATCAATGCAATTGTAGCATTTTCTTGAGAATAATCAACACGGTTATAATTTACATACTCTTTTCTTTATTTGGTTAAAATTTACACATTATAAGGACGAAAGCAAAAGTTTGACAGTAGGAGAGAAATTATTGCTCAAGTTGCACTGTAAATCTATTTTTCCTTTCTTCTAAAAGATTAAAATCTATTTTCTTTCTTTTATTGAAGTTGTCCATGCAGCCGAAAATATAAGATGGATAACTATAAAGCAGGATATGAAGGAGAATGAGCGAAATTCAGGATAGTAAGTACGGATAAATTAAGCAAGGGAAATACAACTTGCAGGTTCAGTCATGTCAAGGAGGAATATAAGCCTTACCAGCAATAACAATACTGTCTAAGCTACTTGGAAGAGAATTAAACAACACGAGAGTGCACATTGATTTTTGCACTTAAGCATGACAACAACAACAACATACCCAGTGTAGTCCCACAAATGGAGTCTGAGGAGGTAGACTGTACGCAGACCTTACCCCTACCTTATGGAGGTAGAGAGGTTGTTTCCGAAAGATCCCTACCTAAGCATGAATCTCCACAAAATGGAGATTTTCAACTTCTTAAGAAATGGATATGCTGCATTTTTATTTTTATTTTTATTTTGATAATCGTGGTGTCTGGGCCAGCTTGCGCGCCCTTCAAGCTGCATATTCATACTATAGGAAACACACTTCCTTATGAGATCAATTCACTCCATCGGGGTAATTTTGTGCATCAATTTGTTTAGCAGTCTAAACACAAACCAATTAATGCTGTTAAGAAGTCATTATTCTAGAGGTAAAGGAATTTATAAACTTTTTCCAAATTCCTATGCTTTTTCCTTTCATGTGCAAGGAAAAAAAAAAGGGAATCTGGCAAATATTCCAAAATTGATTAACATGAACCCATAATTCCAATAACAATAAACACCTACGAAATTACTAATTCTTTCAAAATGGATAATACTCAATTCCATAAATGATGATCAGAGGCGGACCCACGTGGAAGGGTGGGGGTGCATGTGCACCCGTTAACTTTGGAAACAAATTATGTGTATATATGTATATATACGTTGAAATATGAACGTACATTTTATTAGGCACCCTAAGACACAAACAATTTGGGTGCACCGGTCGAAATCGCCGCTTAACTCCTCTTCTCAACTTGAAGGAACTGGGTTAGAATCTTGTTTCCCACTTTCCTTACTGTTTTTTCGTTTTTAGCTGACAGAAGTTTTAAAAAATGGATAAAAATGTGAGGCTGGCAAGTTTTGATCACACGACCTCATGGGTGCAAAGTGGAGTTCACAACCATCACTCCACAGGGAAAGCTTTACCAAGTAGAGTCATTTAATTCATATTTATACGTGAGTACTTAGTTCTATAGTTCTATGTGTGTTTAACAAAATTATCGCATAAGGTGGTATCGCGTAACATGCTTTAACTAACGTGCATATGCCCTTGGTGGTGCCCCCGTCGTCTTCAAATCTGGGGTCCGCCTTTGATGATGATAGATCTTAATGGACTGCATCTATTTGCAATATGAGAGGTTTCACCCGAGTTACCCACTATCCTTAGAGTTTTTCCATTGTATAAGGCCTGACATGCTCCTCACCTTATGAAAGTGTCAATTACACTTCAGATAACTTATTAGTGTGGGACAGTCCCCAGATATCAGCCGCCAACAGAACAAACTGTGGTCGAAACTTATTGATATCTTCTTCTGTATATAGGTTGGTTGATCTGAGACATCCAGGAGGCCTAGCAACAAGCACCATGTACATGCTGGACTTGTTGTTGTTATTACTAGATCAAAAAAATGTCTGACGTATGCTGTATGAGAGGTGATACTCTCCATTTCAGCCCATATCCCAATTAGGCTCACTATGTTGTTCTTTCAAGTACAACCCTGACTCAGACGGAAGCCTCACTGTCATAAATGCTTTAGACTTGTCATGAAGCTAATCACTGTAATCATTGTGGAAAAATCTTGCCAACAACACTTACCAGTGTTTCTGCACTCTAGCAAGTTTTTCATACTTGTCAAAAGACTCAAAACCTTAACACAGTTGCGTTACTCGATACTGAACAACAACAACAACAACATACCCAGTGTAATCCAAAACATGGGGTCTGGGGTAGTAGAGTATACGCAGATCTTACCCCTACCTCGTAGAGATAGAGAGGTTGTTTCCGATAGACCCTCAGCTTAAATAAAGCATGCCAAACAGTTTGAGAAAGGGAGTACAATGTGAAATCTCCTACTGATCTCACCAAATAAACAGTAGATCCATTGTCTAGCTGTATTTCTTCACTGACATGTTATATGAAGTTAACATTTTTAATGGAACATTGGAGTTTGTCTAACCTTTCTTCTGAAGGTTCTAAAGTTCCCGTTTCCTCTTTCCTGATCTGCCAGCTAACAGTCTTTTAGCTACTTAATCTTAAACCCTTGCTTCCTAAACTGAAAGCTCGTTATTTGACTAGAGAACTTTTCAATACTGATACACAGATCTGAAACCTAGACCACTGATAGCCTGTTTGGCCAAGCCTATACTTTTTTTAGCTTCTGAAAAACAATTTTTGCTACTCCTCAAAAGCACTTATTTTCTCCCAAAAGCTTGGCCAAACACCTCACTTTTTGAGAAAAAAATAAGCACTTTTGACCTCTCAAAAGCTTGGCCAAACAGGCTATAAACCTCTCAGGGTTTGAATTTTAGAAACTCTGAAACTTAAATGTGGTCTGATTGTCGGAAAATTAGGAAAAAGCAAAGATGAAAAGGTGCCATTTTTCAGGCACTGATGTTTTTATGAAACCATTTCCTAAAGACTTAAAACATAGATCAGGGAAGCACTTAACTCAAATAATGGACTCACACCAACAGATTACTGAATATGTTTGGCCAGTAAGGCAGTGACAGGAGGAGGTAAACTGATAAAAGTCAAATAGGAAAGCTACTCTTCTTTCTTTAATCAGTTGTATTTTCACATTTTTTTTTCTTATTTATTGTGAGAAAGAAGAGAGTTTGAGGGAGAACTCAGCTCGATTATTCCCTCAAGTTATTGGGGTATAAAATTTTACATGTCTTAACAAGGAAAGGAAATCAATACCTAATTGCAATAGGAGTAATATAAGCTACCTAATATATTTACATATATACTAGAATATTCACAAGGATTCTAATACTTCCCTCAATTTGGTACATACAAATTATATGTACCAAGCTTACAACATATATAACTTGCTCTTGGACCGGCTAGGGACTTGGTGAATATGTCTGCAAGCTGATCATTTGACCGCACGAACCTTGTGACAATGTCTCCTAAGAGTACCTTCACTCTGACAAAATGACAATCAATCTCTATGTGTTTGGTCCTCTCGTGAAACATTGGATTAGATGCAATGTGAAATGCAGTTTCACTATCGCACACAAGTTCTATATCTTTTATCTTTCCAAATTCCAACTCCTTTAGTAGTTGCTTGATCCATATAGGTTCACGTGATGCAACTGTCATAGTCTGATATTCTGCTTCTAAAGTGGATCGTTTGCCAAAGGGTGACCCTGCACAGTCCGTATCTGAATATTGGAAAGGCTATGAATAACTGGGCAGGGAGACAGATGCAAATTGAGCAAGGTCACCCTCAGAAGTAGGCCTTTCCCTAGAGCAGATTTTATGTATTGAAGAATGTGAATAACTGCATTCCAGTGACCGTCACAAGGAGAATCCAAGAACTGACTTACAATACAAACTCGGATGGCAATGTCAGGTCGAATCACAGTGAGATAATTCCACTTTCCTACCAGCCGTCCGTCTATATCTTCTAGGATTGCTAGAGACGCTCTCCCTGACTTGGTAGGAGGCTTAACATTTGGTACCATTGGAGAATCAATAGGCCTACAATCTATCATCCTTGTCTCCTCAAGAATATCAAGTGCATACTTCCTCTGTGATTTGGATTGAGCAACCTCAGAGCCCAAGAAGTAGCTCAATCGACCAAGATCCTTAGACTGAAAGTGCTAAAAAAGGTGATGTTACAATTTGGTAATTCCCTCATCATCATTATCTGTGATGACTATGTCATCAACATACACTACTAAGTACATGCAAAAACCTGGAGCAAAATGACGATAAAATACAGAATGATAAGATTCACTTTGTACTAAGCCAAATTCCTAAATAACCATGCTAAACTTCCCAAACCATGTTCGAGGAGACTGTTTAGGCCATAAAGTGTGTAGTATGCACACCATGTTACTAGCCTCTCCTTGAGAGTCGTGTCAGCGGGGCCTTCAAGCATCCGAAATACGTCAGGATTGAAAATGACATACCGTTCCTGATAGAAAATGACGATTCCTTCAGAAAAACAACAAAACAAGGTAGTTGCTCCATACATACCTCATCTTCGAGATCCCCCTGAAGAAAAGCATTTTTAATATCCAACTGGTAAAGAGGACAATGGCGGACAACATCCATAGATAAGAAGAGACGGACCTAAGAAATCTTAGCCACAGAAGGGAAGGTATCACCATAGTCAAGACCACAAATCTGTATGTAACCCTTGGCGACTAAACGAGCCTTTAGGCAGTCAGTCTATCCTTTGGGCCTACCAGGATATACCCAACGATAACCAACTGTAGACTTACCTGAAGGTAGAGGAACAAGCTCCCAAGTACTACTAGAGTGAAGGCGGACATTTCCTCAATCATAGCTTGTTACTAGCCTGGATGAGAAAGAGCTTCACCAATAGTCTTGGAATCGACACAAATGATAGTGATGATACAAAGGCAAAATGGGCTGGTGAGGAACGATGATAAGCTACCTACTATATTTACATATATTCTAGAATATTCACAAGGATTCTAACATTTATTTTTCACTTTTCATAGAGACAAATGTATATTTGATGGCGACTTAAGAGGTACTCATTATATCCTATTTTAGTGGACCTACCGAAAGGTCAAACAAATCTATCTTCTACCACGAACTTTTCAAATAGTTCTTGAAAGTTTCTCAATGCTAAAACTTTTGGTAATACAGAACTTTGTACATATTTCTATAAAAACTACTACGCCTCAGTCCCAACAAAGTTGGGGTCGGCTATATGGAATTTTGTAACCATTCCGCCTTATTCATGTCCATATTATACATAATACTCTGGTTATAAACAATTTCAGGCAAATTAAGGAATTTCCAAAAAGGATGTTCCCTAAATCTCACCCTTATCCCTACATTGGCATGCAGTTTTATATGTCACTTCTAAATCTATAAATTTTGTTTCAAAAAAAGACATACCAATTAACATCTAAAGTTGATTTCCAAACTGATCTGTTGGTCTTTGAGACGTGAATCAGATTATCAAATTGTGAGTGGAGGAGGAACTCAAAGAAAGCTGATATACTTGCACATAGAAAGAAGAATTCACATGACATACACGGTAAATTTCTCGTCGAAGCAATTTTTCTCGACTCCATGCCTTTTAGATCCTATTTTGTAGATGCTAATATTCAATATATACGATTTTGTGTTAAATGTTACTTCAGTTTCACCAGTGATAGCCAGCATATGCTTAATATCATTTGAAATTGACATGAGTTATCTCAATGTACTTTCATAACCCTAACTTGTAGAAGTTTTAGTAATATCTGCATAAAGCATACCTTTAATCGTCCCGCAATTCAAGAAGGCATCAATGATTGCAGTGTAAGCAACTCGATCAATATACAAGTTGTTGGATGATTTCATTTCTATGACAATCTTTTGAACTGAGAGAAGATCCTGGGCATGACCAAAACCCTACAAAAAGAAGCAGAAATTCTAAACACTAACAAGAATGACAGCAGAAAACCTAATTCATCAATATTAAATGTAAGATTGTACACAGGTTCCTAGCAAAGCTTCATTTGAGTCTTTTACGTTAAAACCATATGCTTATATGGTGAAAGAATTGCTACATTGTGAATTTATTGGAAAAGGTAGTATACATGAAGATATATAACTTTGTAAGAATAAAAAAGAAATTAAGATCAATAGCACAACATCTCAGATTCTCAACTACTGTTCACTTTATCTGACACCTATTTATCTCATTTCCATAGTAGTTCCAAAAGAATGATTTTTAACTGTATATAAAAGGCTGTGTTGCTCGGACTCTTCAAAAATGTCAACGGGTGCGTGTCGGATTCGCTAAAATTAGTGCATTTTTGGAGAATCCGACACGGGTGTGGCATCTAAAGTGAAGAGTCCCCGCAACTTAGATAAAAGGTATCATGCACACGCACCTTTAGCAACATAGTGTAGGTGACTACATCCGGCAAAATGTCATCATCATCAACAGTTTGTGCTCTGTCCTGCACCAGTCAAATATACACTATTTCAGGTAACAATAATGTGTGCAACATCATCTGAGCAAATAATGAGGCTCGGCATTTCGAGTTCAGAGATGAAACCTTCATGCCCTCAAAGAACTGCATTGCAACATCCAACTTTCCAGTCTCCACACATGCTAGGATAAGTGTATTATATGTGAGCTTATCCAGGTTCAGTCCATGTCTAAGTATTTCACCATGCAAACTTAATGCTGCCTCAGGACAACCTGTGCTTATGTACCCCTGAAATTTTGGAAATGGCTCTGAGAAATAATTTGATGTAGAATGTTTTTTACAAAGAGTGATAAATGCAGAGATCCAACAAATCCGGAAGTTGGACTTGTGGATAAGCAGAAAACCTTCATCAATAAGTTGTAGACCAAGACAGGTGGATGTCCGCCCTCGTGAAGTACAAAACCATATCGTGCAAGAAGACCATTAGCACGGCGTAGATCCCCTGCGCTAGAAAAGCAGAAGTAAAGGAGGTATATTAAGTAAGCCAAGACATTAATCTTGACACAAGCAACTATATCCAATAATAAAGAAGCACCTGACATTTGTGTGGAAGCATTCAAGAAAAAATAAGGGAAATAAAATAACAAGTTAGTAGAGAAAGTAAAGAAAAATAAAAAAAGTGCCTTTCCTCTTGTTTTATTTTCTTCCACAAATTCATCAGTCATCTCACTCTGAAAAAAGGCCCCGCATGATACATGATGCTACAATGAGGCTAGTGGTAGAAAAACTCATATTGTTGCATAAAAAGGTCATGCAGTTTTATTAAATGGTTACGCTTAGATGCAATACTGTATTGTAGTATGTTACTGGATAAGTTAACTCTATGTATATTATAGATAGTGTTTATAAAGTATTCAGGCATAAGACAGTTGTCATTTCGTTTTCTCAATTTCTTCTCTTTCTTCTGATTTCTCACATGGTGTAAGAGCTAAGATGAAAAATAATAATATTAATATCGTTGTACAATGATCAGCGATGTTCGGAGACAGAAAGTATAATTGTCACACAATATTCTGGTGACAGTCAAATTTGTTTCATTGTTTACACGGTTGTTGTGCACAAACCAACACAAGTATAAGGAGTAAAATTATGGTGTGAGCATAAACATAGAAGCCACGTTCTAATCAAAGCCTCATGTGCACCCTCAAGGCCTCCCAAACAGGAAGAGCCTGACATGACAAGCCCCCTCATGCCAACATGTGTGACATTTTTTGGCCCCACTTCCAGTGACCTCTTTGTTCCTTGGAAATCGAAGCATCATTCCAACTTTACTTAACAAGGCTCTTGGCCATTCTGACCACTAGAACCCTAGTTCAAGTGATTTCGAAGACCATTTTCCAGTGAGAATTTTTGTTTTTCCAGTTTTTGGCCACGTTATCATCATAGTTTCTGGCGTCTTGGGAGTCGATTCAAATAGGAGACTCTACCCAGCTAATTTTCAGAATATCTGGTGAGTTTCCAATGAACCAGAAAGTATTTTCAGTAAGATCCCTAGATTTCTCACCTTCCAGCCATTGTATTCCATGTTTCAGACACCCTATCCTACGATCTTATCCTGTAAGTTTCAGCATCTTCAGCAATTGCTGTTGAGTTTCCAACAAAATGTCACATCCCACCCAGCTCTTGGCGGCCTTTTTAACAAGTTCTTTGAGAACTTTTGCCATTAAGTTCTATTTGGTCCCAGTTCGATCTGTGATCAGGGCTTCCTATAGTCTCTGTTTCTTTTGTCAATACGCGAATTGAGCTCTCATCATTGCAATCATTATAAAATGAACAACAGGGCCACGGAGGACAATAAGATCAGTTTCAACTCTTGGAGAGCATATGTGTACTGTTTGCAAGAAATCAAAATGGGGGGACGAGAAACAAATTCTGTCAGTCGACTTTGGGGTAATAGATGGGTAGGATTTGAGGCACTAGTAGAAGAGAGTAGGAGTCGAGGTACAATCATACTTTTGGACAATAGAGATTGGGAATGTGAGGAGGTTCACAAAGGGAGTTCTCTTTATCCTTCAAGTTAAAACACACAATGACCGGCTTTGGGTGGGTTTATCTGGAGAGCTTATGGCCCTAATAATGAACAGAAGAGGATGAACCTATGGAATGAGCTAGCAATCAAAAGGGGACTACCGGGGGGGGGGGGGGGGGGTCCATGGGTAGTTTGTACAGATATCAACATTATCATACACATTAATGGACAGATTTCTAGTGCCAGATCCAATAATTACATAAGGGGTTCACCAAGTTTACACAAGCGATGGAACTTGTGGATGAACAATTTAAATATTGCATCTAGGATCAATAGGTTCTTGTACTCACCAGAGTGGGATGACAACTTCAAATTCATCCGACAATCAATGTTGCCAAAGATCCGGTCTGCCCACTATTACTACAATTTGGACAATGGGAAAGAGGTAGGTCTTACTTCAAATTTGAGAACATATTGCTCGAATCAGAAGGATTTGTAGATCTAGTGAAGCCAGGGACTCTTCCCTCATCAATGAAAGACCTGATTTCAGTTTGTCCAAAAAGTAAGCAATGTTAAAAGGGACTTGAAAGAATGGAATAACAAGACCTTGGGAATCTTCAAAAAAGAAGAATGACATCCTTCAAGGGTTACTGGATTTAAATAGGCTGGCAGAAAGTAGAGAATTGAAGGAAGAAGAATTCAGTCAAACAACAGGGCTAGAGATGGAGTTACACAAGGTGGAAAATGTGAAGAAATCTCCTGAAGCTTGAAGAAAATAATCAAAGTGTCTGTGCCTAAAGTTGTCACAGGAATATAGTTTCTTTCCGAAGATGGCCAATATCCACAGAAGATATAACCACATTGACAAACTAAAAACGGAAAAGACGCCCTAGAAATCAAAGAGCATATCCTAGATTCTTTTATGAATTTGCACAAGGAGCCTGAAATAAGAAGACCAACTTTCAAGACCCCAAATCTTCCACATATTTTAGAGGAGGAAAATTTTGGTGCAAATTGCAGAATGTATATAGCTTTTTTAGATTTTCACTCTCAAATTAGACTAGATAGGAACTGAAGTTTTGGAAGGTTCCTAGATACAGAAGCTATCAAGCTATTTCATTTTGCAAGGATCCTGATGTAACCACAAGACAATCTTTGTGCTTCTTTATTTCAATAAAATGTTCGCTTACTTATAACAACTATGCATCAGCTCCAACCAAGTTGGGGACAGCTATATGAATTCCTACATGTTCATTTAAGCTTATACCATATAATCATCAAACCAAATAAAAGAAAAGTGAAAAATAAGTTAAATATATACATAAACAATAATAATAATAATAATAATATATATATATATATATATTAGAAGTTCTCTAACAGGTCTAACACCTATCCTTTACTAGTAGCTATCACCTATATGGATCTTTTACTTCCATTGTGTCCTATCTTTAGCTAAGTTTTCATTGATACTAAGCAATTGTAGGCCTTTCTAGACCACTTCCTTCCATGTGATTTTAGGTATACCCAGTCTCCTTTTAACACCACCACTTACCATAGTTTTACACCAACAAACCGGTGCAGCTTTAGGTCGACACAGAAATCACATGTTCGCTAACTTGTCAAAAGAACTTCAATCATAATGTCATTTGGACTTGGTAGCTTTGGTTCAGAAAATCTAAGAATTAGAAAGAGAAAAAAAGCATTGGTACGGATACATATGATATGGTAATACAAATCCTCTACAATTTTACAGCTCAGATCTTGGAATTACCATCCTGCTTTAAGTAGTGCATATCCAATACCGATAATGGGTTAATCCTACAGCCTCCAAATTTTGCACCAGCAATATAATCTCGGAGATCAATAAAAGCATGTAATGAAATTCCATTTACTCCAGGAAAAAACTAACCTGCTTCAATTAGAGAATTCAGTAGACCACTAACAAGGGGTGGCGAAAGTTTTGGACTTCCAACAGCAGTACCTTGTTCAACAGCCTCAAGTAATTGAAATGCTTGATCAATTCTTCGGGCATCACCCAAACCCTTCCAGGAAACATATTAAACAAGCTTAGATATGTTCAATACTTCAATTTCCACTATTCCAGACTATAACCTACTCACGGGGTACAGTTATTCAAATAATCATAGGGAAATCACTGTGCTCCAAATACCTTTAGGAGTGTAGCATAAGTGATATTATCAACACCACAACCCTCTGGGCCTGACATTTCATCAAAGACCCTTAAGGCTGATTCTATATCAGCACAATGAATACAAGCCTGCATCACTGCATTCATCACAATGGTGTTCAACCGCCCATGTCGTTTCTTCGCAACCTCAATTTCCACAAAAATCTAGAGATCAATGAGCAATTTTGAAAGTTAAAACAAGTTGTAAGAAAATCAAATGTTTCAAAATTAACACTTCAATTTAGTTTTATACTACTGCATTGTTTCACATTCTCTTGGTGACTTGTCAGTATAAAAAGGTGCTTCCAACAAAAGGAGACAATAATTATGCTTCATAAAAGAAATTCAAACATTCAAGCTACAAAAAAATTACTATAATTTATAGCCAAGATTATGCTTCAGGTAGATTTAAGTCCGAGTGCCAATAAAGTGCCAGTCTAGTGATTAAAAAGTTGAGGTAAAGATGCTAAGACCGTCAATATTTTAAAAGACAAGGTCAGAACTCGCCTTAGTGTAACTCAGGCTCTAAACCTTCTAAGTCGATTATGGGGCAAAAGTTTAAACCTTAGATAGATCTTCAAGCACATTTTATGTTAAAAATGCCTCGGGACGTCTTACACATCACTGTCCAAATTATCAGCTGAGTGGCACTCGAGAATCTGCCACCTCGAGGATTCAAGTTTTAGCAGTAGAAGATAGTTTAGGACTATGTGCTTCAAAAATAGGCATAACCATAGGGGAAGGAAACGTCACTAGCTGTTGCTATCGTGCCGTAGACTGCTTGTCAAAGTTTCTACAACAGGGTAACAATGCAATATAACAATGATAAGTCTTATCAACGCTAGCTACTGTGAAAGCATTTCTTCTTAGTACTTGGACTAGCCGTACATCCGCTCTTTGAAAGAAGCAAATGTTTTGACCATAACTCATATGTTTTGTTTCAGTTCAATAATAGACATTTCAGTTAATTTTGTACCTTGTTTGAAATTCATATAAATTTTAATTAGTCTCTATAATTTTTGACCTTTTTTTTTCAATTTAAATTGATTCTCTTTAAAAGCATTTCTTCAATTAAAACAGTAAGAGCAAAAATTGAGGAAAGGTAACCGTATGTTCTAGTTCGATCGAGAGAGATAGACCTGATGGAGTTGCCTTCTGCGAGTGAGATCAACAATGCGGGAAGTGAGTGGTTTTAGATTAGGTTCAGAACGGTAGCGTCTTTTGAATCTGCCCAAATAATACCTTCTCGACTGACGGCCAGAGACCGGCAACGAAGACGACAATGCCGGTCTCTGAAAAGTGTATTGATTCCGTTGCTGCCAGTATTTTGTTGATGGAAACAGCACAGCCATATCTCCATGAATATGAGAAGGTAAGGCTTGAAACTGATGCATCTTTGCACGAATTTGGTTCACAGAAAGACTAACCATTGCTCCACATTTGATCGGCGGTTGCAGTTTTGGGGGAAATTGGAGTCGGGAGAGTGAAGGTTTTAGAAGGAATTGGGGATTAATGGATAATGTGGAAGAACGAAGGACAATTGGCGGGTAAATGGAGGATTCCCAATATTTTATACTCATCTACGTTATCCATTTCTTTCTCTTTTTGGCTTATTCCTTTTATACACTTTCCCCATTTGGTATGTCGTAGCTGGTATATAGATATATAGTATTACTAGTTATTCATGTACTATTAGTTATTTTATCTTTTATCCTCACATAAAATAATCTATAGATTCTCACATAACTTATACATGTATTAGTTATGCAAGTTTTTAAATTGTAAATCAAACATCATATTAATTTTATATATGTGTAAAATTTAATACGTGCATAACTCACATCCAAACTAGCTAACCAAACGCCCCCTTAATTAATATGTTAATTTAACTCATATGAAATATTTATAAAAAGGAAAAAAATTATTAAACTAATGATCAAGAGCGAACAAACACATCAAATTTAGATGAATTTAAGGGGTCATTTGGTAGAGTGTATAAGAATAGTACTGAATAGGATGTATTAGTAATGCTGGGATTAGCAATGCTGGGATTAGTAGTGCTGAAATTAGTTATGCTGAGTTGATTTCTTATCCCGTGTTTGGTTTGATTTTTTTAAAATAATTTGTATTACTATATTTCTAAAAAGATATTATTTGCTTACAAAAATACACTTCATATTTTATAGCTTTGTGTACTTTCTTTACAAAACTTTATTATTCATTCTTAAAAATGAAAAATAATCTTTTTTATACTCTCACTTAAATTATTTGGAGAAATTTTTCACATTGATAAATTGAAAATTAATAAGTTATTTATCAATTTGTATTATTGAGCTCCCGATTTTTATTGACGTTTTTAAATGAAAATTAATTTTTTTTGAGACGTGGTTAATTTTTTATAGTGATAATTTTCTAATCTTAACATTCTACAGTGATTAAAACAGGTTGAATAGTTAAGTTTCTTTTCTAAAGTTTAAAAATTTTGATAATAAATGATGATCAAGTGGGCTAAAAAAAATGAGCGCGTATATATATATATGAAACAAATTTGAAGTCATAATACCTTGTATTGTTTTAGACTTACTCGAATGAAACTTAACTTCATGTTAGTAAAAGGATGAAATACATTTCTTCTTATCATGCATTAAGAAGACATTTTTAGCAATAGAAAATTTTATTGCCTGTAATTATTTAGACCTAAGAGAAAATTTTGTGGCATGATTTTACTTGAAATTTTATTGAATGTCCTCAAATATAATTTTTTTTTAAAGATAATATTTTTAAAAATATTTTCCGTGCATCGTGTGGGTATGATACTAGTACAAATATAAAGCATGAAAATCAAGAAAATAAATAAAAGCTTAGAAAGATATTAAAAAGTTTAAAGAGAATTTGAGGATATTTTTGTCTTTATCCATATTTATCCCATGTATTAGAACCTATGTATTACTAATACCATGAAATATGATGTATTAGTTTTACACCCTATAATACCAAATAAGGTGTATAACTAATACATGTATTAGTTATACATAGCCACAAAAATCCTGCCAAACAATGTATTAAATAATACCACCCTTAATACATATATTATTTGGCCTAATACATTGTACCAAACGACCCCTAAATCTTTATAAATTGTAAAAGTTATATATAAAAAAATTTATACCAAACATTTATATATATATATATATATATATATTAGAGTCTGAAATCTAAATGTCGAAATCAAATGAGTCAAAATAACAATTAAAAAAATGATATTTTTTTATCTTTAGCGCAACAATTTCTTGCGCTATATAATATATATATAAGAAACGAGTCAGGCTTAACGATCTTTACCCATTTCTTTGGCAAATATAGTGCGAAAATTCTTGTGCCATATGGTCCATAAATCGAGGGCAGACTTCATTTTTGTCATCTTCATCCATTTCATCTCCTTCAACTTTTATTTTTCTCTCTTTCTTTCACTATTTTATTGAAAGACTACTCATGTCTCAAACATCCGAAAATTTGATATTATCTATTGAACTTGATATTTGTTTATGTAAAAAAATGAGAAAATAGTCAAATGCCCCCCAACCTATTATCAGATGGGATAATTAGGTAAAATAACCACTCGACCATATCATTTACCGAAAAATGGCAATCTTCTCCTCCTCTTTCTTCCTCCTCTTTCTTCCTCCTCATCTTCTTCTCCTTCTCCTCCTCCTTCTCCTCTCCTCCTCCTTCTCCTCCTCTTCCTCACCCTCCTCCTCCTCCTCCTCCTCCTCCTCCTCCTTCTTCTTCTTCTTCTTCTTCTTCTTCCCGTTCTTCTTCCCGTTCTTGTTAAAAATTCGACGTACAAAAAATGTGAATCATTTCGAGCAAATTATATATCAAATGACTCGAAACATCGAGAGGAGTTCATATCTAAAAATTGCACTATTTAGAGGAGATTTTGAGTTGGTCAGGATTTAATAGAAAGAAGTAAAATTACTTGCAATAAAATTATTTTTGCTTCTAGAATCACCTCCTTCTTCATCATCAATCTTCCTTTTAACTGTTTCTCATCCTTTTCCTTCTTCTTTAATTAGCCTGATAAATATTCAAAAAAAATTAGTTTGATAAATATGTGCTTATGCTTAAGCATCATCATCAATCTTCCTTTTAACTGTTTCTCATCCTTTTCCTTCTTCTTTAATTAGCCTGATAAATATTCAAAAAAAAATAGTTTGATAAATATGTGCTTATGCTTAAGCATCTTAACAGTGACTTTCAATAATTTTTATTTTCGAGTATGCGATAATAGCTTTTGCATCAAAGTTTTGAATCACAAAGTTATAAGAAAAATGTTAAACAAAAGAGAAAGTACATTATCCTATGTCGCTCGTAGCACCCCTATATATGCATGTTTATACACCATTTATATAATATTGATACATTACATAACTATTTATACAATATCGATACATGTTTATACACCATTTGTACAATACCGATATATTACATATACATTATATAACTATTTATACAATTTCGATACATTATATATTTATAAAGTATACATTAAATATACATGTGATATAATATCGATACATTACATAACCATTTATACAATATCGAGTACATTATATACACATTAAGTATCATCAAATATATATGTGATACAAAATCAATACATTACATATACATTAAGTACACATTGCCAAGATGCGAGTTTTAGCCACGATTTTCGCGTGGCTAAACCTGCATTTTTGTAATTTTGGGCTATTTTTTTATTTTAAAAAAAAGCATGACTATATTTATTGTAAATTAATTACTTTATTGTATGTATATGAAACTATCCCAAACATATCATCTTTTCATATATATTAGTTTCAGTTGTATATGTTGGTTCCCTACTGATCGTAAATATTACTTCTTTATCGATTGATGATCTCTAAAATAAGACATGATATATTAACTGACGACCTATATAATCTACTAGATATTGAAGCTCGTGTCAGCATGAGCCCAATATATATATATATATATATATATATATATATATATATATATTTATTTTTATGATACAGATGAAATTTGAAGAGTCAATCATTTTTTTATGATTTTAAATATTTTAAGTTGTTAATTATTGTGATTTATAATATTTTTTATATAATTTTCAGATAATATATGTCACTTTTATGTCCGAATTTATGTAGTACTGATGTAATTTGGAGAGTGAACCCAATTTTTATTATAAATTTTAGATATTTTAAGTTGTTAATTATTGTGATTTATGGTACTTTCTGTGTAATTTTTAAATAATATATGTTACTCCCTCTATTCTAATTTATGTGGCATTGATACAATTTGAAAAGTCAGCCAATTTTTTTATGTCTTTAAATATTTTAAGTTGTTAATTGTTGTGATTTGTAGAACTTTTAACGTCACTTTCAAATAATATATGTTACTTCATTTGTCCCAATTTATGTGACACTGATAGAATTTCGAGAGTCGACCAAATTCTTATATATCTTTTTAAATATTTTAAATTGTTAATTATTGTGATTTATAGTATTTTTTACATAATTTTTAAATATTTAACATATTTAAAAAGAAAAGTAAGACAAACAAATTAAAATAGAGAAAATATTAAAATGACCAAAATGTCCTCGATCAAAAGCAGGCATATCGACCGAGACCTGCTCCTGGCCGCTTCTATATAATAAAAATATTCTTTTTGAACAAACAATTTATCATAAAACCAAAACTAAGAAACAAATTACATTAATTAAAAAAAGATTATGCTTCTTATAATAGAATAATAACATTGCAAAATTTTTCTAGAAGAAGAAGATGGAAAGTTTTTCTAGAAGAAGAAGATGGAAAGTTTTTCAAAGTGAGTTAATATTTTTTCCTGTTATCTTTTACTTACTTGTCTATTAATTCAAAAATATTTTTTTAATTTTACTCGTTACTTTTAACATATTAAGAAAAGATTTTTTTTCATATTTTTTTTTTAACATTAATCATCTAATTTCGAATCATTTTTCAAGATCTAATATTAAATATCAATTAATATAAATATTACAATAAAATAATTATAGCAATCATCATTTCTTTAAAGACATGGAAAAACAAAATGAACAAATAAAAATAAAAAAAATTAACTCATATAGCCGCCCATATAAGTTTTAAACTTAAAAGAGCCATACTTTATTTTGATAACCTTATTATAACCAACTTTCACATGTTATTTATTTTTTATTTTGATTCTATCCACGTATTTATCGGGATAAGGATAGGTACAAATCTTAGTTATTTTTATATCCCTTAAACAAGATAAATCATAATTTTTTTAATTAAATAGTTACAGAACTATATTTTGTGTATAATTAATGTATCGATGTTACTTGTAAATATTATACATAGATATATAGTGTATAATTGATAAATAATCACTACATAATCTATGTATAATTCATATATATGCCTTATACACTTATTATACACTAAATATAGACCTATAACCATTTAATTTATCTTTTTTAAAAGAATATAAAATATAGATAAAATTTGTACTTATTCTTATACCTACAAATAAGTGAATAGAGTCAAAATCCTACAATTACTAAAACTATATAGACTGGCTAATAAAAGTAAACAAAAGTTGGTTATAATGAAATTGTCAAAATAAAATATGACTATTTTGAGTTTATAACTAATATGGGCGACTATTTGAATTGTTCTCCCTAAAAATAATCACACAGGATAATAAAAAAGGGACCAAACATAGTCTCTTAAAATTGGATTTTGATAAAAATTATCCTTATTCTCTAGCTACTAACCTAATTATTATAATTCTTGCTTTTGATATCTATCATCATATATATTATTTATTGTGTTTTGATTATCACACTATTTTGTGTTGTTCTTGTTTCTTTTTATAGGCATTGCGTTATTTTCTATGCGTTTTCTTCATTGTTTCCTTCTTCTTTGTATTTGAATTTACTGCACTTGAACTAAGAATCTTTCTAAAACAACCTTTATAATTTCACAAGGTAATGATAAAATCTGCGTAATCTCTATTCCCTCAGATTCTATTTGTAAAATTTCACCGGATATATTATGTTGTTGTTGTGTTAGGAGTAGCATTAAATTCTATTCTCTACTTACTATAAAAGTAATGCAGTTTTAATTCTAATTTTAACTCAAAAACTACCTATTCGATAAATCCGCTCAAACAACATTACAAGAAAGAAGCAGTAAATTCAGGGGTTCTATGGAACACTACACACAGAGGCTAGAAATGCGGTACTCCATTTTTTCCTCTTAATTACTAGTACTAGTCTTCTTTCTGTTTTTTACAAATTTTATATTGAGTTGGTGAACATACATTTCGGGGTTGCTACTGGGCAAGACTTTCCTTTTTTAAAATAATCAAAAACAATATACTAACAATTTCAACTGACAATCACAGGGAAAACAAGAACCTTCAAAGAAACTTCCCAATTTGTTGAAAAGTCTTTGTCTTTCTGACCCATTGATCCTTTCTTGTTTTCTCCGCTAATCTTGATTGTTTGTGACAAGAATCCTACAGAAATCATCTTCTTTGGGCCTGTTTTGTTCATTTTTCGTCCCCTATCCAAACAGGTTTGTTTTTGGGTGACCCCAATTAGGAATTGAAGTGTATTTGTGTTTGCTTTGGTGGGTTTTGATTGTGTTAATCTGTATGTCTTTATTGAGGACATTTTTGACAAGGTGAAGCTTTTGGCTTTGTGGGTGGATATAATTTCTTCTCAGATCATTGATGCAATTGGATAATGAGGTATTTGGGTGGTAAATCATTAGAAATGTGCTTATTCTTTCTTGGTTAGCCTGTGATGAGATTGAATTCTTCATTTGCATTAATTCCTTGAGAGGAAAATGTTAGTGTGCTTCGCGTGATTTTTTCTTTATGGGGGTAATACTACTATAGTGTTGTTTTCATGAGTTCTCTACATTTCTGCCTATCTTGATTTGGATCATTATTGCTGGTTTAGTTCTTTGTGTTCGAGTTGTTTCCGGGAAAATAGTATATAAAGTGGGAAATTTCTGGGAGTTTAAGTTAGTTATCCATATTGAATATTGTTTAGGTTATAGAGGGTTGTTTTATTATTAGCTGGATTAAACAAGTTGGCTGAGGAGTGATGGAGCTTAGTCGCGAAGATCTGAATGTAGAGGGAGAGGGAGAAGGCGAGGAAATGGATAGACAACCGACTTCACGAGCACATATTAGGGACAATGGTTACAATAACTCCCGATATTCTGGTGCTGTGAGGCAAAAAGCTTATATCTTTGATGGAGAAGGGAATTATTTTAATAAGGAATGGGATTTAACAGAGGGTAGAGGCAAAGAATTTTGTTGGTACCATGTTGAGCTTCCAAAGTGGAACCAGAGACTCTCACAATCTGCACAATATCTTATTGATGTACTCTGCCCCCCTATGAAGCTCCAAGACATTTTGTCACTTGTTAGCAATGGACCCTTTTGTGGGCATGTAGATGGGGCTCTTGTGTTTCGAGTTAATTCACCTGGCCCTGCATCCAGCAAATTTACATTTAGAATTGCAGCAAGAGTTACAGAGAATTCAGTGATCACCGTGTCATTAGGCCGTGTTCCGAGATTGGGTTTCTCCCCGGCAAATCAGTCCCTTCTCTCAGAGGTTCCCATTGTGGAAAGTCCAAGTTCTGGTGGTGGAGAAATGAAGGAAAGGGGTGGGACTGTTATCAGGGAGCATGTTCTTGATTTTCTGTTGATGATGAATCATTCTGAGGAAGCTGATAATCCTGTACCTAAATCTGTGTCAAATCTGGTTGTTCACATCATAGACACACATGTGGATCACCTTCAAGATGTTGTGACGAAGCTGGAGATTGAGTTGGACTCGATGGAGCTGGAAATCGACAAAGGTACATCTCTCTCTCTATATATAATTGTGGTCATAGACAAGGTGACTTGGTACCATTGACCAAGAAACTCAATCTTTTTTCTCTCTTTTTTTTTTTTTTTTGCTTTTTCCTCATTTTTGGTTTATCTTAATATAGATAGTCTAAAAGTGCCCAAATATTTACTCAATCAAAGGGGGAAAGCGGTTACCCAAGGGAAAAAATGAAAGTGCATTAGTTTTCAAGACGTTGCATTTTGCAGACTCTTCATATTCTATAACTCCTGCCTTTTTAGTGGAAGTTATTCTCTGCAATTATGTTTTATGGGGTCCTATTACTTGGTCATGAATTTTGCATGTGCTTTGTGAAGGTTGCATCTTAAGATGTGTTAAAGTCTTGTGCTTATATATGTCACTGTATATGCAGAGCAATTCATGCATGCTGTTTGCTCGACAGTGATTTTGGTGCTGGCTTGGTTTAAGAGTTATCTGAAATGAAATTTATGTTGAAGAGCTGAATTGATTGGATGTTTTATTTCTCTGTTATCGAAGCTATGTACAGAAGTACTCAATGGATGTTAGGAAGTTTTTTTCCTCTCCTCTTGAGTAATCTTATTGAGACTATTAGGTATCTCTTATGCCTGGTTTACTGCAACTGTAGTCTGTATATACTAAAACTAATGAAAATAATTGTTTTAGGGAACATGTTTTATCTATATTTTGTAGTCGAGTATTCTTGGTATACCCAACCAATTTGTGTTTATAACTTTAGACTTATTTGATCCAGTTTTGTTGACGTGTTAATTTGCAGCCATCCAGGCTGTAGTCATTGTTTAGTTAGGTAGCTATTGCATATGAGACTATTGGTTTGAAAATATTGTTGTTTTCTGTGATGAATTCTATGCTTTATGCATCTATTATCACCTTAATTCTCCAAGGATACACTGCTCTGGAATTTCAAGATCTAATAATTTACTTTCAGGAATTGGTTTTATGTGTTATCTTCTCTCTATCTTTTCATCATTTTTTTGTTGCTCCCGGTTTCTGATGTGCTGAAGTTGGAGGAAAGTGATGAGTGTAACTTCTGAATGAGGGAGTGGGATCTCTATTCATGACATTATGGCTCTCTGTTTTCATTTTCAAGCACTACAAGCTGGTTAGTTATCTGGTTAATGACAAATGCTTAACATATTTTCTATGTTATCCCCAAGGTCAACACAAAGGTAAAGGTTCAAAATCAACCTTAGGGAGTAGATAGATCAACATATTTCAATTAATTACGACAGATATGATTGATCCAAATTAAAGGTGAATGACATAATAGTTTCATCATGTAGTTTACAACAACAACATACCCAGTGTATTTCCACAGGTCGGGTCTGGGAAGGTAGAGTGTACGCAAACCTTACCCCTACCTCGTGGCGATAGAGAGACTGTTTCTGAAAGACCCTTGGCTCAAGTAACACATAACAAGGCATTTTAAAAAAGACAATACAGAGGTAAAACAAAGCATAGCAAATAAGACATAGCAATCAATAGAGAAAGCGTAACATACCATACAAAGCAGTAGTAGCAGTAATCAAAGAACAAGAAACTATTAGAATAATGCTAATCCTATCTACCCACCAAGCATACCCCGTAGGAGAGCGAGACAACACTCAACTATCCTCTAACTTTCTACCCTGATTCGCGATCTTCGAATCCTCCTATCTAAGGTCATGTTCTCGGTAAGCTGAAACTACGTTATATCTTGTCTAATCATCTCTCCCTAGTACTTCTTCGGCCTACCTCTACTCCTCTTTAAATCCACCCCTACCCACCTCTCACACCTCCTCACCTGGGCATCAACAGATCTTTTCTTCACATGTCCAAACCATCTCAGCCTCGCCTCCTCATATTGTCCACCACAGAGACCACTTCCACCTTGTCCTGGATATTTTCATTCCTAATCTTATCTATCCTGGTCCACCTCAACATTCTCATTTCCGCAACTCTCATTTTCTGTACATGAGAGTTCTTAACTGGCCAACACTCTGTCCCATACAACAGAGTCGGCCTAACCATCACTTTGTAGAACTTACCTTTAAGTTTTAGTGGTATCTTCTTATCACACAAGACTCCAGAGGCGAGTAACTTGTTGTGTTTATATCTGATGTTTCTTCTTTCATTTTTCATATATTATATTTTTTTTTGAAGTTGGTAACTATTTTTATTTCTGTAGAACAGTACATAGGTTGTGCTGAAACCATATTTACTCGTATATTATTAGATATTTTAAAAAGTTAATTCACCATTACAACTCATACTTCTAATAACACCCATAACTCTTCTATGCCTTTCATGTCCATAACTCTCAAATGTTTTGTGGTTAAGTTTATGACACCTGATGATGTTCCTCCATGTATGCTTATATAATTTCATTTCGAGTAATTCTATAATTCTATTTCCCCCACTTTATTCTCTTTCACTCCTTCTCTTTTTCTGGTTTATTCCTTTGTTGTTTGGATTCTGTGACTAATACTTTTCTCCGCCTTCATCTATAATTTTATTTAGGCCTTTTGTCCCTTAGTCACTCAGGACTAATTATCTCAATTTTGTATGTTGACTTCAAAAATTGAAGCTCTTTGTTCTTTAATCATTTAATGAGGATAAAAATCGAAATGGTAGAGATGTTTTGGTATTGTTAGAAGGGAGAAAACAATTGGAGAAATTTGGAAGGAGGGCCAAAGTAGATGAAAGACGCCAGTAGGCAAACAAGGAGAAGACAATACTCTTAATCTATCTCCAAACAATAAGAGATCTTTTTCTAGAAGTTACTTTGTTCCCGTCAAGTTATAAATGTTGTCGTTCGCTAATGTGAAATTATGTGCGCAGAGAGTGTTGGAGCTAATCAGAAAAAGTAATTTGTGATTTAATCTATTCACAAAATTAAGTTTTGTATTATGCATACATTAAATTTATTTTCCTGTCTTAACGAATTTACTAAAAGATCAAGTATTTTGACATTTGTAGTTTTTTTTCTACGGACAACTTGACTAGTTTCCTTATAAATGTTAGATTGGGCAAAAGATTGTTTCAATTTTTGTGTTTTTCCTTTTCCTCTCATGTAATATGAAATTATCATTTTATTCTGCATTTGGAGATGGAAAACACATTCCATCACATAAGGTTTAGGGAATATTTGTGACCTGACAGAACATTGTCAACTAGTGATGCCAGTCATCATGATGAATGATTCGGTTTGATGGACACACCATGTTTAACTTGTCGAAGTAATCCTTGTTTTAAATTTCAACCGTCATTGTAATTCTATTTGGAAGCTACTTGCACATTCATATGTGCAGTAGGAGTTAAAAAATTTCAAATATCAAGGCATATATATTACTTTGACATTTACATTAGGATCAGGAGACTAGAATTTTAATTTTTCAGTTCCAAAAGATCAAGAAGTTTTCCTGAATTGCATTATGAGGGATAGCCTAATGGTAAAGACTCTCCACCTCTAACCAGGGTTGGGGGTTCGAGTTAGCAAAAATGGGAGTGAGACACTGTTGGGCTCCTGAGTGCGAGAGGTTTGGAGGGAGGTGGGTTTACCATATCAACAAAAGGTGACTAGGAAATATCACCATTACTTCCTAAAATGTAAATTCTAAAACCACTCATGAAATTGCTTCATCATTTTACTCTCTCACCCCAATGGACAAATGCACAATTATTCCAGAATTACATTTTTTTTTTGCTTTGATTTTAGTGGGTTTTGTGATGCTTTATGGAGAAAAAATAAATCCTGATGTATTTAATTCCTAAAACCATCTTCATGTTTTATTAATTTTTTTGAAGTTCATTGTAGATTATGAATGACTGCTTTTCTTCTTTGGCCGCAGGCGGTTTTGCTTTAAAGAAACAGTTACTGGATGATAGAAGATTTCCGAAGATGCATCTTGACCTGCAGCGCCTCCTCCAGGTAGTTCTTCATTCCTGTCAATCTGACATGAAGGGGACAGAAAAGAGTAGTTTTTTCTTCTTGTTTGCATTTTTCTTCATTAAAAAAATGTTTTCAATTAAAAAAGAGCAGCGGACTTAGTTATGACTAAAAAGAGGAGTTCATTTTCTTAACTAGCACAAAATGTTCCCCGTTTTTGTTAACTTTAACAAATATTGAGGAAGACTTAAGTTTGGAATTGGTTTAATATGTTCCTCATTGTTTTCCTACTGCCTTTTGCCTCTTGCTAGATTCTTTCGTTCCTTCATGCATTTTGTTCTTTTTCTTTATTTGCCCTATTTCCCTTTGTTTAAGAAATTGTTACTCCTATTAAACAACTGATTTCACGTTGATGCTTCCTAGTGTGGTGAGTGGGTGAAGGGGATGAGGAACGTTGTCAGGTTCCTTGACCTTGGATGGCAAAGTGGATTAATGTTTAAGGAGATAGAAGAAAGACATTACACATCATCCAAAGCTAGTACTTGATAAAGTCGAGGTTGAGAAATAGATGAGTAGAAGTAAAAGAAGTAGGTTTGATTGTTACCACAACCAGTTTCTTCTCCCAAATGTTATCACTTCTGCACAACTAGAAGCCTTTGTCGCAGATGGTATTCAAATATAGGTTTTGTTGTATGTTATGTTCTTGATGCTCCATTTACTTTTTCTTACTTTTCCTTCTTCACCATTTCCTTACATATTGATCAAACCCAATCAAATGAAAGAAAATCCAAGTACAGAACATAAGCGTCGCTAGAAGAATCCCAAAAAGAATTAAGTGGCACAAATGCATTCTGAAGATAAGTGTTTATTTCTTTAACCATGTGCTTGCCACTCCTTGCTTGCAGTGCGGCATACCAGCGATTTGTTACGGTTAGAGTAGGTAATAGTCCCACATTTGTTGGGGAACAGGCTGGTGGTCTTCTTATATGGACTGGGTCAATCCTCCCCTCAAGAGCTAGGGTGTGTTCGGTATTCTAATTTTCCCACATTCGGTTGGTCAAAAGTTTTGGGAAACATTTTCTCTGGGAAAACAAGTTCCTTAAAAATGAGGAAAATGACTTCCCTAGTAGAAATAGGGAAAACAAGTTCCATACGTGGCATTCCACATTGATATGTCCTCCCACCCTCAAACACACCTCATCTTCACCCCCATCCCGGTAGCCCCCATCCCACCACCCTACACCCCCTACCCCCACCCTCACATCCCATAGTATATATACAAATGCTTTTAGGATATTTTTGCTTACTTATCGAACACAAAAACACAAGTAAGAAACTCACTTGTTTTCTTAGAAAACATTTTCCTTCCTACCGAACACACCCCTTGCTTTGGGCTTGAGTTAGGCCCAAGTGACATATCTTACATAGAATCAGAGCCAGGTCTGTTCCTGCTTGGGCCCCCATGTTATGTTGTTCACATTCTAGTTGGCGGTCTAAGCATGCAGGGGATGATAGAGTGGGTCAGAGTCCCACATTGGTTGGAGAACGGACTGGTGGTCTCCTTATTTGGACTTAGACTATCCTCCCTCAAGAGCTAGTTTTTGAGGTTGAGTTAGACCCAAGTGCTATATCTTACAGTTACCTAAGTCGCCTTATCCTTATTAAGGTAGGGCAGTAGAACAATGACATTCTCAACTGCGTTCTGCAATGACGAACAAAGTCAGGAACTTCTGTAAGAGGATACTAGTAGTAAGGATGTCTTACACTTCTTTTAAGGAGAAAAAATTCTTACACTTGTCAATTATTGGTTAACCTATTTTGTGTAGTTTCTAGGTGTTGATTTTTAACAACTTTAGTGACTGGATAGTCAATGATGGGGTTAAAGGAAAAAGAAAAACGATATGCATATCTCGTATATAGCCATTTGAGATCCAGTTTCATATATTCCTCTTTAACGCATATCAGTGAGTGTTTTGCTTTCTGATCATTGACTCCCTGGGTTTGGGGGAGGGGAAAGAAAGGAGCATCACAAACACATGCAGTAAACCTATTCTGAAAGATAAAGAATGAACCAAAGCGAGATAGAAGAGTTGCAGAAAGGGTAGTAGAATAGTGCTAGAGGGAACTTTTATGACTATTAACTGGAGACAAAAATTAGTAAGTTTAAGGCAGAAACTGCTGAGTAAAAGGATTAAGGGGAAATGTTAGATGAGATACGGATTTACAAGCACAAAAGGATAGGCTGGGCACCTTCACCAAGCTGCACGACCAACCTAAAGTACATTATTGCTCTCGTCAAGAAATATATATTTGACACATGATTATGTGGGAGTTATGAACCATGAGACTGGAATACTAAAGAGGTTAAGACTTTGAGATCGGCCCTCGTTAGAGGGAACATAGAATTTTCCCCCATTCACTAGCATCTTGCTATGAGCCAAAGACTTCTGTAGGTTTCCGAGCATGAACTGTTATCTTCTCACCTTTCCTGGATTTCTTGTAGTTTTCTTGATTTAGTTCCATCATGGAAGACAATTGTTCAATCAAGAGTACTTGCTTATCCATCCCAAAAAAAAAAGAGTACCTTGCTCATTTTGGTCATACAATTGGCAATAAAATTCCTTATGCTATATCTATTAATTTCTCCTATTCATGAAGTTTTCATGAGATTTCAGATGTATAATCTTAGAACATTTGATCTTAATCACTCTTGTTGCAGGTGATTGCACATGGGGAGCAAGTATTTCCACGAGTCAGGGAAAAATGTTCTTCAAAAGGTTGGTTTGCCAGCGATGACATCAACTCACTTGAAGAGTTAATTGGTCGGCTGAGAAGACTGAAGGAGAATGTTGGATTTATCGCCAATCGTGTCACAGCAATTCAGGCAGGTCTTGACAGTTGGCAGTCTGAGCAGATCAATAAGAAACTTTACTACCTTTCCTTCCTCTCCATCGTCTTTCTTCCCTTGTCAGTAGTAACTGGAGGTGAACTTCTTAAGGAATTTGTTTCACAAGTCCAAGTCATTTTTATCATTTTATAGCTGACAAGCATCTGACATCACTTACATTGTGTGCTGTTAGTGTTCGGGATGAATGTTGGAGGCGTTCCTTGGACCAATCAAAGAGAACCAGAGTTGAAGGAGGGGTTCCGCAATGTTATGTTGTTGTGTGTGGTTCTGCTGCTGTTGGTTCTCCTCTGCTTCCTTTTTCCAGCCCTTTATAGTCATGTAATGGCTTGGAAGAGAAGGCGAGACATGAAAAGAAATTGGTCTCTCAACCGGAGATCCTTCGTTAGAAGAAGTACAGGCATTAGGGAAAGAAATGATAGAGGAGGTTACTTGAGACTCTACTGAGATGAAAGTGGTAGGCAAATCGAAACTGCAGTTATTTTCTGCTTCTTCCTTCACACCTTTCTCCAACATGAATCAATTTTGGTAATAATTCTAGCTTGGTACGATTTCTCCTTTTGCGAGATGCATACACACTTCAAGCTAGTCATATCACCGCATGCTCCACATTGGAGTTTTAGTTGATGGCTCTCCTTATTGTTTCCTGAAAACACAAATCCCCACACGATTATACTGTGTTACTTTGAAAGGCGATAGATGTTATAGCGAGTTGAAGGAGAGGGAGAGCCAATGTTTCGCCAATTTCTTTGTTTTTTTTTACCAACTCTTGTGCTTGTATAGAGAATTCTTTTGTTCGAATTGTTTCAGAAGTTCTGCCATTGCTGCTATTACAATGTGACAGTTCTTTCTTTTTACCATTTCCTTTTTTGTTCTACTTTTCATCGTTAATTGTGAAAGTTTATCCTATTGCAACATTAGAACAATTATCATTTCAACTGATCGATTGAGTGGCAACAGAAAGAAACTGGCAACACACAAGTGTGTGCGTATATTAGTTTATTCTGCGTTTGGTTACGGATATTAATTAGTCCCGAGATTATTTTATACTACCATTTGTATTAAAATGATGGGATTAGTTATCATATATAGAAGGTGTGATAGGTAATCCCATGGAATGTCCTTAGTCTATCAAACGACCCCGGTTCTAATATCAACTTTCACCCCTTTGAAACGTCTTTCAATGTCAGTTCTTTTTTAAGTAGTACTTCCTCCATCCCAATTTGTGTGGCAACTTTTGAATTTTGAGATTCAAATAAGTCAATCTTCAATCGCAATTTTTTTATATAAATATTTTGAATTGTTAATTATTGTAACATGTCGTACCTTTTACGTAGTTTTCAAATATATAAATTTTATTTCAAAAAAATTGAAGATTTCATATCTAAATTCATGGTCAAATTAAAATTGTATGACTCTCGAAATTCGAACTGATGATGCATAGCTACTACGGTATTATGCTTTGTTTTGATGATTTGGCAAACCTATCGAGGGACCAGACACGCACCAGGCTAATCTCACGGAGAACATGAGAATCAAGATCTCAAGGGAAACAAGAGAACAAGTTGTAAAATTGAAAATCCTTCATTCAAGGGGGAATGTTCATTCAAGAGGAACTATCTCTTAGAGGGATCTTATTTCATAGAAACCAGATGAGGGACCAGGTACGCGCACAGGACGATTCGTACGAGTCAACTCTCACAGTAGTCCACAGCTAAGATGCTGCCAACTGTGACAGAGCTGCAGAAAAGTTGCTAAGGTTTCTTATTTGGTAGGGACCAGATGAGGAACCAGGTAGATGCACCAGACCAATCCATCTATTCAAGTCAATTCTCACGGTTGTGAAAATATAAGGGACAATATTCATTCAAAGGAATTGATGAAACTATTATGGTTCTGTTCTGATGATTGACAAACCTGATGAGGGACCAGGTATATGAACCATGTACACATCAAGTCCTTCTCTCACACACAGTCAACCCTTCCAACTGTAAAGCTGCTGTCATTGTGCCAGAAATACAGCACTGCAGGCAGCACTGCAAAAAAACTGTTGCGGTCCCCCTCTTTGTCCAATGGTCAAAGTTTTCACCTCTCTCATCCTCCATATACATTCAACACACCAAGAGATGAAAACTCAGCTTTTGCATTATCAAAAATTATCTCTCTTCATCTGCAAAGTCACCAAGGTGTCCAACAAGACAAAGCTTCAACAACCAAGGGACCAGCTTGCTACAACTGAATATGTCTTAAGGTCTAGGTTGTTGAGTCTTTGTCTTTTGCTCTTCATTGTAAACCTACTCTCATTTTGAGAAGCTTGTGTAGGTGTTTTATCTTCCTCTCTTATCTTGTGGATTAGAGTTGTTGGCTAGAGGTAGACGTGGTGAAAATGGGGGCTAGAGTTAGCCGTGGTGTATCAACTAGAGTTAGTTGGTCAAGTGAGTCAGCTAAAGTTAGTTGACTTTGTAGGCTACAATAGAGTCATTGTAGTGTGACTCGTGCTGTCCTATTATAAGGGGATGGGGTTAAGAGGTTAACCTTGGGATTATCGGAGTCTGTAATCCAATATCGCTCTTATTTTAGTGGATTGTGTTGGTAAAAATCCTACGAGGTAGGTCGTGATTTTTTCCTCCCTTGAGCAAGGAAGTTTCCACATAAACATCATGTGTTCTTTACCTTCTCTATTATTGCATTTTACCTTCTGTTCGTAGTACGACTTTCAGTCAAGGACCTGGTCCATTGACTGGTGGTGGACACATACAAGCCAACAAGTGGTATCAGAGCAAGTTCTTTCTAAAAGGTTAACACCTAGGAAGGATCTTTTCGAATGGCTGCTCCACCATATCCGGAAGAAGGACAATCTATTACAAGACCACCCATGTTCAATAAATAACATTATCGGTGGTGGAAGGAAAGAATGCATATTTTTATCATGGCAGAAGAATGTGTGTGTTAGGATATCATTTGTGACGGTCCTTATGTTCCTATGAAGATAGTAACAGAAGGTGATGTTAGTATATCTGTGCCAAAGACAAAAGAAGAATACAATAACGTTAATAGAGAAGCCGTGAAGAAGAACCTCAAAGCTAAGAAGCTTCTTACATGCAGAATTGGACCTGATGAGTATGATCGAGTCTTAAGCTGTGAGATGGACAAGGAGATCTGGGAAGCATTGCAAGAAGCTTAGGAATGAACCAGTCAAGTCAAGCAGACTAATAAAGAGATGCCTTGCATTCATAAGCTTCTTGACCTTGAATGGATTCACTCATCTTAAGCAGTTTATGAATGCTAGACATCTCTTTATTAGTCTGCTTGACTTGACTGGTTCCTTCATAAGCTTCTTGCAATGCTTCCCAGATCTCCTTAGCCGTCTCACAGCCTAAAACTCAATCATACTCATCAGGTCCAATTCTGCATGTAAGAAGCTTCTTAGCTTTGAAGTTCTTCTTCACGGCTTCTCTATCAATGTCATTGTATTCTTCTTTTATTTTTGGCACAGATCTAATAACATCACCTTCTGTTACTATCTTCATAGGAACATAAGGATCGTCACAAATGACATCCCAACACACACAGTCTTCACCCATGATAAAAATATGCATTCTTTCCTTTCACCACCGATAATATTGTCCGTTGAACATGGGTGGTCTTGTAATAGATTGTCCTTCTTTCAGATATGGTGGAGCAGTCATTCAAAAAGATCCTTCCTAGATATTAATCTTTTAGAAAGAACCTGCTCTGATATCACTTGTTGGCTTGTATGCGTCCACCACCGGTCAAGGGACCAGGTCCTTAACTGAAAGTCATATACGAACAGAAGGTAAAATACAATAATAGAGAAGGTGAAAAACACACGATGTTTACGTGAAAACTTCTTTGCTCAAGGGAGGAAAAAACCACGATCTACTTCGTAGGATTTTCACCAACACAATCCACTAAAATAATAGCGATATTGAATTACAGACTCCGAGAATCCTAAGGTTAACCTCTTAAATCCATCCCCTTATAATAGGACAACATGAGCCACACTACAATAACTCTGTTGTAGCCTACAACGTCAACTAACTCTATTTGACTCACTTGACCAACTAACTCTAGTTGATACACTATGACTAACTCTAGCCCACATTTTCACCACGGCTAACTCTAGCCTACAACTCTAATCCACAAGATAAGAGAGGAAGATAAAACACCTACACAAGCTTCTCAAAATGAGGAGTAGGTTTACAATGAAGAGCAAAAGATAAAGACTCAACAACCTAGACCTAAAGACATATTTAGTTATAGCAAGCTATCCCCTTGGTTGTTGGAGCTTTGTCTTGTTGGACACCTTGGTGGCTTTGCAGACGAAGAGAGACAATTTTTGATAATGCAAAAGCTGAGTTTTCATCTCTTGGTGTGTTGAATGTATATGGAAGATGAGAGAGGTTAAAGCTTTGATCATTGGACAAAGAGGGGGACTGCAACAGCTTTTCTGCAGTGCTGCATGCAATGCTGTATTTCTGGCATAGTGACATCAGCTTTACAACTGTAAGGATTGATTGTGTAAGAGAGAAGGACCTGATGTGTACTTGGTCCATATACGTGGTTTCTCATCAGGTTTGTCAATCATCAGAACAGAACCATAGTAGTTTCATCAATTCCCTTTGAATGAATATTGTCTCTTATATTTTCACAGCCGTGAGAGTTGACTCGAATAGATGGATTGGTCTGGTGCATGTACATGGTCCCTCATCTGGTCCCTACCAATAAGAAACCTTAGTAGCTTTTCTGCAGCCCTGTCACAGTTGGCAGCATCTTTATAGTTGTGGACTACTGTGAGAGTTGACTCGTACGAATCGTCCTGGTGTGCGTACCTGGTCCCTCATCTGGTTCCCATGAAATAAGATCCCTTTAAGAGATAGTTCCTCTTGAATGAACATTCCCCTTGAATGAAGGATTTTCAATTTTACAACTTATTCTCTTGTTCCCCCTGAGATCTTGATTCATATGTTCTCCGTGAGATTGGTCTGGTGCATGTCTAGTCCCTCAATAGGTTTGCCAAATCATCAAAATAAAGCATAGTACCATAGTAGCTATGCATCATCAATTTCCCACATTTTGATGATGGAAAACACATGAACCAAGTTCCCCTAAGAACCAGGTTCTCATACAGTGTACTCTGAGAAATGGATCAAGTTCTTTAGGTAGCATATCTGGTCCCTCAAAAGGTTTGTCAAGTCATCAAAATTAACGCATAATACTTCATGTTTATGCTTCATCACAAACTATGTCACATAAATTGGGACGGAGGGAGTACTAGTTCTTCTAATCTTTATAGTACCAGTAAGCAACTGAATAATGTCTAGAGATGCTTATTTGCTTTGTTCAATTTAATAATCCAAATGACCGGCAAAACAACATGTAGTGAATACCTACATTTGGACTTTGGGAAAGAAAAGACTTCCTTTTTGGGAGTATCAATGAGGGGCATCAAATAATAATTAAAAGAAAAAGAGAAAAAAGAGGTCATTTCATTATTAACATACGTTACATACCTCAAGCACAAAGTCCAATCATCAAAGCTACTTAAATATTCTTTAGATATACTCCTACAACAATAATTAGATAATTATTGCACAAAATGATTTTTTTTATGCACTACGTGTGACCTAGTGGTCAATGAAGTGAGGTATGAGCACCACAAAGTCTCACGTTCAAATTTAACAGAGACAAAAACACTAGATAATTTCTTTCCATATGTGAAATTAGTCTAGGTGCGCACAAGCTAGCTCAGACATTACGATTATAATCAAAAAGTGGACTTTTTAAAAGCTAGTCTTGCTTAGTTAAAGTGGACTCTATATGAACCCAAGAGTGTGATCTAGTGGTCAATGAAATGGGTTAAGCACCATGATGTCTCGGGTTTAAATTTCTGCAAAGATAAAAACACTAGGTGATTTCTTCTCATTTGTCTTAGTCTTGGTTGACAGAGTTACCTGAAACCAACAACCTGATACTTGTTGCTGGTAGAAGGCGATAAATATCTCGTGAAATTAGTCGAGATGCGCGAAAGATAACTCGACAGAAGGATTATAAAAAAGTTGGACTTTTTAAAAGTCAGTCTTGCTTAGTTAAAGTAGCCCCCAGAGTTTGTTGGTAACCGTTTGGGAAGTTATGCATTTGAACATATTTTCACATTCATTAACGTGATTTTCCACCTCACCTTTTGTGTCACATGTGATATGATTCCTTCACCAGTAACCACTTGTACAACTTTTTCTGTGTGTAATATATGCACTTACAAATATTACATTAATAATAAACGTTGTCAGAGTTCTGAACTCTATTTATTAAAGTAAGATGTGCATAATCTATGTTACATGCACCATGTGCATGTTATTCGCATACCAATATTCTAACACGATAAAGAATTACTACTTTATCATTGGAGTTTGTCAATTTTGAGAACTTGATTATTCGAAACTTTGGAGTAACTGGTAAAGTTATTGTCATGTGATCAGGAGGTCATGAGTTCAAGTATTGAAAATAGCCTCTTGCAGAAATGTAAGGTAAGACTGTGTAGAATAGACCCTTCCCCGATTCTTGCGCATAGTGAGAGCTTTAGTACACCAAAATTACTCGGAACCACAAAGAGAGGGTGTATTACTGTCTAAAGAAAATTGCACATGTCATCATAACTACACAACTCACAACAGGAAAAAAGTGCTACTACTAATCACCTATATAAACCATTAGATTTACTCATCCATCCAAACAGCCCTCCCCCTCCACGGCTCCACCCCCAACAACCACAAACTTCCCCCCAAAAAATGGCATATTTGCAACCAAAAAGTCTCTTAGGAAAATTTAGTATTTTCCTTCTTCTTTGCATAGTTCAAACTTCTTTCTCTAGTTCTTCCCATCAACCTTTGTCCTCCCGACGACTTTTGACAAACACCCCAAGTAACATAGTCAAACAATACCTTACTCCCCACAACAAAGCTAGAGCAAAACTTGGACTCCCACCTCTCAAATGGAGCAATAAGCTCGCAAATTACGCAAGCTGGTGGGGACACCAACGACAGGTAAGTAGAGACGGACTCAAAATTTAAATTTGATAGGTTCAATCTCTAATATCGTAACATTAGCCACGAGAGGAACAAGTTATATATATTTCTACAATTTTAAGTGAATACAAAATCAAAATGGAATACTCAATCATGAATAAATGCACGCAAACACCCTCTCCTTCTTTTGCTATCATGTAAACAAAAATGTCTACGAGTTAGCCTATCAGAAATTAAAAAAAAAAGAGTGAACGCGCTAGATGTCTATTGTTTTTTTCAAATAACTAGTACTGACTTAGAGTGAGAATCCGGTCCCTAGCTTTACTTACCAGTTATCTGTCGATTGCCTTCTCTCCATTACCTTAAAGTTCTCGCTATTAAATCTATTGCACTTTGAAATTACGGGTTCAGAACCTAATATTTTTCAAATTTAAATAAATTTCGCATATGTATTTGTGTTTGGTATGAAAATACTGAATTCAGTTGAACTCATTGCGTTGCAGGTGAGTTGTGAGTTGGTACATTCCCGTGGCGACTACGGGGAGAACCTCTTTTGGGGGAGCGGCAAGGATTGGAAGCCAAGCGACGCCGTCACGGTGTGGGCGAAGGAAAGACCTTATTATGATTATAAGAGCAATTCTTGCAAGAAAAATGAGCAATGCTTGCATTACACACAGATTATTTGGAAACAGAGCACAAGAGTTGGCTGTGCAAAAGTTTTATGCAAAACAGGGGATACTTTGATTAGTTGCAACTATGATCCTCATGGTAATGTTGTAGGAGAAAAGCCCTTTTAATTTAACACAGAATTTGAATCTCATTCAATGTGTGCATATACTGACCCTGAAAACTAGTGCTTTTAACAATGACGAATTCAGAATTTAAACGTTGTGGGTTCTGAGTTAAGAGAGCTGAGTTTTGAAATGTAAATGTAATTCTATTTGTATTGAATTTTATTGGACATAAACGCTCTTGGGACATTCCTCTTTGTTTGTAAAAAATGATCAATAATCTTATTTGTAAAGTGGAGTACTACTTTTATAATCCCTTTTCAAGAAAATGCATTAAGCTGTTAGGACCTTTTTCTCATCTGGAATTTGAGGCAACAACTCAAGGAAATTATTGGTTATTGGAAAATTATTGTTGTCGCTTCTTCATTGCTGTATTTCTTTTTCAAATCTGCTTTGATATACTTTATTTGAGCCGAGGGTCTATCGAAATCAGTCTCTCTGCCTTCACAAAGTAAAGATAAGGTCGGCTTACGCACCACCATCACCAAACCTCGGGATTACACTGAATATGTTATTGTTACTGGACAATTAATTGTTGTGATGTGAACTTCAAGTTCCAGATCAGATCCTACTGTTTATGTCCTTTGCCTTTTAGGGCAAATTGTACAAGATTCTGAAATGAAAGATGTCTTGATTTTCATGTTTTCAGATTCCATCAACCATATCTCAACACAGAGAAATTGCATCCCTTTTGTTTCGTATTCAACACGAATTTTTTTTCTGAAATCTCTTCTCATGTTACGTTAAGGTGTTTAACTGAGCATATATTTTTTTTAAAAATGAATACTTTTGAAAATTGTGATTAGAATAAGCCATAAAAATTTCTTGGCCTTGGCTACAAATAATTTCATCAAGGAAAAATAAAAACTTTGAAGTTAAATTACTATTACTAAATATAAAAAAATATCATTCATTTTAAAATTGACTAAAAAAGAAAAGAGTGCCAAACATTGATCAAAAGTTGAGATGGTTCTCGTGTTACACT
Source organism: Jaltomata sinuosa (assembly GCA_003996215.1). Classification (NCBI taxonomy): domain Eukaryota; kingdom Viridiplantae; phylum Streptophyta; class Magnoliopsida; order Solanales; family Solanaceae; genus Jaltomata; species Jaltomata sinuosa. The sequence continues at coordinate 817,993 of QJPP01000311.1, read as the reverse complement.
TGCTAAAATCAGAATATATTTAGAGATTAATATCCAATAATCACCATAAAACAAATTATTTTGGAGTCTAACTTAAAATAATCAATGAAGCCATGTAAATATTCTTTACATCTCTGATTAATTATATATAGTATCACCAGCCTTTCAATTTTCTTTTTTCCTTTCACGATAATGATCCTTTTCAAAACGAGCCAGAGATAATATCTCAGATGGTCACTCTACTATGGGTAGTTAGTTATAGTTAATACTCTTAGAAAATCACTCAACTTAGAAAGTGATTCAATTTTGTTTTATAATCTAAAAGTCACTCAACTAAGGATAGTTCTCTTAAAAAGTCATCCAATCAATTTAAATAATTTTTTTATTAAATTTTAATTTATTAAAATAGAATTTTTATTTTAAGCTAAATTTTTAAAAAATAAAAGGTAACTTTTTTATTTCCGCCTCTCTCCCCTTTACACATTTAGAACCAAGGAGGAGAACAATAATTGAAGTAGAAGCAGCAATAGAATGGGAAAAAGGAGACAACAAAAATTCAACAAGACAAATGTAATATGTATTTGAAAGATATATATATATTGAGTTTCTATTTTAAAAAATCAAATAAAAAAAATTAGATCCAGTAGTGTGTACCTTGATGGATTTACCGGATATTTGTTTATCTTTATCAACATATATATTGAATAATTTTAAAAAAATAGTGTCAGCCTTTTTATTTCTTAAAAATTTAGCTTAAAATAAAAAAATTATTTCAACAAAATTTAATGAATAAATTATTTAAATTGGTTGAGTGACTTTCTGGGTGAAATACCAATAGTTGAGTGACTTTCTAAGAGAAACTACCTTTAATTGGGCGACTTTTGGGTTGTAAAACAAAGTTGAGTAATTTTCTAAGAGAACTATCCAGAGTTGAGTGACTTTAAATTATAAAACAAAATTGAGTGATTCTTTAAAAAAACTACCCATAATATGACCATCTGAGATATTATCTCCGACCTTCTGCTGCTAAATCGCAATTCTTGTTGCTCTACTTCTCCTTCACTAATAAAAGATTTATACAATTTTTTTCCGTTTTACTTGTATATAGGTATATATTTTACCAACAACCAGAGTTACATTTTAAATACTACCACATTACCCTTAAATTAGAAAGAGAAAATTATATAAACGTCCCATAAAAGGTAAATATTTACCCATTTTTGCACATATATGAAGATATTATCCGAATATCCATCAAACTCAAACTATTTGCCCGAAATATTCAAAGTAAAGTATCGTATATTTATTCTTCTGACATCCTATTTTTTCTTGGGCTTGTTACATAATTGTTCAGGTGAAAGAAGTTTTTTCAACAAATAATCATATGTATATGTAATGTATTGATATTGCATAAATAACTATGTATATATGATGTATAACTATGTATCTCTAATATATTATATTAGATACAATATTACAACTCATACCAATAGATTCTAGTTTTCAATACCTACCATAAATTTTCTAACAAAGTCTACCAACTTTATAAATCCAAAAAAAAAAGAATCAGGTGCAACAAAATCCCTAAAAAAAAACATTGAGGGATATCAATCAACCCAAAAATCTCTTCTATATCTTAAAATCAACATATCTCCTTTCTCCTATATCTTAATTCCCTTATTTTACTCCTTTCTATTATCACTTTAGTTGATATCAACTTTTATACTTAATTAGATTTGAAAATTATTAAATTATCACGTCATAGATATCAAACTGTATATCGATTTTATACATTGAAAGCTGAGAATATGAAAAATCATTTTGTGTATGCAATGAATATACAATCTGGTGGTATAATATTTCATACATATCCATTTTATACATATATATATATATATATATATATATATATATATATATATATCGAGATATTATGAAAATAAATTACTTTTTATATATGTAATTGGTCTACAAACTATTTTCAAGTATGTATACTATAGTCATTATATTAATTAATGAATATTAACATAGAGTGTCTTAGATAATACCACACAAAAATCACATTATATACTTGAAATTATTCATTTTGATGTAATTTATTATAACTTATAATGAATTTTAGGAGAGATAAGGAAAATATTTACGAATTGCAGAGAAAAAAAGATTTAGTTGAATAATGATAATTGTAATCCCTAAATTTAAGCCTACTAAATCAATTAAAAAATAAAATTTGGATAAAGAGAGAAGAAATATTTTGTTTTATAATTATCTTCCTTAATTACAATGAGTTATTTAGTGGGTCCCATTTGAATTTGTTCCTTAATTAAGTAGCATTAAAAATAATCACAATTAAATACAATAAAAATAATAATACAGTAACTAATTTTTAGATTCTGGTATGACTTGTAATTAAAAAAGTATTTTTAGTAATTAGGAAAAATGTGATGTATTTGATGTAATAAAGAGCCTTAAAGTATTATTTAGGATGATTTTCTCTTTTAAAAATCTGTCTTAAATTTTTTTCAATTTTCAAAAATTGATGAGTTTTTGGGACTCACTCAAAAAACTTTAAACTTTTTTCAAGTAAAATACATGTGCAAACGCAACTTCAAATTTCAAAGCACAACTTCAAAAACTCAAATTTTCAAGTTTCAACTTTCAATTTTAAAATCTATGACCAAGCTAAATGGGTGGTACAAAATTTTGATACCATGGAAAATTCACACCACTAAACCTTTTTTTTTTTACGGTAAAAATCTACTCAAACTTGATTTATACACCAAGGGTGGGTTCGATACGAAGGAAAATGTCTTCATTGAAAATAAGTGTTTTCTTACTTATTTTGAATGGGGTGAAAATGAAATGTGTTGAAATGCCACTTGTGGAACTTGTTTCGCCTACATCTGTTAGAAAGTCATTTTTTCTCATTTTAAGGAACTTATTTTCATAGGGAAATATTTTCCTCCATACCAAACACACCCCAAATTATACTAATTAATCATGATTAAGTTATAAATTACATGTATGGTTTGGTTTAATGAGTTAAGTCGATTTTATTAAAGAAAATCTAATAGTAATTGGTTTGGTTAAATCAGTTAAGTCGGATTTTAAAACACCAACCCTAAAATTTAGTGTAATAATCTCCTAATCACTTCATTAGAACTCGTAAAATTGTAATTTAACTTTTGACCTCTAAGCTGCTGATGAACTTTTTTTTTTTTTTGTGGCGAAAACATAAAATTGCTCCTATTTATGATAGCAACAATAAGTAGACATAAATTACTAGTACTTCTTTTACAAAATCCCAATAAATTAAAATTCAACCACGTCAAAATTCAAGTACTCCCTCGTCCATCTTTACTTGTCTACTATATTAAAAATAGATGTCCAACAATACTTATCTAGTTTAGAAAATCAATGAATAATTTACCACTTTGTGTCCATTTTACCCTTGTTATTAACTATAGTCATTTCCTCAATGCATTTTTCAAGACATTATATTTATTACAGTCAAATGATGATATGGTAAAAATGCTCTTCTATTTATAGCTTCTTAAGAAGTGTGCCAAGTCAATAATAGACAAGTATTGGACGGAGAGAGTACCAAACTTTAAACAGTCAAATGTATTAATTAATGATTAGTAATTCACGAACGTAGGATTAGGATAGTGCTAATTGCTACTAGGCAAGCTCCAAACATTGGGCACATGTGTTTAGGCGTATCATCGGACACTTAGAACGTAAGCTTTCTGACGCGAGTCCCAAAATTACGATGAATTAAATTTGTGAAACATGTTGATTGTCGAAATGTGGTTAAATTATATGATTTTCCTTGTCAATTGGTCAGGTCTAACTACTTAAATCTCCAATATTGCTTTGTCTGATCATTTTTACGAAAAAAAAAAGAAGAGGAAATTTGTTGTAAATCAATTCCTTGACAAAAATAAAATAAAATAAAATAAACTGGGAATAAAAGAAAATAGGTAGTTTTTTTTAGAATCATTCAATATCAGAAATTCAATGATCCTACTTTTTTGGATTGGAGTTTTAATTTCTCAATTGTCAGAGATTTGAACGCGAGTCTTTAGTTCTCTAGTTACAGATGAATAAATATCACAGTACTTCTTAGATAAGAGATGAATTCAAAATTTAAATTTTATGATTTATGAATTTTAGAACAACGAACTCAACTCCTCAAGTATTATTGTGTTAGTAATTGAGTTTTGAATTTCATATTTATACATATTAATAAATTTCTCAATACATTACTAGAAAGTGAATGAAATTATATTATGAAGAAAAAAGTAAAAGATTTTTTTTAATGAAATTAAAAAAGAACAAGAAATAAATAAAATGAAAAAAAGAAAAGAAAATAGAATTTTTTTGTTTAAAAAAGAAAAAATTAACTCACAATGTACTAACATATTATTTGACATTTTAAATGAATTCTAAAATGACCCACAGTGTCTTACTTTCTCCGTCCAACTTTACTTATCCACTATTGACTTTGCACACTTCTTAAGAAGCTATAAATAAAGAAGTAATTTTACCATATGACCCTTTGAGTATAATAAATACAATGCCTTGAGAAATGTAATAGAGAAATGACTATAATTAATGATAAGGGTAAATTAGGAACTAAATGTAAAATTATCTCTTAATTTTATAAATTGGACAAGTATTATTGAACATCTATTTTTAGTATAGTGGACAAGTAAAGATGGACCGAGGGAGTACAATACTAACGACCCCCATTTCAAAGGCATACGCGCACAACAAGAAAAATAGGCACATGAGTATATAGTTTAAGTGAAGGAAAAATTACCTGAAGTAGAAAACATCAAGTCATAATTATCATGTGTAACCAATATTTAAAATAATTATCTTTTGCAGTTAAGGTTTAGATTAAATAATTAATTTTTTTTTGTATTTATATATTTGTATATTTCGGAGCTCATATATAAATATTAGAGCTCATATACAAATCTCTAATTTCGGAGAAGCTTTCTAATTTAGGGACTCATATACGTTTGTATTTGTATACAAAGCGAATTTCGGGACTTATATAAAAATCTTTAAAGGTTTATATTTGTAAACAAAGCAAATTTCGAGGCTCATATATAAATCTTTAAAGCGAATTTGTATTTGTATATACAATCTCTAATTTATATATTTAGCTACTAAACTGTAGCTACAATTTGTAATTTCTCACACTATAATTATAGAGCCTTATTTTTACCTTAATATTAGCTATTTTTGAAATTTTGCCTTTAGTGAATAGTATGAAAGTAAAAAAATGGACATTTGTGTTTTCCGAATTAGAAATACACAAATAACATGATATTGAGGACAAATAAGCCCATAGTAACTTTGTGCTTCACCTCCCTTGGTGACTCGAGCTCACAATCTTTGATTTAAAAATAAGTGGTGCTTACCATCCGAACAACTCTCTTTCATCGAAGACTGATAATTACTTCGATTTCAATGGACATTTGTGTTCTTTTCCACGTTAGAAATACACAAATACTAACATGATGCTGAGGACAAATAAGCCCAGAGCAACTTTGGGCTTCACCTCCACTTGATAGGCTGGACCATAAGAAGCCACTTAGATCTCCACCAAAAACGGGCCAAGCCTAAGAGGCCAATTGCTATACAATAGTTACTGGAGAAAAGTACATGTATGCCTCATAGGAATAAATTATTTACAACTAAATATCTTTTTATAAAAAATATCTCCCTAATTAATTACTGAAAATGTTCCTTCCCTTGTATTTTTTGTAGTTATTTAGCTCCCTTTTCATTCTTTTTCTTTTTTCTTTCTTTATTTCTTTTCGTTTTTCTTCTTTTCTCCCTTTTCTCTCTCGTTTTTTTCTGTCTTTTTTTAAATGTTTCTTTATTCAATTTTTTCCTCAAATTATATTATTTTTTATTTTCTTTTTACACCATAATCTTATTAATCCTCACTTTTTGCTCTTTTTTTTATTTTTTATTTTTTATTTCTCTACTTCTTTCTGCTTTTCTTTTTTCTCTATTTTTATTTTTATTCCTTTTTTTAATCTTTTATTGTTCATTTATTTTGTTCACAAATTATGTTATTTTTTATTTTTTTTCACCATAATCAATTTTAGCTAGTCTATTTTTGTGTTTTTTATTTTTCAGTTTTCTCTTTATTTTTTATTTCTTTATTTCTTTTTCCTTTTTCCTTTTTTTCTTTATAATCTAATTTTATTGATGATTTTTTTGCTTTTTTTCTTTATTCTTTTTTTCTATATAATAAAAAAATAATCCTAGAGTAAACATCCATTCATTTTTTTATTTTATCTAATCCTTTTTTTTTCTTTCTTTTCTCCTTTTCTTTTTTTGTTTATTTCTTTATTCTTTATTTTTTCCCTCCTTTTTCATTCATTTTTTTTTCAAATCATAATATTCTTTGTTTTTTCACCATAATCTAATTTCATTTTAATTTTGGGTCATTTTTCTTCTTTTGTTTTTTATTTTCTCTAATTTCATTTAATTTTTTTTTTCTTCATAATCTAATTTGATTCACTTTTTTTGCTCTTTTTTATTGAGGTATATTTAAATCTTTCAATCAGACACAACTCTTCCATAATACCATCAAATTATATTTATATACTGACATAGTATCATGAAGGACTACTTTAGTCCTTCAATGTGACTCTACTCAGTATATCATCCAATATATCTATATACTGACATAGTATCATGGAGGACTGTTTCAGTCCTTCATTGAGACATTTATCGTTATATCATCACAGTATATTTATGTACTGACATGGTATCATAGATGCCTGCTTTCATCTTTCAATGAGACATTCCTCAATATACCACCACATTGTATCTATATACTTTTGCCGTATCATCCTTCAATGAGACACTACTCAATCCTCTATGATACCATTATAACATATTTATATACTGCATGGTATCATCCTTTAACGAGACACTCCTTAGTTTTTCATGATACCATCACGATGTATTTATATACTGACGTGGTATCATTCTTCAATGAGACACTCTCATCAATCCTCATGATACCGTCACAATATATTTATATACTGACATGGTATCATGAAGGATTGCTTTAGTCATTCAATGAGACACTCCTCAGTATACCACCACGGTATATCTATATACTTTCATAGTATCATCCTTCAATGAGACACTCCTCAATTTTTCATGATACCATGTCAGTATATAAATATACTAGCATGGTATTATCCTACAATGAGACACTCCTTGGTCCTCCATGATACCAACATAGTATATCTATATACTGACATGGTATCATGAAGGACTACTTCAGTCCTTTCAATAAGACACTCCTCAGTTCTCCATAATACCATCACAATATATCTATATACTGCATGATATCACCCTTCAATGAGACACTCCTTAATCCACCATGATACAATCACAGTATATCATGGAGGACTGCTTCAGTTCTTTAATGAGGCACTACTCAGTATACCAGCATAATATATCTATATACTAGCATAATATCATCCTTCAATGAGACACTCCTCAATCCTCTATGATACCATCAGAATATATTTATATATTGACATGTTATCATGGATGACTACTTCAGTCTTTAAATGAGATACTACTCAATATACTATCACTATATATCTAAACAAAATAAAAATAAAAATTAGTAATTAAGATTTTATTAAATAAATTAGTGAATTTAATATTCTTTTTAATTATTTCTTGTTATAGTCTATTTATTTATTTTTATATTTTTGTTAGTTAAAAAATAATTCGCTACTATATTTATTTTGATATTTAAATAAAATATAAATAAATAACATAAAAAGAAAAGAAAGAAAAGTATAAGAAAATGGAAGTAAAAAAACAGAGAAAAGAACACATTAGAAAAGTATCGGCGTCGCAATTTCTGAATTGAAAAACAAGAAATTTGGCGCCGCAATTTTACGCGTTGGAGGTATCACACGTAAATATTCTTAGCCGAATGAGTATTTAAAGAATTAATATGAAAGAGGGCATTTGATTGTAAATATTTTAATTTTTTAATTTATTTAGTGTACTTTTCCCTAGTTACTTCAACTTAGAAACTAAGCTAACATTTGATCGTAGATTTAAATCAAATTTTATAAATTTATCTTCAAATAATTTGTTGACCACATATTTTGAGATCGGTTTTGAAAATCTATCTTAATTTTTTTTTGATTTTCAAAAACTGATGGGTTTTTGAGATATACTCACAAAATTTCATATATTTTTTTAAGTAAAATGCATTTTCAAACGCAACTTCAAGTTTCAAAATCATAATTTTAAAAATTCAAATTTTCTAGTTTCAAGTTTCAACTTCAAAATCTATGACCAAACGGAAGCTAAATAGGTGGTTCAAAATTTTGATACCATGGAGAATTCGCACTACTAAACCTTTTCTTTGGTACAGTAAAAATTTACTCAAACTTGATTTATACACCATGGGTGGGTTCGGTATGAAGGGAAATGTTTTCATGAAAAATAAGTGGTTTCTTACTTATTTTGAATGGAGTGAAAATGAAATGTGTTGGATTGCCACCTGTGGAACTTGTTTCACCTACTTCCGTTAGAAAAGTAATTTTTTCTCATTTTAAGGAACTTGATTTTCTAGAGAAAATATTTTTCACCGTACCAAACACACCCCAAATTATACTAATTTATCATAATTAAGTTATAAATTAGGTAAAAATTTATATCAATTAACTATAATTTAATGATAAAAGCATATATGAAAACAATACATTGTGTGTTCAATTATGATGCAAGAGAAACACATAGTTTTGTTGCAGAGTTAAAAAACGACACCAACACTATTTTTGTATTTGGTGATTAATCGTGTTCTATTTCGACCTACTATTTTGATAAGATTATAGGTGTTTTTGGTATGAACATAATATTTTCCATGATTTTTTCTTCTTCTTGAAAGCAAGTTAATTTTTTACTTATTTTCTAGTGTTTGGTAACTAAGCAAAAACAATTTTATCGCAAAAATATATATATGTAATCTAGCAAAAAGCTATAGGGGTGGGAGGGGGTGAGGTGTAGCCTCGGAGGTGGAGCGGGTGGGATGATCAAGGGGTAGGGGTTGGAGGCGTTGGGTGGGTGGGAGAATACAATCAGGGGTGACTCAAGGGTAATGCTAGACTGCTAGTAAAACATTTGATTTAAGCTCCAAAATTTTGAAGCTCCAAAATTTTTTAATAATAATTTTATGATTTTGATTTCACTTAAAACAATATTGAAGATTGTAAAAAATAAAAGGTACTAAATTTAAATAAAAAAAAAGAAAGAAAGAAGAACTATCTACTTTTTATCAGAAATATTTTAGAACTTTGAATTAAACAACTCAAATCTTCATATTAATGAATAAAGTTTTTGCAACAACATTCAAGACAATGCATTGCAAATAAATATCTAACATGATCACTAACTAAAATTAATTCTTACTTTTATAAATAATAATAAAATGCTTGATGTCTTTTAAACATACTATACTAAAAACAAGTAGTGTGTAAGAACAAATCAAAAAAACCCTTTAAACTATCATTATGTTTGTGTGAACAAAAAAATATCCACTTATAGAACTTGTTTTCCCTAATTTTACTAAGGAAGTCATTTTCCTCATTTTTAAGGAACTTATTTTCCTAGAGAAAATATTTTTCAAAAAATATTTTTCATTGTTCCTTTAGCAATTATTTTCTCAAGCATCTCGTAATAAAATCTGGTTAATAATTTATATTAACTATTGTGTCAAAAGTTAAGAATTTTAAAGATTAGCAATATGATTGTCCTTGTCAATCAGTAATCTCTAATATCAATTTGTCTGATCATTTCTATGGAAAAAAAGAAAGAGGAAATTTGTTTTATAAAATAAAATAAACTGGAATAAAAGAAAAGATATACATATATATATTAGAATCATTCAATATCAGAAATTCAGTGATCCTATTTTTTGGATTGGAGTTTTAATTTCTTAATTGCCAGAAATTTGAATTCGAGTCTCCAGTTCTCTAAAGACGGATGGATGAATACAGTCACAGATTCAAAATTTAAATTTTATGATTTATAAATTTTTAGGACAACAAACACAACTTCCAAGTGTTATTGTGTTAGTAATTTAGTTTTGAATTTTATTTTTATACATATTACTAATAAATTTCTCAACACCTACCAAAATTTAAATCAAAAGTTCATGCAGAAATCATATATCAAATAAATCATACTAGTAAAAAGAGAGGACTCATTCATACAACAAAAGTGACAAATTAAGATTCACTAATTATTTGAATCATGATTATTAAAAATTAATTTAGAACAATCAATAACAATAGCAATAGCAATACCAAAAACTTGAAGGTGGGTAGTTGGATCAATGATGAGGAGGTTCAGCAAAGACGTTAACATTGATAACAAATTCATTTCTAATATTGTAAGCAGATAATGAATCATCAATATTCTCAATTTTCACAAAATTATGATGTAGAGTCATGTAATCATCATCTCCCCGCCCATTTAATTTTCTTCATTAACCTTCTCACTCCATCGTTTTCTCTCAATTCCGCATAAAATTGAGATGTGGGAGACTCTACCTTTATTCTCATCATTCTTGATTCTCCCTCTCTCTCTCTATATATGTATATGTATTTTAGGAAGACAAAAATAATAATTGTTAAGTAAGATTTGCATGCCTGCTTTTGAATGTTTATAAAAGTTAGAGATAATGGATAAGTACCACCCTAAACTATAGGTGAAATCTCATTGACACACCTTAACTATACAAGGGTCCTATTACCCCCTTAATTTTTTTTTCCTGTATTTCTTTGCACCTTATGTGCTGACGTGGAGTCATAACACAATCCAATTAGTTGTTGTGATATGCACGCGCTGCCACGTGTATAAATGGTTTTTTTTTCATTTTTTTTTTAAATATTTTTTTCTTTTCTTTTTTTTTTTAAAAAAATCTTCTTATTTTCTTTTCCTTGTATTTAAAATAAGTCAATACACGTAAAAAAAAAATATTTTTATTTTTCTTGTATTTAATTTTTTTTAAAAGAATGTATCTTTTATATTTTTTCTTTGCCTTGTATTTAAACTTTTCTCAAATACACATAATTTATTTATTTATTTTTTTACCTTCTTTCATTTTTTTTATTACTTTTATTTATTCTTTTTATTGTTTTGTCTTTCCTTTGGATTTAATTTCAAATTCTTTGTATTTAAATATGTTAATTTTGAACGAATACCAAAAAATGAAGGAAATTAAACTTAAAAAAATGCAAAAATAAATGTCACTTTTTAAAAGAATCATTATTTTTAAAAAAATATATACATATTTTTCAAATTAAGTAAAAATAAAAAGACAAGAAATTAATGAAAGAGAAAAGGAAATAAAAGTGAGGAGGGAAATAAATTTTACAAAGAAAGAAAGGAAAATAATTAAATATGTATAAGTTTTAATAGTATTAATTATGTGTACCAACTAATTGTAAGATGTCCAATTAAAAAAGGACATGTGTCCAATATTGATCAGATTTCTTTTTATTTTTCTCGCCTTTCACTTGTTTCCAAGAGAGTGAGCATACTCTTTGTGCCACCTCAGAACTAAAGGGTGTATTTATTACACTTTAAAATAGTTTAGGAGGGTAATAGGACCCTTATATAGTTAAGGTGTGTCGCTGAAATTTCACTTATAGTTTAGGGTGGTACTTATGCATCATCTTATTTGTTTGAAAATATTTTAAGCTTAATCATTCATATCTCAATCATTAATATTTTTTAAATATGAATTTTAATTATTCAAATTTCAGATTTTAATTGTTAAGTGTATTTTTTTTACAATCACTTAATGAGTCAAAATAAATCTGGGTGATTAAAATCTATAACAAAGTTAATATCATTAGATGTCTATTCAAGTATATTAATAGTTCAGCACTACTCCATATACTTTCACCACCAGCCACAACTACCACTATCGCCAATCACAACCACTTATCACCTACTACCCACAACCATCATCTTTAGCCGCACGCAACCACCACTGTCAGCCTTCATCATCGATCATTAACCATCATTTACAATCATCACCATCATTAGTCAACTTTACATATCACTAACATTGTCATCATTCACCATTATTATTAGCTATCACTAATATTTACTATAATTATCAATCACTACCATCACTCTTAGTCACTATTGTCAATCACTATACCACTAGCTTCTACTTATAATCACCATGATTAGTCAACACCATCCTAATCGACATATATAATTATCATCGCTAGCCATTACCACTGCTAACCACTGTATTTTTTTTAAAGATATTCATTAATATAATATTAGATTAATTTAATATTTTATTTAAATTTTATATTTATTAATTTTTAAATAAAGACAAGTTTTATATATTCAAATGTTAAAAAAATAAATAATTTTAATTATTCAATATTTAAATATTAATATTTTACAACTCACTTGCATGAAGCCGAAATCTCTAGTAATCGCTGGTCAGTCATACTGCGGTGAATTCTTTCCAAGGCCTTGTACACATCGACCGTCATACTATGAGATCTGGCAATGCCCGAAGTCGTTACCTTAACAACAAGAGGGGGATGTTGAAGGCAAATCTCTAGTGACTGGAGTGCAGTCATAACAAGGTAGTCATACTGGAAGGTGGGGTTGGATGACCTCCTTTGAGAGATAATGCTTGTTGGATTTTTTTATTTGACATTCTTCGCACCCTATATTCAGATGTGTATTCAAATTCAAATATTTAAATCTTAATGCACATTTTAATAGTCTGATGTGTATTTACATTCAAACTTCTTGATATTAATACAAATAAATGAGACCTTATTCTACTAGTTATGGTAACTTTATTCCTACCCATGATTCTTATAACTCTGTAATAGTGCTTACATGAATATCCACCGGTATGTGAAATATTAGTGGTACACATACTCTTTGTATGATTTATTCGATCATTTTGAGTATTCAAATTATTTTTATTTAAACGACAGTTTTTGAAAGTTTAACATATATTTTATGACTTGCTGGGACAGATGCACATGTTCTGAGGGACTCATATGCATTCCGGAGAGGAAAATCAAAACTAGAAAGTTGAAAATATAAGTGTTGATCAAAGTCAACATTTGGGATTAACAGACTCGAAATTGAGGTTTGAAAGCTTATATAAGTTCGCATGGTATTTTGGGACTTAATTGGATAGTTTTGGCAGATCCTGATGGGTTTGAGAGTGATTCAGATGCTTAAGTCAGAAACTAGTGATTTTGAAGATTACGAGTTGACCACAGTCAGATATTTGAGTAAAATGAATTCAAATTTATAAATCGATGGTTCCAACAAGTTCATGTGGTAATTTTGGACTTGCCCACAAATTTTGCTAGATTCTGATGAGTTTCGGACTTATTTTGGTTGTGTTGCATTCGTATTAGATATTTGAACGTCGTTTCGAGGATAAACGTACCACACAAAGAAAATGAGCTCTAGATTTTATTTTTATTGAAAAATTAGATCCATATTTTAATTTCAAAATCATCACAATTGGAATTGTCAAATTCTAAGATCATATAGGAGTTACGACCTTTTTAGCATATAACATGTTGCAGGTTTTCTGATGTCTGATGTGCGTTGTTATCGCGTCAGCACGATTTCATTCGTGCAAGAGCAAGACACATCAGGAGCACACGAGTTTGTGCAAAATCGTGGTTTTAATTCTCTTTCTCTTCAAAAATTGTGATTTCAATTCCTTTTCTCTCTCAAAATTGTGATCCCTGAATATTACGTAACTACAATGACGGTTTTGAAATACATTCAGATCTATAATGGAAACTTTCAGTTTTCTTTCTCAGATTTATGTTCTAAATACATTCATAGTTTCATTTTTAGATTTACAATGACGGTTTTCAATTCATTTTCCCAGATCTATATTCTAAATACATTCAGAGTTTCATTTATATTTTTGTATTTATTTCATTATTTTTTCTTCACTCTTCAATTACATATTTACATTTGTATAGTGAAAGAGTTGTACATGTATCAATATATATTTAATTATTTGTATTTTAATTTTAATTTTTAATTGTAATATACAAATGCAAATAAAAATTGTATTTAGTGGAAGAGTTGTATATGTATCAATATATATAGGTATTTGTATTTTGATTTTCAATTATAATATATGAATGCAAATTGTAATGATTTTTCAGTATATATGTATATATATTTATATATATATATGTATGTATATATATATATACACACACACAACACACACACTCACAATTGTTCAATTTGTATTTTTATTACAAATTCAAAGGTGTAATATACAAGTTTCAATTTTAATATACAAAACATACAAATACATGTATTTGCATGAGTATGTTATATACAAATCAGTTCCTCTCTCGCCTCTCTCCTTTATTGAATATACTGAAATTTAACTTAAAAAAATAATCTTTCAATTAAAAATATTTTACTTTTTAATACATATTTATGCCAGTAATAAAATGAGTAATATTTAAATTCTAAAATATGTGTATATCTATTTTTGAATTCAGCTTTCTGTTTGAAAATAGAATCTTCATTTAATAACCAGGCGTGATTTTAGTAGTTATAATAGATTTTTTTCTTTTTTATCTGGAACGGTTATGCACAAATCACGGTCAATACCTCATTTGTGTTTGTATTTTTTCTCCAAAAAATGCGTCAAATACATTTGATTGATATCACTGTTTGCTAAAAAATTGCTATCGAAAGTAATTAAAAGTGTTGCTATCGCATCATTAATTAAGACCCTATCTTTGCTATTTTTAAAAGTTCCTCAAAATTATATAAACGGCTCATAAGAGGTTAGGAAAGTTACACGGTATTAATATTAGAATATAATATTACATCTTTTGGCCAACTACTTATTTTTAAATGAAATGACCCAAATTTTTGGCATGTCATTGAGGTATTTTGACTCGCTTATTTCAAACCGAGACTTTGATGAGATTTAAGGATGGAAATGGGATGGGGCAGGTTTGAATCTATGCAAGGTGAGGCGGGGCGATTTTGGGCTTGTGTGATTGCAGGGCAGGTTGATTTTTTCTTAAAAAGAGATTCTTAGCGGGTTGCGAGGTTGGTGCGTTTTTTAAAAAAAAGAAGTAGCGATTGATTAGATCATCTAATTTAAATGATTTAGAGTCTGTTTGAATTTGTTTAAAAAAAGTAGCTTTTATGCAATGTGATTAAAAGCTGAAAATAAGTGTTTATAAATAAGTAAATAAATATTTGGATAAAAAGTACTGAAAGTAGATAAGTTGATTAAAAGCATGTCACCATGTTATGTTTTAGACATTTTTTTTATTTCTTATTTACTTAAAATTATATTTTTGCACTATAGAGGTGGAGATATAAATTGGTCCTTTTTTTCTATGGGCCAGATTTTATTAATTAAAAAGGTCTAAAATAGCCATGTCCAACAAGAGAGGATCCTGGTCCAAGCAAAAATATTTTTTCGGCAATACTTGTCAGATCATACTTCAAAATTAATCTTTAATATCTATGATCAATAATCTAATACACAGGCACTTGTATTGGCAAAAAAGAAAATGATCTTTGTAATTTCAAGTTTATCTTTCAGTCAACTCTTTTGGAATCGTACTTTTTTTTTACTTGTAAATTGTATCATAATAAGAATAAGGTTTGTGTATATACTATTTTCTTTAGATTTTACTTGTACGAAATTGCACGAGTATGTTATTGTAAATTATACCATGAAATAGAATGATATACTATAAAAAACAAATAAAACGTACTAAAATAATGATAATTAAAACTCAAATAAGTAATCTATATCTATATATATTATAAAGCAGAGGACGAAGCACCAGAATTAGCCAAGTGGCAAGCTATTAAAAAGCCACTTGACAATTTTAGAACAAGGCTTAATAATATTGTAATAAAAAATTTAAATTTAAATATTAAAAATATTTGAATTTAAAAATATTAAAATTTTAAAAAAACATATATTTTCAGTTAGCTTAAACCTAGGAACATAACGTTAAAGAGTTCTAAATGAACTCTTACTATTTAATTTAATATTTGAATTTAAAATATTAAGCTTATAGAAAAAAAATTAGCTTAAAATTAGCAACACATTATAGAAGAGTTCTATGTGAACTTTAACTATTTTCATAAACTTATAAAATATATTTGAATATATTAATTTAATATCAAAGAAAAATATAATAATAATAATAATAATAATAATAAATAAATAATAATAATAGTAGAAGTAGTACTACATACGTAGTAATAATAGTAGTGGTGGTAGTAGTTGTTGTAATAATAATAATAATAATAATCTATATATATTATAAAGCAGAGGACGAAGCATCAGAATTAGCCAAGTGGCAAGCTATTAAAAAGTCACTTGGCAATTTTAGGACAAGGCTTAATAATATTATAATAAAAAAATTAAATTAAAAGATTAAAAATATTTGAATTTGAAAATATTAAAATTTTAGAAAAAAATATATTTTCAGTTAGCTTAAAACTAGGAACATAACATTAAAGAGTTCTAAATGAACTTTTACTATTTAATTTAATATTTGAATTTAAAATATTAAGCTTATAGAAAAAAAAAGAGTTTCTTGCTTAAAATTAGCAACACATGGTAAAAGAGTTCTATGTGAACTTTAACTATTTTCATAAATTTATAAAATATATTTGAATATATTAATTTAATATCAAATAAAAATATAATAATAATAATAATAATAACAAAAAATAAATAAATAATAATAATAGTAGAAGTAGTACTACATACGTAGTAATAATAGTAGTGATGGTAGTAGTTGTTGTAATAATAATAATAATAATCTATACCTATATATATTATAAAGCAGAGGACGAAGCATCAAAATTAGCCAAGTGGCAAGCTATTAAAAAGTCACTTGGCAATTTTAGGACAAGGCTTAATAATATTGTAATAAAAAATTTAAATTAAAAGATTAAAAATATTTGAAATTGAAAATATTAAAATTTTAGAAAAAAATATATTTTCAGTTAGCTTAAAACTAGGAACATAACATTAAAGAGTTCTAAATGAACTCTTATTATTTAATTTAATATTTGAATTAAATTAAAATATTAAGCTTATAGAAAAAAAAGATTTTCTAGCTTAAAATTAGCAACACATGGTAGAAGAGTTCTATGTGAACTTTAATATTTTCATAAATTTATAAAATATATTTGAATATATTAATTTAATATCAAATAAAAATATAATAATAATAATAATAAATAAATAAATAATAATAACATTAGAAGTAGTACTACATACGTAGTAATAATAGTAGTGGTGGTAGTAGTTGTTGTAATAATAATAATAATAATAATAATAATAATAATAATAATAATAATAATAATAATAATAATAATAATAATAATAATAATAATAATAATAATAATAATAATAATAATATTTTTTATTATTATTTATATATATAATAAAGGAGAAAACTTTGAATGTGATTAAACTTGGCAAGCTCATGATCAAATGAAGAATGGTTAGAATGATTTAATATAAAGATTAAAATATTATAATAAAAGTTTTGAATTAAAAGATTAGACATATTTGAATTTGAAAATATAAGAATTTTGGAAAAATAAATAAATCGGTTAGCTTAAAACTAGGAACATAACATTAAAAAGTTCAAATAAACTCTTACTATTTTATAAATTTATCTTTTTTAAATGATATAAAATATATTTAAATATTAAATAATAATAATATTAGTAATAATAATAATAATAAATAATAGTAGTAGAAGTAGTATTACATACGTAATAGTGGTAGTAGTTATTGTAGTAGTAGTAGTAGTAGTAATAATAATAATAATAATAATAATAATAATAATAATAATAATAATAATAATAATAATATTTTTATTTATTATGTCATTCATTTTAAATATTTATCTCAATTCAAATATATAAATTATAAGATAAATATATATTATATTTGGAAAAAAAAAGAAGGGATAAGAAAGAATAATAAATTAATCTTCTTTTAATATATTAATGTGATATTTGAATTTGAATTTGAATTCAAATGGAATTTGAATTGGAATGGAGTTCTATCTTCTTAGCCTCTCCTATATATATACTCCTATACCATTAGCTTTATTCATAAATTTATTCACTGCATTGTTTATATTCTTCATTCTTCATATTAAAAACTCTTTCTGATATAACATTTTTCTTTTTTATATGCAGGAATGATATGACATTTTCATCTTCTTCTGGTAACGTTTAAGGTTGATATCATTATCTCTTCTTTTCGATTATTCGACGTAAGAAGTAATATAGTTGTCACCATCTTTCTTTTTAATCATAATCCTACGATGATATATATGTTAAACCTCTTTTTTTATTTTTTTTTATTGATCATTAATTTTTTTTCATGAATTTATTCAATACATTTTACATGTTATTTATTTTTAGAAATTCTTTTTATTTAGTATTTTCATTTTTTATATACATATGATGATCATCTTACATACTAACTATTTTTATTATATCCAAACTTGAATTCAAGTAAGTAATATTTTTTCATCCTGATTTTGTTTATTTGATTATTGAAAAAAGAAATACATTTGATTATGTATCGTGTGATTTTCATTTCATTTCTTTTTGTATAAATTAGCTAGATAACTATTACACTTAATGCTATAACTTGAATATTAGAATCCTATCTTTTCAAAATGCATAATAGTATAAATTATTTTCTCAGAGAATTTTTTTATTTCTAACATCTTATTAGTCGATAGTTTTAAAAATTGAGTCTAAACAAATTGAACTGTAAAATTAAAAATATTTAAATTTAAAAATATCACGCTTTTAGAAGATTTTTTTTATTAGCTTAAAATTAGAAACTCATGATTGAGAAGTCTTAAATAAACTCTTTTTATTTCATAGATTTATCCTTTTCTAATGTTATAAAATATATTTAAATATTAAATAAAAGATAATAATAATAATAATAAATAAATAAATATATAAATAATATAGTAGTAATAGTAGTACATACGTAGTAGTAGCAATAGTAGTAGCAGTAATATATCTATATTTATAATAAAGAAGAAAAAATAAATATAATTAAGCCAAGTGAAAAGCTATTGAGAAGCCGCTTGATAATTTTAAGATAAATATAATAATATTATAATAAAAATTTTAAACTAAAAAATTAAGAATATTTAAAATTTAAAAATATCACATTTGAGAAGGATTTTTTAATTAGTTTAATACTAGGAACCCATGGTTAAAGAGTTCTAAATTTATATTTGAGTTATATATTTATAATTGATTAAGTTGATTAAAATCTTTCTAAAATTATGAAAAAGTTAAAAGTTAACTTTCTCATGCTAATCAAGAAAATAGCGTAGTTATCTCCAAATAGATTCACGTATAAATAAAGGAGCATTTTTTTTTAAAAAAATAGTCTATTCTACATGCTAAAATAAAGGAGTATAGTTTTTTTTTTAAAGAAAAACAACAAAAAATAAAGAATAGAATAGAGTATAATTATACATGATGTACATAGATTACATGTTAAATTCTTTTGCCATAAAATGACTTCATGATTATACTTTTTTCTTTAAAATTCATATTAGAGATTTTTTTGTGCATTATGAAATTCATTTTAATTCTCAGGACAAAGTTAATAATTTTTTAACATTTTAATAAAAATAAAATTTTAAAATAAAATATGTGATAAGATTATATTCGATAGAGATAAAAGTGTTTAACTTGAATTTTAAATCATAACTACTTCTAACAGATTATATTATATTTGAGTCTTCTTCTAATCTATATTTCATTTATTCTGTTATTCATAACAAAACTTATCGATTTTATTTTTTATATTTTGAAATAAAAGAAAAGAAAATTCAATTGCTTATGTGTGTAACACAAAAAAAAGATTAATTCAAAATAAAATTAGAGAAAAATAATAAAAATACAGTAGAAAAAATGTACAAAAAGGTGGGTGGGCGAGTGGGTGGGTGGGTGGGGTGGGATAGGGTTGGGATAATATTTTGTATATATAATGAAGTAATTAGATAATATATATTATCATCCACAAATTTTAAATTGAACAGATGTGAATAATAAAATAAAGATTTAAAAATAAAAAATTCACGAGAAAGTAAAATAAATATATCTATTTTATATTAATAAGAAGAACACTTGATAATTATATAAAGCTAAATGATAAGTTATTATAAATCAACACTAACAATCTAATAACTTTAAATTATGAAGAGTATAATTAAAAAAATATGAAACATAAAAGATTTTTGACAATTACATGATTGTGTTATTTTCATATTTATTTGGTTATGGGTG
The DNA here is from genome assembly GCA_003996215.1 of Jaltomata sinuosa. Lineage (NCBI taxonomy): Eukaryota > Viridiplantae > Streptophyta > Magnoliopsida > Solanales > Solanaceae > Jaltomata > Jaltomata sinuosa. The sequence continues at coordinate 797,563 of QJPP01000311.1, read as the reverse complement.
GGGCGAATTAGGGTTGGGGGTGCAATTCATTGAGAAAAAAAATACGATAGCTGGACTTTATTTAAGGATAATATGATTTAACAGACTCGAATAAGACATTATAATTTAAAATAATTAAAAATAATATTTTAATATTATTAATAACTAAAACTGAAATTCAATATATCATATTGAAAACAGATATAAGTAGTTAAAATCATTATTTGAATTATAGGTAAAATACTAAATTAAAAAAAATAATGAAAATATTATATTAAACAAATGCATATAAGAGGGTAATAGGGATTATGTGATGATATTTATATTTTTATTAATAAAAAAAAAATTTGCTGACAAATTTAGTTAATGAACTAAGTTTTATATATTGTTTTTCTTTTTATGAAGTATTAATTATTATAACCTGTTGCAGTGCTAATATGCTAACATTCTAATATAAACTTTACAATATCATATATAACAAGCTGAAATTTTGAAACTGTTCAATAAGTTCATATTTATAATTATGTTTATTAACTGATCGCGCATCGCGCGGGTATGTATACTAGTATATTATAAAGCAGAGGACGAAGCACCAGAAGAAGTCAAGTGGCAAGCTACTGAGAAGCCACGTAGCGATTTTTAGGACAAATTTTAATAGTATTGTAATAAATTTTTTGAATTGAAAGATTAAAAATATTTGAATTTGAAAATATTAGAATTTTAGAAGAAAAGAAAAGATTTTTGGTTAGCTTAAAACTAAGAACATAACATTAAAGAGTTCTAAATGTTACTTGAACACTGTGTCAAAGATTTCTGTGGAATGGTGACATACAACATAAAGGTAAGGCACTCATAGCCTGGGATAAGTTGTGCTTGCCCAAGACAGCTGGTGGGCTTAACATTACTGATCTTTATCTTTGGAACAAGGTTGCTATCCTTAAGCACTTATGGAACCTCCAGTCGAAGAAGGATAAACTTTGAATCCAATGGGTACATATTTATTATCTGAAGGGTAGGAAGCCATGGAATATAGTAGCAAAGCAGGCCTCCTGGATAATCCAAAAAATTCTACAAGCAGGAAACTGATTGCCAGGAGCAGGATTACATGTTGAAGATGTCATGGGATCATGCTCTTACTCCATCAAAGCCTTATACAACCAACTCAGGGGCCAATTTCCTAAGGTGGGGTAATCCTAAATGGTGTTTTATTCTGTTTCTTGCAATCCATAAGTGGCTTTACACTAAGGATAGGCTAGATAAATAGGGCATCCACACAAACTTGATTTGTGCCTTATGTGATGAAGAACTAGAGGATCACCAACATCTTTTCTTTCAATGTACTGTAACTGTCAATATATGGCAAAGAGTGTTGGCTTGGTAAGGCATTAATAGGGGCACACTGGGATGGAATGACGAGGTGCTATGGGCTATATCACATGCAAAGGGTAAAAGTGCTTCAGCAGCACTCTACAGGATGAGATTGGCTGCAACTGTCTATTCCACATGGATAGAAAGGAATCAAAGGACTTTCCAACAAAGAAGAAGAACTAATGATATACTTATCCGACAAATCATCCAGGATATACATTGTAGAGCTAGTATATACCCTCGTTTGGCAGGAAATATGAGTAGGATTAATTTTTATGTCTAAGTATGCTATTAGCTAGCTTGTAGTAGTAAGTTGAAGAGCCTGAGGTTGGGAGTTTGTCCAACTCAGGCTAAATTTTTGTTCAGCTTGATACACTGGTAATAAAAACTTCCAGTTACCAAAAAAAGAGAGTTCTAAATAAACTATTACTATTTCATAAACTTATCCTTTTTAAATGATATAAAATATATTTAAATATTAAATGAAAGATGAAATATAATAATAATAGTAATAATAATAATAATAATAATAATTAAAAAAAAATACTAATAGTGGTAGTACGTATTAGAAATAGTATAATAATAATAATAATAATAATAATAATAATAATAATAATAATAATAATAATAATAATAATAATAATAATCTATAGTAATAGTGGTAGTATCTATATCTATATCTATATCTATATATATATATATTATAAAGCAGAAGACGAAGCACCACAATTAGCCAAGTGACAAGCTATTAAAAAGTCACTTGGCAGTTTTAGGACAAAGTTTAATAATATTGTAATGGTTTTTTTGAATTAAAAGATTAAAAATATTATGATTTTAGAAGAAAAAAAACCGGTTAGCTTAAAAATAGGAACCGAACATTGAAAAGTTCTAAATGAACTCTTACTATTTCATAAACTTATCCCTTTCAAATATTAAAAATCATCTTATAAATTAAATTATTGTAAAAAAAAATATTTTTGCTGAATTTAAATAATTGGATAAGTATTTTTTTAAGTTAATTCTTCTATTTAATTTGTGTAGACCACTACAACGTTTCTAAAAATTAAAAAGAAACAAATAAACAATTTGAATGGAAATGAAAAATTAACTTAAATTTAAATGGAAAGAGTATAATATAGGATTGAGAATAAAATGAAATTTGAATATAAAGATAAAGTTTTTTGAACTGGCCAAAAATTTGAATTTAAAATAGAACTAAAAGATAGATCACGTAGTTTTGAATCAATGTCTTTCCTAAGAATTTTGAATCAATACGTTATAGAAATATTTTTCCTAACAGTAGGTTAGATATTTAATTTAATATTATCTCCTTTTAATATCTTATCTAAAATTGATTTGAAAATAAATTAATTCAAATACTGTTAACTTTTTATAGGACTATTTAGATAGCTATTTTTGTGATAAGGATAAGGACTAATAGGATTTAAAAATTAATTTTTGAAATATATATTATTTTTTCAAAAAATATGTAACTGATATTATTTTTATATTTGAGTTTAAATAAAATTTGAGTTGGAACAAAATTCTAACTTCTTGGTCTCTTTTGTCCTATATATACATATGTATCTTTGATGAGTTTTAAAGTAGTGTTTATTTTTCTTTTCATAATTGATGTTATTTTCATTATTACCTTTCAAGCTATGGTTAATGTTAAAATACCTAATAATTTTCTGCATTAACTTTTTTCATCATAACTCCTCAATTTATCTCTGAGTTATTTAGCTCAAGAACTAGCTCAACTTTGTGTATTTTATTTTTATTTTTTATGTACGTATATTAAGTGAAAGTTATATTTTATTGTTTGTTTCTTTTTGAAAGACTGATTTAGCGTTGTTAATTTGATTAGCAGAAAAGAGCAATAAGAATGAAGGAGGAGAGAAGAAGAGTGGCGAACTACAAAAAAAGTGAATCAAGAGGTAAGAACGATGACAAATAATAAGTTAATTTTCATTAAGAAGCTAAGGTTGTGTATTCGAAGTCTTCATAGCAATTTGAAGTTTCAAATATATATTTTTAAATACCTATTCCACTAAATTATCAATTAAAAAGTACACTTTTTCAATGTTGTGTTTCATATCATTGTTGTTTTCCTTCTTATGGTGCTTTGTTTCATTATTTACATTAAATTTTAATTGTATACATTAATAATTATAAATACTAAATATGTATTCTTCAAGTTGGCAAATTATACTTTGAATTAAATTAGAGAGAAAAAGCACCCCTTGCCTTATTCTTTAATTCATTTTGTTTAAGTTAATTGAAAATATTAAATAAAGTAAATAAAAACACTTGAAGATATTATTGAAAAGCTCAAACAATGAAAATATTTCAAGCAATAGAATTTGTATGTGAATTAAAAGATAAAATATTTGAATTTTAATTGAATATTGTAAAGTCAAGTGGCAAATTATTAAAAAGTCACTTGGCAATTCTAGGATAAAGTTAATTAATATTGTAATAAAAAAATTTAATTGAAAGATTAAAAATAATTAAATTTAAAAATATTAAGCTTTTTAAAAAAAAAAAGAGTTTCGATTAGCCTAAAATTAGAAACACATGGTTGAAGAGTTCTATATGAATAGTTATTGTTTCAGAAACTTATTCTTTTTTTATATTTGAATATATTTAATTTAAATATTAAATAATAATAATAATATAACCGTAATAATAACAACAACAATAACTTTTCGATTTTGATAGTTATTTTTTTTAATTTTTTTTTGGCATTTTTAACATTCAAATGTTTGCAGATTTTTAATCATCATGATGGTTGTCAATTTATTCAAAATTTAAATTATTATTAAAGACAAAATTAAAAAATATATCATATTTATAAAAAAATAAATGCATATATTTTTTACATAAAGTTTTTAAACTTAAAATAAAAATTTTAAATTTGAAGTTCAAATTAGCAGAAAATTATAATAAATAATATTACATAATATAATTTGTTAGTTTAGAATTAATGTAGCTAGTTTTAAATTTGAATCAAAAGATAAAAATTACTTTTAAATTTAATTTGATTTAAAAAATAAACACATTTATTAAAAACAAGTAGTACTATCTTTGCATTTTTTAATTTTATCTTAAATGGAAAAAAAAAGAAAAAAAGATCAAAAGAGTAAAAAAGCACGTAAGAGTAAAAAAAAACCTGACTCCTTATTTGTAACAATTAAAATTAAAAGTGTCCTCATTTATAGCAATAAAAAAATTATTAACTTTGATAAAATTAAAAACTTACGATTGTAAAGTTCTAATGAACTCTTAATATTTCATAAACTTATCTTTTCAGATGTTATGAAATATTTTAAATATATTTGATTTAAATATTAAATTGATGATACTACTACTACTACTGCTAATTAGGTTACAGAAAAAGATAACGTTTGCTAAAAGTTATATGGTTTGAATATTTTTTATAGTTCTAAATTGAAAGTATAAAAGGATAAATTTTCAGATAAAGATAAAGTTTGTAAAGATAAAGTTTGTTGAAAATTAGTTAGTTGAATTGGTGTTAAATTTTTAAATTTTGAATTTGAAGTTATAAATTCTTTTAAAATTTGAACTAAAAACATACTCTATACTAAATTAAGTTGAATTTCAATAACTCTTTCTTATATAAATTAAAGAGTGATAATTAACTCGAATCACAACTTTTCTTTCATCAACTAATTCTTCAAACATTCTACTTGGTTTTGTTTTTCATCGTTTGAACTTTCAGGATTATAATTTGATGATTTTGTACTACGTGTATCTACAGTTCTTTGATTATGTATTATTTTGGAGTCTTGCATAATTATAATATAAAGATGATTGACTTTTAGTTTTTTTCCTTTTAATATCAGGTTCGCAAGAGTTAAAGGCCAAATATGTTGATGGAATGTTATCGCTAATTCAAAAATAAGAAGTCAGTAGAAGAAGAAACCTAAGAAAAGGGTTGAACACTGTATTCATATGTTCGGAACAAAAAAAATCATTTATCAAAAATGATTTTAATTATCCGTGGTGTTTTCTTTCTTTAGAAAAAATAAGTTTGTAAGTTTGGTGATTTTTCTTATTCAAATACAAATATGTACTACATGTATCTATAGTTCTTTGATTATATGTTATTTGGGTTATTATAATATAAAAGTGATTGACCTTCTTAATTTTTTAAAATCCTTTTAATATCAAGTTTCGACTGAATAAGAGACTAAACATGTTGATGAAATATTTTAATTTGAATAAAAAATAAAATTTTGAAATTGAATATGAGACATATTATATCGATAAAGGTAAAAGCATTTAATACCAAATTTAAACCATAACCACTTTTTAACATATTAGATTATATTGGAGTCTTTCTCTAATATATATTTATATTTTGTAGTAATACAAAGTTATAATTTAAAATAAAATATGACAAATAAATCTAAATAATTTAAAAGTTATGGGCAATAAAATAAAAATTTAGAAATAAATTAAATTTCAAGAATAAGACATATTTATTTATATTATATATAAAATAAATAATAAAAAGGGATATTAGGTAAAGTGACAACTATTAAAAAGTCACATAGTTATGTAACTAATTAATGAATAATGTAATAACTTTGAACCAAGACAAACTAAAAAAATAAGTTATAAATTATAGTGTAAAAAAGTTGAAGGGTACACCTTTATTTTAATTGAGAAAATATTTTTTAATTATAACAAGTAAAGTCTTAAATTTTGTATACCACATAACTAAAACTTCAATAAATAAGATTAAATGAGAACTAAAATATAAAAATTAGGTAACTTAAATTCAAATTCAATATTTTATATTTTAAAATAAAAAAGAAGAAAATTCAGCTGCTTATAGCGTATATCACAAAAAAAAATCAAAATCAAATTAGAAAGAAATAATAAAAATGCAGTAGAAAAAAATATACAAATGGATAAGGGTAGGGGTAGGGATGGGGACGGGGGAAGGGGGAGGGATAATATCTTGAACTAATTTTGAGAATATAATGAAGTAATTAGATAATACACATATTACTATCAATAAATTTTAAATTGAAGAGATGTGAACAATAAAATTAAAAAAAATTATGAGTAAATCGAATAAGTGTATCTATTTTGTATTAATAAAAAAAGCACTTGATAGTTATATTAAGCCAAGTGAAAAGTTAATAAAAATCAACCTTAACAATCTAATAACTTTAAATAGTGAAAAATATAATAAAGAAAAATATGAAATATAAAAGTTATTTGATTACATGATTGTCTTTATTCATATAGATTTGTTTTGGTTTGGGGTTGGGGGTGGGGGGTGGGCTGGGGTGAGGGGGGGGGGGATTTAATTGAGGAACAATATAATAATTGACTTTTTAAGATAATACGATTTAATAGGCTCAAACAAGATATTATAATTTAAAATAATTAAAAATAATATTTTAATATTATCCGTACATCGCGCGGATACGTATACTTATACTATATTAATATTCTTTGATTGTTCTTAATGTAATTGTTCATATCCATGTTGTCGAGTTTCTGACAACAATGTCAACTTTGTATCAAAATGTAGTGAAAAAATGAATGCAACATCTATTGAAGTTAATCGAAATTCAGATGATTACGTAAAAAGTCATGTACTTATGACAATTTTAAATTTAAATGAAGATAAAACTAACAAAGTGAAGAAAAAAAAAATACATAAGCGGGGTGAGTGAATGCGGGTGAAAAATGCTATGCAGGGTGGGTTTAAATCTTGCGAATTAAGAAAAAACTCGTTTTATACCTGTTTCACACGGTTCCATTGCCATTCTTGATGAGATTGTAATGTGTATATGCTTCTTAACTTGGATAAATTTTTGTTTTGAGTTCGAGAGAGAAGTATTAAGATAATAGTTTAAAATAATAAAATAAGGGATATTCAGTTAAAAGGCATCACATCTAGTTTACTTATACGGTAAAAAGTAATACTCCCTCCATCAATTTGATATGATATCATTTTACAGGTTATAATATTTAAATAACAGTTGAAATTAGTTTGATGGAGGTAATATTACTTCAAAGTGTAAATTGGATTTGTTAAATGTGCTTGAATTCTATGAACATGAAAATGATATAGGTGTATAACAATATAAAAATGTGTATAAACATTTTTATTATGTATAATAAATATATAATTATATAATATTTTATACCGTGTAAAAACAGGTATAATATGTAAATATAGACTATATAGATATAATTATTTTTATTATATTGTATATTTTTATAAAATCCCTAAAATATTTACTCATTTTGCACATATATAAAGTAATTATTTGAATATCCATCAAACACAAATTATTCGCCTGAAATATTCAAAGTAAAGTATCGTATATTTATTTTTCTGATATCCATTTTTCTCTTTTCATTTAACTTTTTGTCCTTTTCCTCTTTTTTCTCTTTTGCTTTTTTGCCAATTCCTTTTGTTTATTTTGATTTGTTTGTTTTTTCTCTTAATTTCTTTTTTCTTCTTTCGGTTAGTTTATCCTTTTCATTTTCTTGTTCCTTTGTCTATCTGTTTTTTTTCCTCTTAATATCTTTTTCCTTCTTTCGGTTAATTTATCTTCTTTGTTTTTTTGTTCCTTTATCTATTTATTTGTTTTTTCTCTTAATTTCTTTTTCCTTCTTTAGGTTAGTTTATCTTCTTCGTTTCTTTATCTTCTTGTTTATTTCTTCTCTTAATTTCTTTTTTCCTTCTTTCGGTTAATTTATTTTCTTCGTTTTTTGTTTCTTTATCTTTTTGTTTGTTTCTTCTCTTGATTCCCCCCCCCCGCCCCCCCCCCCCCCCCCCCCCCCCCCCCCCCTTTTCTCGTTAGTTTTTTTTGGGGAAAGATATTAGAAAAAAAATAAAAAATAAAGAAAAAAATAACTCACAATATACTAACCTACTATTAACATTTTAGATGATTTCAAAAATGACCCAAAGTGTACTACAATACTAATGACCCTCATTTCAAAGGCATACACGCACAACAAGAGAAATGGGCACATAAGTATATAGTTTAGTGAATAGTATGAAAGTAAAAAGGTAGAGCGAGATAATTACTTTAGGTTCGAAATGCTCTCTCTAGAAAGGTTTTCTCTAACTTCTTTTTAGAAACTAAGCTTAACAACAAATTCCAACAGCAACATGGCATGGCTACCGACAACAACAATACTAAAGAACAAACATCCAATCAAATCTCTCCCAAACCGCCAGATATAATAAATCCAAATATTGCCTCTGAGATTTTTAAATCAAAATTGATAGCCAATGAGCTTCTGACTGACTTAAATATGGAGGATTGTGTTGAGCCAAGTGAAGAAAAAAACCCAGAAAGTGATCATAATGACGTGAAAAAAGCAACTAATGGTCTAATAATCATTTTACTTTCCAAGGAAGACAACGAAAGGTTGTACTCTCCATGGAAGCACTCATTGATTATCAAGCTACTGGGCAAAAAGATTACGCATCAATATCTCAGAGAAAAAAACATAGATCTTTGGAAGCCCGCTGAAAAATTTCCTCTCATAGATCTGGGTCTTGACTATTACATAGTCAAATTCACACAAGAAGAAAGTGTAAATAAAGTTCTTCAAAATGGACCTTGGTTCATCAACGATCATTTCCTCTCAATCAAAAGATGGGAACCAAAATTTGTATCGGAGAAAGATGTGCTTACTTACTCTGCTGTTTGGGTACGACTTCCGCAGCTCCCTACAGAATTCTACGACGGGATTCTCCTCGAAAAAATTGGGAATTCAATCGGTAAATTATTAAAGATCGATGCATGTACTAGCTCTACCCTACGGGGCAGATATGCTTCCAAATTCCAATGGAGGAGCCAGTCGTAAGTTGCATTCAAATCGATAACCACAAACAAAGCATTGTCTACGAAGGGGAGTGATACCTATGTAGAAGTTGTGGAAGATTAGGACACACCAATGCTAGGTGCTCCTTCCAAAAAACAAGCACAGGAAAGGAACCCATTAAAGATGAAGGAATGAAAAGCAAGGATCAACATCAGAAGTCCTCGAAATGGCAAATTGTAAAGTTCTTGTAGAAAAATAGAAGTTTACCAAGTAAAAAAGATGCCCACATAGAAGCATCTACAGAAGCGTCAAACAATGATCAACAAGTCAAACCCTCAGGTATCAATTGTAAAAATAATACAGCTGATCAAGGTACGCATTTAAACCCCCAGAAACTATCTTCTCAACCTAATCCCTTTCAAGTTCTTAATGCTATTAATGAATGTGTGGAGGAACCCACAAAATCTAAGAACTTGAACATTCCTGACACTAATTTTGTTAACTTAAGTTCCAAATTAGACAATAAAAAAAGAGTCTATCCTTCGTTACAAACAAAGAGGAAATTCTTCGAGGATAAGACAAGTGGCCAACACGTGGCTCTCTCACAAACCCCCCCCCCCCCCCCCCCACAATTTTAAGAACCCCCTTTGGCCCCACTATTTTTCAGAGTAGCAATCATAATCGTAGGGCTGAGATGTAGATAGACAACACTTCTCCTAGTAACAATGTAACACCCCAAAATCCTAAGCTAATACCTAAACTTTTTCCATGAGTGTAATAATCTTTTTCCTAGTGTGGTGAGTGCTTTGGATGCAAATCATTTTCATAAGAAACTCCTATCATCAAGTTAAGTCGCAAGCACCTCACCAAAGTAAGTTTTCATGTAAGTCTAAACTAGGGTTAACTTCAATCGATCATTCCTCCCAAAATAGAAAGAGTTAGGTGGCCTAGTACCCACTAAATTAAATATTTTTGAGTCTTCTTTCCAATTCCACTGACCGCGCATTAATCCGAGTCCAGAGTAAAAATTTATGGACAGTTTACTGCAGTGCTACCAGTGATGACGGATGGGAATGACGAACCGTCGTTTTGAATGACGGTCCGTACTTCGACTCGTCGTTGCTGTACTGAACCTTAAAATTTTCATTCTCAAATCCATTGGTTGGTTCATGACCCGTAGACCAAAACCACGGTCCGTAGAGTGACCCGTGGTTTGTCAAAATTCAGCTTTTCTTCCCCAAATTTCACGAGTGAGTCTGCGATCCGTGTTTCATTCTACAAGTCCATCCTGTTGACTCGTAGGATGACTGCTGCAACTTAATTCCTATACAGGAATGACGAATGATGTATATGGTCCGTAGTTCAAACTATGGATCGTCTGTGACTCGTAGAAGTTGGTTTTGAGGGCTGCATGATCCCCAGGAACTACGGCTCAGGTCTACGACTCGTCATTTGGATGACGGGTCCGTCCTGTTGAGTCGTGATTTTGCTTCTGCAGCCTGAATCTTGGGCCAGGAACAATGGGTGGAAACCACGAGCCGTGGTTTGATCTACGGCCCGTGGAACCCATCCGTGGTTCCTGAAGGTCAACTTTTTCCAACTTTTTCCAACTTTTTCCAAGCTTAAGTCCAGGGGTATTTTTGTAATTTTTCACTCTTTTAACTCCTATACTAAGTCATTTTAAGCCTATTTAGAAGGATTTTTATTCCCACTTGACCTAAGTTCTCTCCCATTCTTTCAATCAACTTTCAAAAGAAGAAAAAGAGTTCCATCTTCTCAAGCTTCAAGTTAGGGTTTCAAGCTCCAAGTCTCAAACTCCAAGTTCAAGTCTCCTAAGTCTTTTCAATTCAAGTGAGTTAGCTTCAATCAAGGTATGTGGGTATTCAACAATGGGTTTCTTTCACCCTTATGCCCAAAACCCCTAATTCAAGTTTTGATTTCATGATTTTCAAATTAGGGTTCTTATCCAATTCTTATGGTTTTTTGCTAAATATGATCTTCTCATGATTTGTTTATGAAATTACTACTAAATTGCATGATTTCACATGGGTTTTTACATGTTGACTCTTATTTCATGAATTGAAGTTTAACCATGGAAATTTCCATATGCATGAAGTTGATTTAAACAAATTGGATTTTGATAGTATATTCCTTATGGATTTTCAAGCATGTGCATGCCTAGTTCCTATGTTCTATAAAAATATACGTATTATGAAATTAAACTAGAGCCATGCAAATTTTATGAGTCATGAAGTATGCAAGTCTTTTCATGTTATGAAGTATGATGCAAGATAAGACACTCGATGTTCCATCAATGCTCATGAATCGATTTCAAAACCCTAATTCATGAGTAGTATGACGATCCGGGGTATGAAAAATGTTATGAATAAGTTTGGCATTGATGTGCCACATGTATGTGAGCTCATGTTATATGTATATATATATATTTTGGGAGTAGTATTTAGCATCGAGTTGGACTGGGTGAGAGTACCCTTAGTCCCAGAACTACGTGCCACTATAGGTTACCCGTGTTAAGGCTTATGATGACATGATCCTGGTATGAAATGAAATGGTTCTAACTTTGGCAGGTTAGGAAGACCTTTTTTTGGTGTGGGGAAATGACACCGGACTCCATGTAGCTCAGCATGGTTTAATGTCGGTTAAGAGAAACTTCCACATGTTTATTTTCAAGCTATGAAGTTATATGACTCTATATTATGAAACTTAAGATTTATTTTATGTTTTATGTTTTATACCTTGATATTTAATTTATTTATGGTCCTTCTTTAAGTAACAAGTTCATTCTTAAGCATGTTTTTAAACTGTTTTATCATGATTCATGCATCGCTCTCATACTCAGTACATTCCATAGTACTGACGCATATTTTGCGCTGCATCCTTTGATGATGCAGATTCAGGTGTTCCTTCTCAGATTCGTGGCAAGAGTTCCCAGGCCACTTTCCCAGTCAGCTGTTGGTGAGTCCTCTTAGGTCGAGGGCTAGTTATATTCTTAGTTTATGTTAGCTTTTATTTCCGTACTTTGAGTTAGCTAGGGTCTTGTCCTAGCAACTCCTTATGTCATCTAGAGGCTTTTCAGACATAGACAGTATTCGAGTCTTCTTATGGATCTTGTATTCCTATTTGACTTGATTATCCATTATTGCTATTCCGACTTCATCTATTATGCTTCCGCTTATCTTTTGTTATGCTTGAGAATGCTATGACCAAGGGTTAGGTTGGGGCACTTGTGGTCCCAAGTCCCGTGTTACGTCTAGGGGGTAACCTCGGAGCGTGACAAACAACTTGGCTATACACTTGGCAGTCAACATAGGATGGGTGGCCATGCAAAATAGTAACTCAAATCCCTCTCAAGAGATTATTTCCGCCACCTCCACGCAAGCTCCAGCCAATACCTCTTCTTCGCTATCTTCTTATTTAGATCTGTAATCATCAAAGCAAAAATAACACTCAAACTCTATTACTTTAGCACACCCTTCAGCTAATTCTCACAATGTTCAAACCACCAACTCCTATCCACCAAAAGGTTCATCTCTCACCACTATCACGACCCCCAACTCTCTTCCACTCTACGATGAACAACAACATCCCCCAAATTCCCCCTCAGGTGGCACAACATCCACTGCTGTATGCTACACAACTTGCCCATCCACTACATTACCCCCAATCCTGGATAGAGATGGCCTTACAAGGACATGCAACTATCTTTACGATGGATATCAATGGAGTGAAAACCATGGTTATCCTTCAAAACACGAACTTCCTAGCTCAATTGATCACGGAGGGGATAAAAATTGCAATAGAGAACTTTGTGAATCAAATGTGGATAACCAATATTCTGGACCCACTTGCTCCGGTAGTGACCCCAACCTTCATCTACGCCATGCAAACTCTATGGAACTTACCTCACCATATCCCAATATGCACACCATGGTTCAGACCCCCTTCTTCACTCCTCCAGAGATGATCAACAACAATCCTCTCTTCTTTCCTTGGCAACTAATGCCAGTTGAGCAGGACCCTTTCATGGTTACAAACCCACCTTAAATGAACCCCTATCCCCAAATAGACCCAAAACTAGGAGAGGTAGAGGCAATTCCAGTGAGAAGGAACATCTCGTTCACCAAAATCTCAAACTTCAAAAGTGCAACCCTTATGATCTTCCCGGAGGACGAGGAGAAAAAATACATTCATCAATGTCCAGCGGCCCTAGTAAAGAGATCCTTCGACCTTAGACCAGCCATCAACAGTGCGCTAACAAAATATGTTGTAGTGATGACGCCTACTCTGAGGCCAAACCAAATGCCCGAGATGGGCAACTCTGATCTTCCCTTTCCCCAGTCTCCCCCATGGATAATCAGACCATCTTTGTTGTGTGGAATACCAGGGGTTGCAATAATGATAATTTTAAAAGGAACTTTAGAGAGATTATTAAGAACTACAATCCTTGCATGGTTACTCTTCTAGAAACTAAAATGGATGACCACTTGGGTCTGATGGTGGAATTTGGGTTTGATGATTACTGGGAAGTGCCTGCTCAGGAAAGATCTAGTGGGATAGTGATGCTTTGGCTCTCAAACTACATTGTTGTTACTCGTAAGAGATAATCCCCCTAAGAACTTCATGCTATGATCCAGGTATTCCCGGATAAATCTAACAGGTGGTTCTCTGCTATATATGCTAGTACTGACTATAATATTCGTGCTAGCCTTTGGAAAAACTTAGAGAATATTGGCTCCTCTTTTGATGGTCCTTGGATTGTAGCAGGAGACTTTAATGAAATCCTTTCTCAACATGATAAGTGGGGAGGGCGTAATATTAATAGAAGTGAAGATCTAATTTTTGGTCCTGCATTAATAACTGCCAGCTAGTTGACTTAGGGTTTAAAGGGTCTCGTTACACTTGGTCAAATCATAGGAAAAAACATAAGGGCCTTATTCTAGAGAGACTGGACCGGACTTTTGCTAATAATATCTGGTTAGAAAAATGGCCTAATGCTCAGATTACCCACCTTCCCAAAACCCATTCAGACCATAACCCGTTTCTTATTACCGTTAATGTTCCTTATAAACGTGATAATAAGAAGCCCTTTAGGTTGGAAAAGTTTTGGTTGAACCATCCGGGGTTTAGCAACTTAGTAAAAACTAGCTGGGATAATAGAACTCTTCAAGATGCTTTGCCTCACTTCAAAAATAATGTGCTAGAATGGAGTAAGGCCACCTTTGGGGATATCTTTAAAAAGAAAAAATTGCATCCTTGCTCGTTTGGAGTGTGTTAAAAAATCTAAGGCATTGCCCACTAACTATTTCCTTCTTAATCTAGAAAAGAATCTTAGAGATGACTATAATGATATTCTAAAAGCTGAAAAGGATTACTGGAAATTAAGATCTCGCATAAATTGGATTATGGAGGGAGATGCTAATACTAAATTCATTCACTTTTCTATTATCAATAGAAGGAGAAGAAACAAGATTGCCTACTTTAAGGATGAAAATGTGTAACGACCGGATCCGTTATAATTTCAAAAACCCCGATGTCATGAAATTCGAAAATGAGTCAATAATATTCTTGGTATTAAGTAGGGTGACGTGAATTTTTTTTTAGATTTTTGGAAATCATTCGGGCTGACGTCACTCTGCTATAGCGGTATTTTATCCGCTATAGTGGAACCACTATGGCGGAAGGTCATCCGCTATAGCGGAATAACGGGAGGCAGTAGCCTCAGAACGAGTTTTTAATAAAAGATCCCTCTTCCTCAGTTGAGAAACATACGAGGGTTCCTCCGAAAATCCTCCTATGCTGCTCCAAGACTTGGGAACTGTGGGGAGAAAGGATTTTGGCTGAAGGGATGCGGAAAAGTAGATTCCAGGACCATCGTTCAGTCAGGAACACCTTCAAGGAGCCGGAAATGCATCCTTGCAGCTGCTTGGCGTCCAGGTAGGCTAGGTTTTCACTTGAGTAAATAGACCTGATTTCACTTGTATTATTGTATAGTTGTAAAGGAGAATCCATGATTAGGCCTCCGGGCACGGAGTCTGGCGGATTCGGTATTGGTTATGTGTGAACTAGGATTGGTTGGTTGGAATTGTGAGTTGCTAATGTGTAATGGTTGGTTGTACATATTGTGTTGATATGGGAAAATGTTAGGATTTCAGGGACTGGGATGTCAGAAAGGTTCGGGGAATCTGAATGTGCTTGGGGTAACCAAATGGGTAATAAAAATGGTGAGATTCCTAGATAAGGCCTCGGGCATATAAGTAGAGAAATAAGTAGTGACTAAAGTACCAAGGTTAAGGGGTGGTTTTCCCAATATTGTAACTAACTTCGGAAAGGTTCGGAACCAATGTAGTTACTAAGAGGTGTTAATAAAAAGGGAAACAAGATTTAGTCTCCGGATTGGTTGGAAATTGAGTTTACGTACCCGGTAAAAAGGGCAGGTGATGGTTATTGGTTTCTGTATATATTGTATGTTTGTGTACTCTTATCTAAGTAATTGTATGACATTTGCATTGCTTAGGGAACGATTTAGGAATGTCCAAAAGTCCTATTTTTCAGTCTTGTGAAATGAACTAAGTGTTGTTGCTTGTTGGTTTACAAGTGTTAATTGTTCATTGTTTGTGAGTGTGGATTTATGTGATATTCGGTTAGCTCGGGTACCACGCCTAGTACGTGATATACTAATGATTGGTTCGGGTACCATGCCTGGTATGGGATAACACTAACGGTTGGCTCGGGTACCATGCCTAGTACCGGTTTACTTTTATTGTATTATTGCCTCTTTATTAATAGTTCCCTGAGTGAACCGGGTTGTGTTTATGAATTGTGGTTGTGTATTTTGGTCCTTGAGAGGACGGGTTGTTACATTGCTTTATGAGTTTGGTCTTGGTGTATAATGGGTTGTATGTTTGACAGTTATGTGTTGTCTAGAGGGGATCCAGGGTGGGTCTGAGATATGTAATGAGGTATAATTGTTGTTGATGTGGATTGTTGATCGTGTTTTGTGAAGTGGTTTACATGTGGTTGATAAACTAGGAGGATGACTGAGAGGCTGACTCTGGGTTCCTAGATGGTGTTATCCTGGGAAGAGTTGTCTAGGGACCAGTGAGGGGTCCGGATACTTGTGAGTAATGTCATGAGGGTGGTGGGTCCAGATTGACAAGGACGGTGTCGTTCTAGGTGCATAATAATGGGGGATTTTGACTAGGAGGATGGAGAGGCAGTTAGGGATGGATTTAGTGATTGGGCTAAGGATAGTGAGACTTGGAAAGTCTAAGGTTGGTGTGAATTAGAAAGTCTAAGGCTAGTGTAATCTTGGGAAGTCTAAGCTTAGCATGACTAGGAAGTCTCGAGAGAGAGGGAGTTGGCAGTGGAAGGAATAGAAAGGGTTGAGGTAAGGGGTGTGAGTAGAAGATCGGTTGAGATCGGGTTTGGTAAGGGTAAACGGTGAAGGAAGGAGTTATATTATTTTCTTTTATGTTTCACTATATTCCTATATGATGGTACGTGTGAATTCGGATCGACCAATGATGCCTACCAGTACGTGTGGTTGTACTGACTTTACTTTTGCTATACCCTTTTGGGTATAGTCTGGTTGCAGGGTTCGTGATGTCTCTTAGGTATATGACGATGGTGATCTGCAGTAGCTTCTGTCCTTCGATTCCATGACGGAAGTTGTGTCTCATTTACATTTTTCTCTCTATATAAATCTTGTAGTAGCTCTTGTACCTGTTTAGACTAGGTCCTAGGGAGGGTGATTTAAATTGTAAGCTATTGGTTGTAATCTTCATAAAAAGGATGTTTTTCTGAAACAAGGGTGTAAAGGTTTTTGTATATCAAAAAGGTTATTTCATGGTTTATTTTCTCTTTTCCGCATTTACCTGTTGGATGGGCGGTAAGGGTTCGTCTGTCTAGGTTCATAGAGTAGGTGCCCACACGGCCCGATAGGTTGGGTTGTGACAAAATGACAATTAGATTACTGACCCGGGGAAAATTGTGGATCATGCTTTTAACTACTTCTTAAATTGCTTTACTTCGACTCACAACCACTCTGACTGGAACATTCGGAACAATACCACTACTAGTTTTCACAGTTTGGATTTTTCTGACTTGGACCGTCCTCTTCAAGACCAAGAAGTGACCCAAGCCCTCTTTTCTTTTAAACCTTTTAAAGCTCCTGGGCCGTATGGCCTTCATCCTTATTTCTTTCAATCTCAATGGGATATTGTAGGAAAGTTTGTTCTAGAAAATTGTCATCAAATTTTTGAGACTCACATGCTTCCTAACTCCTTAAATGATACCTTCTTGTGTTTAATCCCTAAATTTACTAACGCTAACCACTAAAGAAACTATAGATCGATTAGCTTATGTAATACTACCTACAAAATTATCACTAAAGTTATTGCCAACCGTATTAAACCCCACCTTACCAATCTCATTGGCCCACATCAAACTAGTTTTCTTAAAGGTCGTAGGGCTTGCGATAATGCTATTCTTATCCAGGAATTAGTGTCTCATGTTAATAATACCAAAAGCAAAAAAGGTTGCCTTATGCTCAAGATTGATTTAGAAAAGGCATTTGATCGGCTTGAATGGTCCTTTGTTTACCGTACCCTTTTGTACTTTAAATTTCTCCCTAAGATCGTACCCTTTTGTACTTTAAATTTCTCCCTAAGATCATAAAGCTCATCATGAATTGCATTACCTCTAGTAATATTGTTGTTTTGGTTAATGGAACCCAAAGAAACTACTTCTCCCCCTCTAGAGGAATTATGTAAGGAAACCCCATGTCGCCATATATCTTTATTCTTTGCATGGAAATGCTCTCTACCTACATTAATCACCAAGTTGATATTCTTTAATGGGATCCAATTACTCTTAATACGAATGGACCCCGCTTCTCTCACTTGTTCTTCGCTGACGACCTAACTCTAATATCTAGGGCCACCCCAAAATCCATCAACACAATGTTTACGTGTATGAATTACTTCTGTAAATTGTCGGGTCAAAATATCAACTCTGCCAAGTACAAAGCGGTTTACTCTATTTACTGTGATGATAATACAAAGAGCCTTGTTCAGAGCCTCTTTGGCATTGCCCCGTCTCAAAACTTTGGGAAGTATCTTGGATTCCCAATTCTCAACCATAAGCCCAAACCCTCCGACTTCCAATATATTATTGATAATATGAGGAAAAAACTCTCTAGTTGGAAAACCAAATTTTTATCTACGGCTGGTCGTAGTACCCTTATTAAATCTACTCTCAATGCTATTCCGGCGTATGTTATGCAATACTTTAACCTCCCAAAAAAATCTGTAATGCTATAGATCATATCCAACGAGACTTCCTTTGGGGCACCACTGTCCATAAAAGAAAGCTCCACCCTATTGCTTGGGAGAAAGTCACTACGCTTAAAGAATGCGTAGGGCTAGGAATTCAATCTGCTGAAAATGAAAACAAAACCCTTTTGACGGGCCTCTCATGGAGATTGTTTACAAACCATACTGCCTTGTGGACCCATGCGTTAATTAATAAATACAACCTGAGACTCTCCACCCCGTCCCACTCTTTTATCTGGAAAAACATCCTTGTTGGGGGTAAAATTTGTCCCCATGCAACTGCCTGGGTCCATGCTACTGGCCATTCTATTAGCTTGTGGCACCAATGTTGGATCTCCAATACTGCGCCTCTCAGACACCTTCTCCATGGACCCCTCAATCAAGGTGAGGATTAGCTTAAATTATCCTCTCTTTGGAATGGTACAAATTGGGATTGGTCTAGAATCTCTTTTGACATTCCCCCCAATATCTATAGTAAAGCCGCCGCTATTTTGCCCTAATACTTCCTTAGGGAATTGGGACAAATCGTACTGGGCCTATAATAATAATAGTCTCTTCACCACCAAATCAGTCCTAAAAATCATCTCTCCCCTGGTTGACAATTCCCTTCCTTTCACCTGGATCTGAAAACTCCAAACTCTCGAAAAAATTAAGTTTTTTCTCTGGTTATGCTCCCATGGAAGATTGCCTACCGCTTCTTATCTCCACCACATTGGTATAAACACAACTCTGTTGTGCCAAGTATGTCACGTCTCTGAGGAAAGCATTACCCATATATTCCTCCACTGTCATATAACCCAAAAATTTTGGTTGGATATGAGTATCAACGTATCCCTTCTTCCTTTCAATCAAGAACATTGGCTCCACACCCTCAAAACCTGAAACTTCCTACTAACAAGAATAGCCTTAGATGGATCAATTTACTTCCCGTTGCCCTTTGGCATATATGGCTTAATCGAAATCACAATATCTTTAATAAAAAAACTTCTTACCCCGACGCTACTATGGTTCGAACTTGAACCATAGAATACATCTCGTATAATCACTCCCTTAGAAACCCCATGGCTCAATCTGAAATTAATATTAAATGGTTTCCCCCTCCCCCAGGCACTTATAAATTAAATGTGGATGGATCCTTTTCTAGTCATCGTAACTCTGGAGGTATTGGTGGAGTTATTAGAAGTTCTACTGGTAATTGGATTGTCGGTTTTTACAAAAAAAGTGGCAGCCTCAATCATATCATGTGTGAAATGGAAGCACGGCTCTTTGGGCTTCAACTAGCTCTCACGCACAATCTTATGCCCATAGAAATTGAGTCTGACTCAATAGAAGTATTACAATGCTTATAATATGTTCAATCAACTTATGCAAATATTATTTTGAATTGCAGGTTAATGTTGAGGAAGTTGGGGAATCCAGTGGTGCGCCATAGCTTTCGCCAAGCAAACAAAGTTGCCGACGTTTTGTCTAGAATAGGTTCCAAGCTAACAATGATCAACCAACCGTATATTTTGCTGACTCCGCCTGAAGAAGTTAGAACTTACCTTAATGCTGATCAAGAAGGAGTATTATCTAGTAAACTAGTATTATGGTCTACTTGTAATAAGTTAGCCTGTTTTGGTAACCTATCTGCAATATCTAGTACCACTAATGTAGCTATGACACTTTAGCTATATATATAAAATATCCTCTTTATCAAAAAAAAAATTACTTTAGGTTCAATGGACATTTGTGTTTTTCGAATTAGAAATACGCACGAGAAATTGACATATAAGTACAATATTCATAAAATATTGGCAGCTTATAATAAAAAAAAATTAGCAAAAAAAATCCTTTAATTAATTGGCATCAAATAGCCAACTAACAAACAACTACCCCTTTTTACGGAATAATATTTTTTTACTTTCTCTCTTTTTTTCTTTCTTTCTCTTTCTCTCTCTCTATGCATATTTTAAGGGATGAATATTTTGTTGGATAAATTACATAAAGAGCCAAACATCCCTACCATATTTACTAACTCTCCCACTACTTTATTTTAATTACTTAATATACCACATGTTAACAAAAAACCCTTCGGATACATCCCAACCCCATCGGATACATCCCAATCCCATCGCATACATCCCAATCCCATCGGATACATGTTGTAACCCCTCAAATACATGCAGATACATGTTGTAACCCCTCAGATACATGCGAATACATGTTGTAACTCCTCAGATACATGAGAATACATGATGTAATTCCCCAGATACATGCGAATGCGATGAATCTGAGACTAAAATCATATATCTGAACAACGGGATGCCGATGTATTTGAGATAAAACCGAAACCAATGTATCCGAGATAAAATTATATATCTAGATGCCTTATGCAATGTATCCGAGTGGTATATTTGAAAGTAGTGGAAAAAAGAGTAATTAGTTCCTAAAGATATGTGTTTTATGTAAGTTTCTCCTTTTTTTTTATTCCTACACTCTCTCTCTCTCTCTCTCTCTCTCTCTCTATATATATATATATATATATATATATATATAGAGAGAGAGAGAGAGAGAATATAGGAATAAAAAAAGGGATATATATATATATATATATATAGAGAGAGAGAGAGAGAGAGAATATAGGAATAAAAAAAAGGGATATATATATATATATATTTTA
The DNA here is from genome assembly GCA_003996215.1 of Jaltomata sinuosa. Classification (NCBI taxonomy): domain Eukaryota; kingdom Viridiplantae; phylum Streptophyta; class Magnoliopsida; order Solanales; family Solanaceae; genus Jaltomata; species Jaltomata sinuosa. The sequence goes on along the minus strand of QJPP01000311.1, from coordinate 776,368 downwards.
TTCTCATGTATATAAATAATTTTTTTTTTGGGTCAAACATAATTTTTTTATTTAATCAGTAGCAATATGTACAATCAGCTTTGGACTCAGCTAGCACATCGACAGAGATCCTCTAAAGATCAATGTTGCAGCACTAGGTGCTTTCCTAAGCTCCCTGAACAGGCTCAGGGTAGCTACTAACATGGAAACCAGTTTAAACTCTCTAGACATGAATTTCATTTACAATTCTTAATGCCTCCTATATGAACTAGCGAGCAATATCTCTAATAACAGCAGTAGCCTGGTGTTTTTGGCCTTTGAATCTCCTGGTGTTCCTTTCTCTCCACAAACAGTATATGACAGCAGCAAACATGAATCCATGATGGTTGTTTTAGGTCGCTTGTGTTTGACTCTCTTTGTTACCCAATCCACCTCTTGACTCCAGCAGCCTACTTGTTTGTGAATCCCCAACCAATTAAGTAGTGTGCTCTAGATGTAATTAGAATAGGAGCAAGCAAAGAAGAGGTGATCATGAGTTTCTATACTTGTTGAATCACACAAAACACAGTCTCTAGACACCTGAATGCCCCACTTATGCAGCCTGTCGACAGTAGATAATCGTTGATGCAGTGCCATCCACATGATAAAGTGGTGTCTAGGAACTAAACCTTTAAGTAGTGACAATGACTTCCATGGAACTTTAGGATATTGTGGCAGCATGTTTGAATAGGCTAGACTTATGTGAAATTTGTCATATCTGCAGCAGCTTTGTAATATATCCTGTAGATCAGAGCTTCCTCTCCTCACCAGCCATTGTCTAGCATAAAAAATCTTCCTTACAATCCAGCTTGCCTGTTTTGGCGCTTCCATAACTTTCCAATTGTTGCGTTTGATATAAAAACTATGTACCCATTACACCCACAAGACATCTTTTTTGAAGGCTATTGCCCACAGTAATTTGCAAAGGGCTGCTTTGTTCCAAATAAAGAAATCTAAAATGTTCAAACCTCCAGCAGCTCTAGGTGCTCTATCTATGACAATGTGCATCAATCCCATGCCATAAAAAATCTCTGCAGTAAATAAAATATTATTTATGTGTAAACTTAATTGATGTATACAATAACTGCAATATGTTTACACAAATTATATTTTATTTGTATACATAAGAATACTAACAATAATTATAGTTGCAACTGCATAATGTATACGTAGAAAAAAAATTAATATGCCATATGTATACATAAATTTATTCATGATAATTATCGTATAAATTTAGTTGATGTATACGGTAACTGCAGTATGTATACATAAAATATATTTTTATACATAATAATATTAATAACAATTATCGTTGCAACTACATAATGTATACATAAAATAATTTAATATGTTACATGTACACATTAAAATTGACTTGTAAATTTAATTAATGTATACGGTAACTGCAGTATGTATACATAAATTATATTTTATTTGTATACATTATTAGTATACATAAGTATATTGCACAGTTATTAATGTGTACGTCAAAAAGATATATTTTATTCAAAGCATATTAATACATATGTACAGGATTTTATACATATCATCAATTGTGTATAAATAATATCAGTTGCGTATATATTCAATTTGAAGGCGTATATATTATACTGTTATACAATTCTGCATCAATTTATATAAATTCATATTTCATATATTTCAATTTTTGAACGTTTTTTTAGAAGAAACACTCTTATTCTTGAATTTAAAATAAAAGTTTATATATATTTGCTTGCATTAGTATCTTTATATCTTTACAACATATACACGAGTTTCTGTGTGTATTCTTTTTTATCAAAAAATGTTATTGCATGAATAATATTCAATTTTAATCAATTTTATTTTTTAAAATATTTTTGTATAAACGAGTTTGAACTCCTAATCTATGACCGCTTTGATAAAACGTTCAAACTCCTTACAAAATTTTTCAAAATAAAAAATTCAATATCAAACACCCATAAATAATATGAAGTTAAAACGGAAGAAAAAGGGCTATGGAGCTCAATATCAAAAAATTCATCTCCGGATCACTTTATTTTTTATATATTTTTTGCATACCCCTTAAGAATATTAAATAGAGGATAATTTGATTAAATTATTCTTATTTATTACTCTTCTCGATTTAATTTTTTTTTGCACTACATTAATATCTCTCCATAATTTTATATGCATATAACTCTAGCACTTCACTAAAAGAAATATGAAGGAAAAGAGACAGTGACCCAATTAAAAAAATATAGTGAAAGTTATTAAAAACATCTGATATCTGCAAAACAATTAATAGGAAACAATTCTAGTTTAATTTTTAGATTTTTGCTAGTTTTAAGGAGAACTTCTAGTTGGAAGTTAGAAAGAGAGAGGGTACTATATTTTAAGAAAAATAAAATATATTTTACTATTTTAAAGGAAACTGTTATGAGTTATATTTTTGCTAATTTTTTAGCCTAAAAGCCATTTCATGCCAATTCTTCAAAACATGGCTAATATTTGTCAATTTGATGCCTCAGTTGACACACCATGTCATTTTTTCAATACACAAATAACATGATACTGAGGCCAAATAAGCCCAGAGTAACTTTGGATCTCCACCAAAAATGGGTCAAGCCTAAGAGGCCCATTGTCATACAATAGATACTTCAACTCAAAAACTAAGGGGATAACTACACAAATGCTCCTCAAAGGGAGTGACTTTGTATTTTTGCCCCCCATAAGAAAGGTCTTACAAAAATAGCCTTTCTTGTTTTTATGTATAGAACAACTACGTTTTTGCCCCTCTATACCTTAAATATTCTTAAACAACTCTCCATGCTCATTTGTTTCTCAACTTTTATATTTATTTCTTTTTATCTTTTTTATTTTTTTTATTTTTATTTTTTCTTTTATCTTTTTTTTTCTTTTATTTTGTCAACCTTTATTTTTCTTTTATTTTTTATTTTATTCTTTCTTCTACGTTTTTTTCTTTTTTCTCAATCTTTATTTTTTTCCTTTTCTCCTCTCAATTCTATTTTTTTTCTCCTTTTTATTTTTTATTTTTTAAATTTTTCTCAACCTTTATTTTTTCGTTTATTTTTTGTTTTGTCTTTTTTTTCTTCATTTTTTCCTTTTTTTCTCAATTTTTTCTCTCTCAACTTCTATTTTTTTTATTTTTAATTTTTCTTTTCTCTTTTTTTTTTAATCATTTTTCTCGACCTTTATTTTTTTTTAGGAGATGTTCTATAACTCTTGCTTTAGAAGCAAGATTTAGCCCAAGGAGTTCCAAACAACAAATTACGCCACATGAGCAAGACTTGACACTAGTACATTGTGTCCTGATTTATAAGATGTTTTATAACACTTGCCTTAGAGGCAAGACTTAGCCCAAGGACCTCTCAAAAAATACAAGTTACGCCCCATGGGCAAGAGTTCACACTACTTATTGTGTCTTAATTTATGAGATACTCTATAACTCTTGCCTTAGAGGCAAGACTTAGCTCAAGGATTTTCAAACAACAAGTATTGCCCCACGAGCAAGACTTGACACTACCTCATTGTGTCTTGATTTATGAGACATTCTATAACTCTTGCCTTAGAGACAAGACTTAGCCCAAGAACTTCAAACAACAAGTTACGCCCCATGGGCAAGAGTTGACACTACCACATTGTGCTTGATTTATGACATGTTCTATAACGCTTGCCTAAGAGGCAAGACTTAGCCCAAGAACTTCCAAATAACAAGTTACGCCCCATGGGCAAGAGTTGACACTACCACATTGTGTCTTGATTTATGCGATGCTCTATAACTCTTGCCTTAGAGGCAAAACTTAGCTCAAAGACTTTCAAACAACAAGTTACGCCTCATTGGCAAGAGTTGACACTAGCACATTATGTCTTGATCATGAGATGCTCTATAACGTTTGCCTTAGAGGCAAGACTTAGCCCAAGGGCCTCCCAAAAAATAAGTTATGCCCCATGGGCAAGAGTTAACACTACTTCATTGTGTCTTAATTTATGAGATGCTCTATAACTCTTGCCTTAGAGGTAAGACTTAGCTCAAGAATTTTTCAAACAACAAGTTATGGCCCACGAGCAAGGCTTGACACTACCTCATTGTGTCTTGATTTATGAGATGTTCTATAACATTTGTCTTAGAGGCAAGACTTGTTCCAAAGGACTTCCAAACAACAAAGCACGCTCTTAAGTTTACTTCGATTTCAAAGAAAGAAGATCTTCTTTGCGGATTATCCAACTTTTTTTGTTCATTAGCAAAAAATAATAGAGGTTAAGAAAAAAGAAAAAAGAGAAGAAAAAAAGAGAAAAAGAAAAAATAAAGATTAAAAAAAAGAAAAAAAACAGAATAAAAAAATAAAGGTTGAGAAAAAAAGAACAAAAAAAAAAATGAGAAAAAGAAACAAGAATAAAAAAAAATTGAAGAAAAAAGAAAAAAAAAAAAAAAAAAATAAAAAAGATAAAAGAAAAAGGGAAAATGAAAATTAAAAGTTGAGAGACAAATGAACATGGAGAGTTGTGGTGTAGAGGGGCAAAAATGTATTTATTCTATACATAAAAAGGGAGGAAGGGTATTTTTTAAAGACTTTTCTTATTGGGGTAAAAATTGAAGACCACTCACTTTTGGGGACACTCCATGTAATTTCCTGAAAACTAAGTGGGCGTTTGACCATGAAAATCAATTTTTTTTTTATTTAGAAAATTTTGAGTTGGACTTGAAATTGTGTATGACTCCCTTTTGAAAAGACTTTTTAGAATTTAAAGTGTTTAATCTATCTATATATATTATAAAGCAGAGGACGAAGCACCAGAATTAGCCAAGTGGCAAGCTATTAAAAAGTCGCTTGGCAATTTTAGGACAAGGCTTAATAATATTGTAATAAAATATTTAAATTAAAAGATTAAAAATATTTGAATTTGAAAATATTAAAATTTTAGAAAAAAATATATTTTCAGTTAGCTTAAAACTAGGAACATAACATTAAAGAGTTCTAAATGAACTCTTACTATTTAATTTAATATTTGAATTAAATTAAAATATTTGAATTTAAAATATTAAGCTTATAGAAAAAAAAAGATTTTCTAGCTTAAAATTAGCAACACATGGTAGAAGAGCTCTATGTGAACTATAACTACTTTCATAAATTTATAAAATATATTTGAATATATTAATTTAATATCAAATAAAAATAATAATAATAATAATAATAATTATTATTATTATTTTTTATTATTTATATATATAATAAAGGAGAAAACTTTGAATGTGATTAAACTTGGCAAGCTCATGATCAAATGAAAAATGGTTAGACTGATTTAATATAAAGATTAAAATATTATAATAAAAAAATTGAATTAAAAGATTAGACATATTTGAATTTGAAATAATAAAGATTTTGGAAGAAAAAAAAATTCGATTAGCTTAAAACTAGGAACATAACATTAAAAAATTCTAAATAAACTCTTACTATTTCATAAATTTATCTTTTTTAAATGATATAAAATATATTTAAATATTAAATAATAATAATAATAAATAATAGTAGTAGAAGTAGTATTACATACGTAATAGTGGTAGTAGTTATTGTAGTAGTAATAATAATAATAATAATAATCTATATATATTATAAAACAGAGGACGAAGCATCAGAATTAGCCAAGTGGCAAGCTATTAAAAAGTCACTTGGCAATTTTAGGACAAGGCTTAATAATATTGTAATAAAATATTTAAATTAAAAGATTAAAAATATTTGAATTTGAAAATATTTGAATTTGAAAATATTAAAATTTTAGAAAAAAATATATTTTCAGTTAGCTTAAAACTAGGAACATAACATTAAAGAGTTCTAAATGAACTCTTACTATTTAATTTAATATTTGAATTAAATTAATTATATTTGAATTTAAAATATTAAGCTTATAGAAAAAAAAAGATTTTCTAGCTTAAAATTAGCAACACATGGTAGAAGAGTTCTATATGAACTATAACTATTTTCATAAATTTATAAAATATATTTGAATATGTTAATTTAATATCAAATAAAAATATAATAATAATAATAATAATAATAATAAATAAATAATAATAATAGTAGAAGTAGTACTACATGCGTAGTAATAATAGTAGTGGTGGTAGTAGTTGTTGTAATAATAATAATAATAATAATAATAATAATAATAATAATAATAATAATAATAATAATAATAATAATAATAATAATAATTATTATTATTATTATTATTATTATTATTTATTTTTTTAATTATTATTTATATATATAATAAAGGAGAAAACTTTGAATGTGATTAAACTTGGCAAGTTCATGATCAAATGAAGAATGGTTAGAATGATTTAATATAAAGATTAAAATATTATAATAAAAGTTTTGAATTAAAAGATTAGACATATTTGAATTTGAAAATATAAAGATTTTGGAAGGAAAAAAAAATCGATTAGCTTAAAACTAGGAACATAACATTAAAGAGTTCTAAATAAACTCTTACTATTTCATAAATTTATCTTTTTTAAATGATATAAAATATATTTAAATATTAAATAATAATAATATTAGTAATAATAATAATAATAAATAATAGTAGTAGAAGTAGTAATACATACGTAATAGTGGTAGTAGTTACTGTAGTAGTAATAATAATAATAATATTTTTATTTATTATGTCGTTTATTTTAAATATTTATCTCAATTCAAATATATAAATTATAAGATAAATATATATTATATTTGAAAAAAAAGAGTAAAGGATAAGAAAGAATAATAAACTAATCTTCTTTTAATATATTAATGTGATATTTGAATTTGAATTCAAATGGAATTTGAATTGGAATGGAGTTCTATCTTCTTAGCCTCTCCTATATATACTCCTATACCATTAGCTTTATTCATAAATTTATTCACTGCATTATTTATATTCTTCATTCTTCATATTAAAAACTCTTTCTGATATAACATTTTTCTTTTTTATATGCAGGAATGATATGAAATTTTCATCTTCCTCTGCTAACGTTTGAGGTTGATATCATTATCTCTTCTTTTCGATTATTCGATTTAAGGAGTAATATAGTTGTCACCATCTTTCTTTTTTAATCATAATTCAACGGTGATATATATGTTAAACCTCTTCTTTTTTTATTTTTTATTATTGGTCATTAGTTTTTTTCGTGAATTTATTCAATACATTTTTCATGTTATTTATTTTTAGAAATTCTTTTTTATTTAGTATTTTTATTTTTTATATACATATGATGGTCGTCTTACATGCTAACTACTTTTTTATTATATCCAAACTTGAATTCAAGTAAGTAATATTTTTCATCCTGATTTTGTTCATTTGAATATTGAAAAAAGAAATACATTTGATTATGTATCGTGTGATTTTCATTTCATTTTTTTTGTATAAATTAGCTAGATAACTATTACACTTAATTCTATAACTTGAATATTAGAATCCTATCTTTTCAAAATGCAAAATAGTATAAATTATTTTCTCAGAGATTTTTTTTATTTCTAACATCTTATTAGTCGATAATTTTAAAATTTGAGTCTAAAAAATTTGAACTGTAAAATTAAAAATATTTAAATTTAAAAATATCATGCTTTTAGAAGATTTTTTTTATTACCTTAAAATTAGAAACTCATGATTGAGAAGTCTTAAATAAACTCTTTTTATTTCATAGATTTATCCTTTTATAATGTTATAAAATATATTTAAATATTAAATAAAAGATAATAAAAATAATAAATAAATATATAAATAATATAGTAATAATAGTAGTACATATGTAGTAGCAATAGTAGTAGTAGTATATCTATATATATAATAAAGAAGAAAAACTTAATATAATTAAGCCAAGTGAAAAGTTATTGAGAAGCCGCTTGATAATTTTAAGATAAATATAATAATATTATAATAAAAAATTTAAACTAAAAAATTAAAAATATTTAAATTTTAAAAATATCACATTTGAGAAGGATTTTTTTATTAGTTTAATACTAGGAACTCAGGGTTAAAGAGTTCTAAATTTATATTTGAGTTATATATTTATAATCGATTAAGTTGATTAAAATCTTTCTAAAATTATGAAAAAGTTAAAAGTTAACTTTCTCATGCTAATCAGGAAAATAGCGTAGTTATCTCCAAATAGATTCACGTATAAATAAAGGAGCATATTTTTTTAAAAACAATATTCTATTATACATGCTAAAATAAAGGAGTATAGTTTTTTCTTAAAAAACCAAAGAAAAACAAACAAAAAAAAAAGAATAGAATAGAGTATAATTATACATGATGTACATAGATTACATGTTAAATTCTTTTGACATAAAATGACTTCATGATTATACTTTTTTCCTTAAAATTCATATTCAAGAATTTGTTGTGCATTATGAAATTCATTTTAATTCTTAGGACAAAGTTAATAATTTTATAAAATTTTAATAAAAATAAAATTTTAAAATAAAATATGTGATAAGATTATATTCGATAGAGATAAAAGTGTTTAACTTGAATTTTAAATCATAACTACTTCTAACAGATTAGATTATATTTGAGTCTTCTTCTAATTTATATTTCATTTATTCTGTTATGCATAACAAAACTTATCTATTTTATTTTTTATATTTTAAAATAAAAGAAAAGAAAATTCAATTGCTTACGTGTGTAACACAAAAAAAAGATTAATTTAAAATAAAATTAGAGAAAAATAATAAAAATATAGTAGAAAAAATATACAAAAAAGGTGGGTGGGCGAGTGGGTGGGGTGGGATAGGGTTGGGATAATATTTTGAATATATAATGAAGTAATTAGATAATATATATTACTACCCACAAATTTTAAATTGAACAGATGTTAATAATAAAATAAAGATTTAAAAATAAAAAAATTCACGAGAAAGTAAAATAAATATATCTATTTTATATTAATAAGAAGAACACTTGATAATTATATAAAGCTAAATGATAAGTTATTATAAATCAACGCTAACAATCTAATAACTTTAAATTATGAACAATATAATTAAAAAAATATGAAACATAAAAGTTTTTTGACAATTACATGATTGTGTTATTTTCATTTATATTTGGTTATGGGTGAGGCGAATTGGGGTTGAGGGTGCATTTCATTGAGAAAAAAAATACGATAGTTGAACCTTATTTAAGAATAATATGATTTAACATGCTCGAATAAGACATTATAATTTAAAATAATTAAAAATAATATTTTAATATTATCAATAACTAAAACTGAAATTCAATATATCATATTGAGAACATATATAAGTAGTTCAAATCATTATTTGAATTATAGGTAAAACATTAAATTAAAAAAAATAATGAAAATATTATATTAAACAAATGCATATAAGAGGGTAATAGGGATTATGTGATGATATTTATATTTTTATTAATGCTAAAAGTTTTTGCTAACAAATTTAGTTAATGAACTAAGCTTTATATATTATTTTTCTTTTTATCAGTATTAAATATTATAACTTGTTGCGGTGCTAATATGCTAACATTCTAATATAAACTTTACAATATCATATATAACAAGCTGAATTTTTGAAACTATTCAATAAGTTCATATTTATAATTATGTTTATTAACTGACCGCGCATCGCGCGGGTACGTATACTAATATCTATATTATATTAAAAGTGTGAAGCACCTTATAATGTGATTTGAACTTTTTACCCTTCATTAAAAGGTTTCGCAATAGACAAAATCGTCTTTTTACTATTTTCTTCAATTTTTAATATAATATTAAATATTAACTATTATAATAATAATAAATATATGGAAATTTTTCTTGTGCACTCCTAAATATATGATAAGTCAAACTCCTAAGTATATGAGAAGTTTTCTGAGCCACTACGTACATATATAGAGCCCCCGCTCCTAAACCCTAAACCCAAATATCAGAAGAAGGAAGTACTTGAGAGTTGAGACACGCCATAGGAAAAACAAAGAACAGAGCATATTTATTGGTGAGTCTTGACAATATTATTGTTAAAATAAATATATATTTGCAGTAGTGATATTTCACGAAACGATGTCTACTTGCATACTGTGTTGTCATAAAACGGTACTACACTTGTGAAGGGACTCTATATCTATCTATATCTATTCTATACTATATTAAAAGTGTGAAGCACCTTATGATGTGATTTGAATTTTTTGCCCTTCATTAAAAATCTTTCCTCTAAACAAAATCGTCTTTTTACCCTTTTCCCTATAATTATTATATTATTATTTTTATAATATTAAATATTAACTATAATAAATATAAAAAATAAATGGGAAGAAGTTTTAAAACGTGTAAAGTCATAAATAGAGAAGGAGTTTTATTAGGTGTAAGTCGGCTGAATTTTGGGAAAGGTTGGCTCCTATAAATACTTATAAATATTAAATACTAACAATTTTATAATAAAAAATTAGGGTTAACAAGGGAGGGGGGTTTTGGAGGGTTTTGTTTGTCCGAAGAGTAATTAAAAAACCTTCTCCTTGGTTGGTGTTGTACGAATTTTTTGTAGGAGTAAGCCTAATAACTCCATCACGTAAAGTAAGATTAATATGTTCTTTTTCTTTTGTTATTTCTAATAATTATTTCATACTCCATTTTATAATTTTGTTGAATTTTACATTGTTAAATATGTCATAATCTTGATAAAGGAAGATTCATGTGGAGCATGTTATTGAGACTTCGTGTTGATTACGAGTAGATTTGAAGGTATATTTTTTTGACTTTTATTTATCATTCATATTGATACTATTTATGTTGTTAAGGTGTTTACAACCCGTAGAACTTTCTGATGGTACTCTACATGCTTGACGTGTGAAAATTATACAAGATTATTTGAATTGGGTTAATGTTATATCAATTAACTTGACCGATTTTTTTCTTCTATATGGTAAGAAAAAAATATAAAAGTTCTATTTTATTTTTAGTGTTTGTTTTTAAATATGATACACGTTTTGCTCACGCGCAAAGCGCGTACACTAAACTAGTATACTTAAAAGCAAGAAAGTCTAGCCTAGGATCTTGTCAAGTGGCAGCATAGGATGATGACAAGTGTTAATTTTTAGAACAAATTAGTTAAATTAGGTAATAGTTAGTTAGTAAGTAATTTTTAATTTGAATTTAAAAATATTAAAATGTCTGTATATTTAAATATTCTATTTTAAATTGGGAAGTTTAATTCAGTTAATATAACTGTTCTTTTCCAAATTTAATGGCTGCTATATTTTAAACCAATAAAAAATGTGTCTAAACGTGGGTTGTTATTATTTTTTTTTTAAAAAAAATAACTAGGAATTTTGGAATAAGTTTTCTCCTGTACTAAAATAGAGAAGAAAATATGTGAAATATCTATAAAAACTAAGTTAACTATTATTTGTAATAAACATTTTGAATTTTGAATTTTGAATTTTGAAAGTAGTTAAGTTAATTTATTTATCCGTTTAAATTTGAATTAACATATTAAACTTTTGAAATTGAAGTATTAAGAACCATAAATATATAAACTTTTTAAAGTATTTTAACAGTTATCTTTAAAAACAATATGCGCACTAAAAAAATATATTTAAAAATATAAATATAATAAAAAAATATTTCATGCAGTTACTTTTCTTTTAGGATCAAATTCACCTTGAATTTTGGCCGTGATTTTCACATTTGAAATGTGTAGATGGTAAATCATTTTGCAAAGATAAAATTAACTTTCTTATTTTAACGAAAGCAAGTAAATTATGGATTTTGAATAGCCATATTTGTAGATTTTGCCATTTTAAGATAAAATTTAATAATCAATTTAATAAAATTTAATTTATATTAAAATATAAAATATTATAAGATAAAATATCTGAATTTGATTTGAAAATAAACACAATTTAAAAAAAAATGAAAAACAAAATACAAAAAAATAAGAAGAGATAAAACAAAAGGAGAAAATGACATAAAAAAGAAGAAGAGAAACTTAAGTAAAACTAACCTATGCACTCCCTTACCCCATTTCCCCCCACTAACTCACACTCTCACACATGCACAGTTTAATTTTTCACTAAAACACGTTTTTTGCTCCTTTTTTATAGCAGAAAATTATAGGAAATAAAAAAAAAAGTTTTTTAGATCCTTTTTTGTAGCAACTACTCTGAAACACAAGTTTCGATGGAACTGTATTTACTTTATTAAATTTATATTTATCCAATTAATATTAAACAGTTTAGGTTTTTGAATTACTTATAACTGTTTTCTTCATAGTTGAAGTTTATCATGTTTATCATTATCAACACACAATCACTTTTAAAATATAATCAATCGTGTTCTTCACAAATATTTTTTTATGACCAGTGTAGAAATTCAGAATCAAGAATGAATAACTTTGAAAAGAAATGTAAGTTAACAATTATGATTTTGTTGTAATATATTTAACATAAATTTTGTTCTTCTTTTTTTTACTCTTTCATCTTTTGAGTTTCTCTTAAGATTATGCGGGTAATAGAACACATTAATGGAGGAGAGATTCAGAAATATATTGAATTTGTGATACTAAAAAAAATATGAAAAAAAACTGCTTATTTTCTTTCTCAAATATATTCAATTTATATTCTGATATATATGTATTGTTTCTTCGTTGAATATCAAGTTTAGATTGTCTTATTATGCTCTTTTTACTTCAAATTTCAGTATTTGATATTGCTTTATAAATTTATGCTCTTAAATTTGAATGTTTTGAATGTTCATTAGCAATATGTGAATTTTGTAGCACCTTTAATCACTCAATTTTCTTTTCATTAGATTTTATTAGTTTCTTTCTCCCTTTTTTATCAGTTGAAGTCAACATATAATAATAGATTTGACCCAATTGGTGATTGCAGAAAGAATACAAAGAAGAATTTGAACAAGAAAACAAAACAGAGGAAAAAAGAAGCAATAACAATTGTAGCAAAGCAGAAGGCTGAATAGGGAGAAAATGACTTAAATTTGTCTCGATTTTCATAAGAGTATTACATAGTGTTTTGCTTTGAAAATGATGGAGAAATATATATAGTGAAAAATAGAAAGTCGAAGGCATTACACCAGAAAATTGATCATGCTAACTTAATTTCAAAGGATGTTTGTAGGAAGGTACTATTCTTTTTCAATTCTCCTTTTTGCTTAATTTCCTGTTTGTAATAAAATATTACTGTATTCTAATTATAATCAAAATAATTTGATTGGGCATAGTGATCTCAAAGCATGGAGAATAAATCATTAATAAGACATTTTTTTAATAACCTCATATATGTTGGAATATATATAAATTCTTTAAATAATAGGATCATCATCTATCTATCTATACTATATTAAAAGTGTGAAGCACCTTATAATGTGATTTGAACTTTTTACCCTTCATTAAAAGGGTTTGCTTGTTGTCTTTTCACCGTGTGAAGGACCTTATAATGTGATTTGAACTTTTTACCCTTCATTAAAAGTCTCTCCTTTAAATAAAATCGTCTTTTCACTTATTTTCTTTAAATTAAAAATTCTACTCAGGTTAAAAAATAACATCTATATAAGAAATTTAACCATTGAATGCGGGCAGCCTCGCTAGAATTTTTATTAGCAAATCCTGTAGGCAATTAGAAAAATACTCCATGCTGCCTCCGTAGAATTTTTGTTAGTACATCATAATTTCTTTAACTAATTTAACTAATTCTTTTGCACACAGGCCGTTTCTTTTCTACTTTTTTTGTCTGTTTATTTCGTTTTCTTCTTCTTCTTCCTTTGTCTTTTTAGTTAGTTTCTGATTTGATTCAGGTTGTTTTCTTAGATCGTATCAACATGTATTCAAGGTGAAGAGAATATTTAATTTCTTGAGATATATAATGTTTCATAAATACTTAGTATATTGTTCTTTTTCTACCTTTTCCTCAATAATATGTTTATTGTCTTTGTAAGGTTATTACCTTCTTACTTTCTTCGAGCAATATATGAATAAATCTATACAAGTCATTATTGATTGATTCTTCAATATTCTTGTGTAGAAGAAATAACGATTCATGTGAAACGTGTGATTGAGACTTCATGCTGATTAAATCCAACTTTGAAGGCATATTTTTTCTAAATTTTATTTCTCATTCATATTGATCCTACTTATATTGTTAAGGTGTTTATTATATATTCGTACATATAATACTTTCGAATTAATACACCATTATTTTAGTGTATATATGAAAAGCGATATACCAGATGCCCAGTAGAGAGTTGATGCAATGGATAGTATATATGTATCTGTTAATTCTGGGAATTTTAATGCTTTTCCCATTAGTGTTAATCTGTCTCCTAAATTCCTCCAAAGTGATTGCATTATCTGAAATTCCTAATGAAATAGGTTCGTTGAAACTTCCAGGATGCATTGCTCATTGGTTTGGTGTCATCACTGAACATTATTTCAAAGATGTGGATTCGTTAAATTCATATTTTTTGGTATCTTATGGTAATGAATTTTGTTTGTTGATTTTCCAATACTTTGTGAATGCATCAGTTATTGCAGGGTTCAAGTAATGAAAGACTTTGACAGCCAAAAATTACGTTACATGTTTCAGAGTCCAAATTAGAATCTAATAGTGTCAAAATTTAAGAGACCTAAACTACTTACAATCTTTTTTTCATGTTCCTTTTTAAGTACATTTTCTATCTTAAAAATTTTATGTTATTTTTTTAAAAGTTTTATATATAATAATATAATATAACACAATAATTTATTCCTTTTATATACATTAATTATTAATTAACGTGATACACACGTAAAAGTGTGATGGGTCTTATAATGTGATTTGAACTTTTTATCCTTCATTAAAAGATTCCGCAATAGACAAAATTGTCAATTTACTAATTACCTCAAATTATTATTTAATTATCTTTATAATATTTAAAATTAAGGAGTCCTAAAATAGAGTAAAAAAATATATATTTTAAAAATTAAGGAGTTCTAAAATATATGATTAAAAAAATATATGATAAAAGGTATTAGTAAAATTTATAATTAAAAAGTACTAAAATATGTTGCAATGTCATTGAATAAAAAAGAGAAAAAAAAATGATATTCAACAATTAGAGTGTCATTATCGTTGTATTGCAAAAAAGGAAAAATAAAATATGTCTATAATTCAACCACTAATATTACTTTTCTTGAGCAATTAATATAGCAATGTCATTAAAACAGGAAAACAAAAAGAAGGAAAAAGTATAATAAGTTTAGAATTCAATAATTAAATCTCATTAAATTAAAGTATATAAAAGGTACGAAGTCCTAAAATTAAATACTGAGAAGTAAAAAAAAAGTAAGAAAAATTAAAAAGGGATAAAATCAAGAGAGTCAAATTAAGAAATTTGTATAGAGTTCTTATGGAATAAAATCATAATTATAGATGAAAAATTTGGGATGAACTAATACAAAAAAAACATATAAAATTGAATTAATAAAAAATAAATTAATTTCTTTGATGTTGAGAACAAATAATTAAAATTTTAAATCAAATAATTAGCCAAAGAAATCAATTTTATTCCTTTTCAAATTCGTCATATTAGTAAATTTATTTTCAAATTGAAAAAACTCTTTAAATATACAAATTTGTTAAAAAGGAAAAATATTAGTGGTGAAGGAAAAAATTTAATAAAAAAGGGAAAAGAAGAGCAGGTTAATAGTCAAAATATTATCGTAGGTTAAAAAAAAAGGGGGGGGGGGGCTTCAATGAGAGAATAAGAAGGAAACATATTAGTACTAAATTTTTGATATTAGACATTATTCGTATGAGTTTAACTTTTTTGAAACTCATGTTATTTTAATATTAATAAATAATTTATAGAAGAAAAAAAAAATCATATTTAGGTAACTCTTTTTTGGAGGAAAAGGTTTTGGACTTCTATAAATTGAGAATCATTCTTTTCTATAACAATACAATAACATTCACAATGTAATCCTCAAACGAAGTATTGTTTAGGAGAGATTATTCTCCCAATAGTTTCTTATTTTTATTTTTTATATCATTCATATGCAGATCAATTGACCAAATCAACAGTCTCTGAAGTAAATGTAAGATTACACTCTATATTTTTTATATCTCACTTTGTGAAACTATACTAGATATGTTGTTATTATTATTGCAATACGTATGCATGATTGCGTCAAGTTAATAACACAACTGAAAGACAACAAAAGAATCAAATTAATTTTTTTGGTTAAACAAAAAGACCAATTAAATTTAATTAAATATCATTTATAGAAAGATAACATAACATGTTGACATCTCAACAAAAACAATAAAATCTTATAAATATTGTGCAACTAATTTAATCTTGCATGTTTATAAGATATAAAATTTAGCTATTGTGCAATTAATTTTTTTATTGATCAACATCATACAAACGTGCAACGCACGTACACTAAACTAGTTTATCTAATTGCATGCAATTCATAATAATAAGCTCACAGGATTCGCATAATGACAATAAGCTCCTTTTTAAAGTTGATGATTTTCTGTTGTCAAATTTTATTAGCTGAATGTAATACTAAGATTTAATCATAAATACAACTTAATATATATGTAGTTTTTTCATTGTCGTAGATCTTTTTTATGACGGATAAAAAATTGAAATTTTCATGTCTTAATTAATTTTATTGTTATTTATCATTAATATTAATATTATATTTATCTTTTGTTACAATGTAACTAAGGATCTGAAGTTTTCATAAATGATAAATACAATATCTCACAAATACGAAATGAATATTTAAAAAATAAACAAGTACAATGGATAACTGAAACATACAAAGAGGGTTTACCAAATTATCAAGGTATATTTTCATGGTTAATTTATTTTTATTATTATTATTTTATAATTATTTATAATTAACATTTTATTTATCTTTTGTCACAGATATAAATATCTCCCAAATGCGAAATGAATATTTGAAAGATGAACAAGTACGACGGAGAACAGAAATATGTAAAACGTTTTACCAAAACATCTATACAAGGAATGACCATGAATATATTATGAATGTACAAGAGTTTTTTTTTATATTATTTACTATTTCACAAGTATTGCTCAAATATAAGATTGTTGATGTTATATTATTTTGTTTATGTTTTTTTTTAGTATACTAACTTATATGACTATTATAATTAAATGTATGTTTTTTTCTTTACATATATATATATGGAGAGAGATTTGCATTTTCAAAAATGTGTATTCATTACTATGAACTATGCAAACTAAATCAATATATAAAAAGAAAAATAAAATATATCAAATATAATTGAATTATATGTGATCTAAAATTTTGACAATGCTTAAGTTTCTTCCATCATCATCTTTCAAAATTATAATAATAGTAAATGACATTAATTTTCTCCGTTAATGAAAATTAATTTTCTTAATAAAATATGGTGTTTGATTAAAGAAAAAAATAATTTTAATTAATAGCTAAAGTAATTTTTCTATTTTCGAAGATAAAATTTGCAGACTTTCCCTATAAAGATAAAGTTAGTTTATTTAAAAATGTACTTTGTTAGTATTAAAAATAACTTGTGCTTGATCTATTTATAAAAAAGAATTTTAATATATCTATAAGCTTTGTCAAACAAGTCGTAAATAACAGAATAAAAAAAAATTAAAAAATATAGGGAGGTAGAAAAATATATATAGCAATGTTAAAAAAAACGTAATGGACAAAAATATTAAATCAAATGACAAGCTAATATAAAGTCAATTTGACTATATAATAGTATTAAGGAATGAAAAATGTAATCAAAAAAATTGGGGAACAAACAAAAATTATAGAATGACTATATGATATATTTATTTTCTTTAAATAAAATAAAAATAAAATATTTTGTTAAAATACTATGATCTAATGTACTCTAAAAATATAATTAAATTATATTTTCAAAAAATAAAACAGATGTCAAATAATTTTTTATGATGATTGAAGAGATTCCAGCATTATCTATAACTAAGTGTAGTTATTAAGAAAAGTTTTTATGGTAAAATCTTACTCACATTTAATGTTTACATTAAAATATATTAATTTACTATGATTAAATTATAAATTAAGAAGATAATGTGTAATTAGTTACTAATATTTAGTATAAGAATCTTTTTATTCAACATCTGGATGAACTTTTTCTCTTTTCCTAATGAATTCATCAACAAACTCTGAATCTATCACACATAACATAAAGTCTTCAAATAATTTATGATGTAGGAAATACTTTTTCTTCGTTGTTGGCCTTCTAATAAAAAATCATAGATCAAATAATTTAAAATTTTTAATTGATAAAATAATAATTTTTTTAATATGATCAACCAAATAAAATATTTATTTTTTATATTTTTTTCTCTAATATTTACCGCGCATCACGCGGGGACGTACACTAGTATAACTAAAAAGTGAAAAAGTGAGATGAAAAAAAGTATTTAAATGTTTTCACTATTTGAAAATTTTATGGCAAAATAATATTTTTTGAATAAAGTGAAATTAATTTTTCGAAAAATAGTGAAAAATTCTTATGGCTAAACGGGCTCTAAGATAACATTTGACCATAGTTTTTGAATCAGATTTTGAAAATTTATGTTCAAATATTTTCTTAACCGTAGATTTTGGGTTAAATTTTGAAAATTCGTCTTCAAAAAAATTTCAATTTCCAAAAATTGATGGGTTCTTGGGGATCACTCACAAAACTTTAATTTTTTTGCAAGTAAAATGCATGTCCAAACGCTACTTCAAGTTTCAAAATCATAACTTCAAAAATTCAAGTTTTCAAGTTTTAAGTTTCAACTTCAAAATATATGACCAAATATGAGCTAAATAGGTGGTTCAAAAATTTTATACCATGGAGAATCTGAATTTCCACCACTAAACCTTTTTTTGGTACCGTAAAAATTTACTCAAACTTGATTTATACACCCAAGGTGGATTCGGTATGAAAGGAAAATATTTTTATGGAAAATAAGTGGTTTCTTACTTATTTTGAGTGGAGTAAAATTGAAATGTGTTGAAATGTCATCTGTAGAATTTGTTTTCCCGACTTCCGTTAGGAAAGTTTTTTTTATTTTTATTTTAAGGAACTTATTTTTCTAGAGAAAATATTTTCCTCCACACCAAACACATTCCAAATTATACTAATTAATTATGATTCAATTAACTATGATTCAATGATAAAAGTATACGTGAAAACTATGCATCATGTGTTCAATGCTGATGTAAGAGAGACACAATTACACGTTGTTTGCCAACACTATTTTTTGTATTTGGTGATTAATAGTGTTAATTTTTTGATCTAAACTTCCTCATGTATGGTTTGATTCAACCGATTAAGTCGATTTTATTAAAGAAAATCTCATAATCGGTTTGGTTAAATCGGTTAAGTCAAATTTTAAAACACCAACCCTAAATTTAGTGTAATAATCTCCTAATCACTTCATTAGAACTCGTAAAATTGCAATTTAACTTTTGACCTCTTAGCTGCTGAACTTTTTTTTATTTTGACGAAAACATAAAATGCTCCTATTTATGATAGCAACAATAAGTAGACATAAATTACTACTCTAGTGCTTCTTCAACAAATCCCAATAAATTAAAATTCCACCACGTCAACAGTCAAGTGTATTAATTAATGATTAGTAATTCACAAACGTAGGATTAAGATAATACTGCTAGGCGAGCTCCAATAACATTGGTAGGATATAAGTCTCACAGAACTAAACCCAATATGTGAGCTAAGAGATGTTTTGCTAGTGTCTCGCTCCGACGCGAGTCCCAAAACTATGTTAAATTAAACTTATGAAACATGTTGATTGTTGAGATGTGGTCACAGTGAAAATTATATTTTTTGCTATTATTATACCCTAAACTTTTTGACAAGTTTAATATTTTCCTTTTTTTACATAAATTATACCATAAATTATCTTTTTTGACAAGTTTAATATACCATAAATTATATTTTTTTTACTATTGTCGCTTAAAAGCAAGTATACAAGAATATATCTAGCCTTTTTCACACACAAAAAAATTTGGGAACAAAAGAAAATAGTTTTTTTTTTAGAATCATTCAATATTAGAAATCCAGTGATCCTACCTTTTTGGATTAAAGTTTTAGTTTCTCAACTGCCAGAGATTTGAACTCGAGTCTCTAGTTCTCTAGTTACAGATGAATGAATATCACAGTCCTTAAATAAGAAATGAATTCTAAATTTAAATTTTATGATTTATGGATTTTAGGACAAGGACCTCAAGTGTTATTGTGTTAGTAACTGAATTTTGAATTTAATCTTTATATATATTTAATAATTTTTTCAATACATTACAAAATTTGAACCAAAATTAGTGATCGTGCAAAAATATTAAATCCTAGTAAAAAGAGAGGAAAACTTGAAAGCAAATTAATACAGTGCAATCACAACAAGATATTTATTCATACAACAAAAGTGGCAAACTTCATTAATTATTTGAATCATGGTTAGAAATTAATTTAAAATCATTAAATATTAGAAATTCAGTGATCCTATTTTTTTGGATTGGAGTTTTTAATTTCTCATTTGCCATAGATTTGAACTCGAGTCTCTAGTTCTTCAGTTACATATGGATGAATATCACAATCATGGATTCAGAATTTGAATTTTATGATTTGTAATTTTTAGGATAAGGAACTCAACACCTCAATCGTTAGTAATTGAGTTTTGAATTTTATTTTTATACATATTAATAAATTTCTCAATATATTACAAAATTTAAATCAGAAGTGCAGAAACCATATATTAATTAAATCTTACTAGTAAAAAGAGAGGACAACTTGAAAGCAAATCAACCGTGCAATTACAAGAAGATATCTATTCATTCATACAAACAAAAGTGGCAAAATAAGATTCACTAATTATTTGAATCATGATTATTAGAGATTAATTTAGAACAATAAATAGCAATAGCAATACCAAAAACTTGAAGGTGGGTGCTTGGATCAATGTTGAGGAGGTTCAACAAAGACGTTAACATTGATAACAGATCCATCTTTAATATTGTAAGCAGATAATAAATCTTCAATATTCTCAATTTTCATAAAATTATGATGTAGAGTCATGTAATCATCATCTCCCCATGCCCATTTGATTATCTTCATTAACCTTCTCACTCCATCGTTTTCTCTCAATTTCGCATAGAACTGAGATGTGGGAGACTCTACCTTTATTCTCATCATTCTTGATTCACCCTCCATTTGTGTATATATATGTATTATAGGAAGACAAAAAAGGTAATTGTTAAAGTAAGAGTTGCACGCCTGTTTTCGAATGTTTATAGAGGCTAATAACTATATAGGTTTTCAACTACGGAAAAGAGGGTATCATAATGTAGACTAAGTCACTAAACTTAGGCCTTATTTGTTTGAAAAGATGTTAAGCTTAATCATTTATATCTCAATCATTAGTATTTTTTAAATATGATTTTTTTTTTTACAATCACTTAATGAGTCAAAATAAATCTGAGTAATTAATCTATAACAAAGTAAATATCATTAGATGTCTATTCAAGTATATTAACAGTTCACCACTACTCCATATACTTCCACCCACCAACCATAACTATCACTGTCGCCAATCACAACCACCTATCACCTACCACCCACAACCATCATCTTTAGCCACACTTAACCACCACGGTCAGCCTTCACCATCAATCATTAACTATCATTTACAATCATCACTATCAATCACCATTGCATTCATTAATTACTATTGATGACCACCATCATTAACCACCTTTATATATCACTAACATCATCATCATTAGCTATCACTAATATCCACTATAATTATCAGTCACTACCATCATTGCTAGTCACTACTGTTAATCACTATACCACTAGCTCCTACTGACAATCACCATCATTAGTCAGCACCATCCTAATCGACATATACAATTACCATCGCTAACCGCCGTAATTTTTTAAAGATATTCATTAATATAATATTAGATTAATTTAGCATTTTATTTAAATTTTATATTTATTAATTTTTAAATAAAGATAAGTTTTACACATTCAAATGTTAAAAAAGAAACAATTTTAATTATTTAATATTTAAATATTAATATTTTGCAACTCGCCTGCATGAAGCTGGAATCTCTAGTAACCGTTGGTCAGCCATACGACGATGAATTCGTTCCTAGGCCTTGTACATATCAACCGTCATACTATGAGAGCTGGCAATGCCCGAAGTCGTTACCTTAACAACAAGAGAGGAATGTTGAAGGCAGATCTCTAGCAGTGTTTTAAAAGGCGGGGGCGTGAGGCGAGGCGGTTTACCTGTTACGGGGCGAGGCATAAGCCACGAGGCGATGGGGCGTAAGTCCCATGATCCTTTAATTTTTAATATTTTATAAATTTTATATAACTAAAATAAATATTTTTAAAATAAATAAATCACCAAAAAAAGGTAAAACTACATAAAAATTATTAAAAAATTAAAAATTAGAGGAAGATATATCTAAAACCGCTTCAGCTAAAAAAACTAACCAAAACAACACAATACATTCAATATATAAAGTCAACTTTTCATATAATAAATCATTATATGTCCTCAAAAATATAAGTTTGTCAAAAACAAAGTACATTATAAGTAAATATTAAATATGCTTCTGAAAGTTTGAGTTTTAAGTTTTCTACTTTTATTTTATTTTTGAGTATTTAAGTATTATTTAAGTTTAACAATTAAATATTTTAGTAATTAGACTTAAATTAGGGACTTAATAGCAAAAAAATATTTTAATTAATAATAATTTTCAGGGCTTAAGCCTAAGGGCGTTCGCCTCAGCATTCGCCTCACGCTTAGGCGAACGCCCCAAATTGTGAGGCGTACGCCTTTCAATACTTTCGCCTCCCCTCAACGCCTCGGTGCGTTTTAGCTATGCCTCGCCCCGGGGCTTGCCCCAGGGCTCGCCCCGCGATCGCCTTTTAAAACACTGATCTCTAGTGACTAGAGTGCAGTCATAACAAGTAGTCATACCTCCTTTGAGAGATAATGCTTGTTGGGTATTTTTGTTTGACATTCTTTCCACCCCATATTCAATGTGTATTCAAATTCAAACATTTAAATCTTAATGCACATCTTAATATTCTGATGTGTATTCCAATTCAAACGTCTTGATATTTTTAATACAAATAAATGAGACCTTATTTTATTAGTTATGGTAACTTTATTCCTACCCATGATATTTATAACTTTGTAATAATGTTTACATGAATACCCACGAGTATGTGAAATATTAGTCGTACACATACTTTTTGTATGATTTGTCAGATCATTTTGAGTATTCAAATCATTTTTATTTAAACGACAGTTTTCGTAGGTTTATGTTTTATGACTTGCAGGGACAAATGCACATGTTGTGAGGGACTCATATGCATTCCGGAGAGGAAAACCAAAAATAGAAAGTTGAAAATATAAGTGTTGATCAAAGTCAACATTTGGGGTTAACAGACTCGAAATTGATGTTTGAAAGCTTATATAAGTTCGCATGGTATTTTGGGACTTAATTGGATAGTTTTGGCAGGTCCCGATGGGTTTGAGAGTGATTCAGACGCTTAAGTCCGAAACTAGTGATTTTGAAGATTACGAGTGGTCCACGATCAGATATTGAGTAAAATGAATTCAAATTTATAAATCGATGGTTACAACAAGTTCATATGATGATTTTGGACTTGTCCATAGATTTTGCTAGATTCTGATGAGTTTCAGACTTATTTTGGTTGTGTTGCATTGGTATTAGATATTTGAACGTCGTTTTGAGGATAAACGTACCACACAAAGAAAATGAGCTATAGATTTTATTTTTATTGAAAAATTAGATCCATATCGTCATTTCAAAATCATCACAATAGGAATTTTCAAATTCTAAGATAGTACAAGAGTTACGACCTTTCTAGCATATAATATGTTACATATTTTCTAACGTCTGATGTGCCTCATTATCGCGCCAGCACGATTTTGTTCGCGCAAGAGCAAGGCACATCAGGAGCACACGGTTGTACATAAGAGTTGATAGGGTATAATATGGGTACTTGATTACCTTCAAAGTATAAAATATGTTGTACTCTTTTATAACGAATTTCCTTAAGTACTAGAGATATTGCGATGCTAGCTGGATGGCTAGTATTTTACTGATAATAAGCCAATGTTTTGGATGAACTTTCACTTTAGATGGATGAACAATTTTGTGAACTTCTAAACAACATACATGTATTACTCATTACATAATGAAATTCAAGTTAACTGCATTAGCAACCGTAGGAACTGAGGCAAACTGATTGAAAAATTTATTGTTAGATATATAGTTGTGACTGTTGGGATATATACTATTGATCATGATATATATATTATTGATCATGTGTTTGGATATAGTAGTTATTATAGAATAATTATTAAATCAATTTTAATAAAAGATTTAATAGATCATGTATTCGTTTATGTGACCGTTTACTTATATAGTAGATGATTTAGTGTATAGAGTTTTAGCTTATACACAGAGGATTAAATCATCGGTTCTTATAAGTATAAAGATTTTTGTTCACAATCTAGGATGGAAATTGGACAAGCCATCGGTATGATTGTAGCACAAAATTAAATGTAATTTATCTTGATTATGGGAACGGTGTAGTTCCGACTTCTTGTGCTAGTACATTTTGTATGTATTGAACGGGATCGAGCAGAGATAGATGTTTTAGACTGACTGGCAAAAACATATTCTCTAAACTATTAAATGTACTTATATTCTCAATCTTGATATAACTATTATGAGCTGTATATATTAATTATCATTTTGATTTATTAAAAGGTGAGATCCTGAGATGGGTCAATATGCCTAGTAGATTGGATGATAATAATATATATTGGTGAAATAATAAGTTAGTTGATAGAATCCATGTCTCGGTATAGAGATTGATGATATGCCTCTTTGAGAAGCTTATAAGTTTTTACTGTGTCAAATCTTGCAAATGAATTTTATGAATCCGACACATGAAGTAAGTTAAGCACCGCTCAAAAGGAAATTAATCATTAGATTAAATTCGTCAGTAATTTAATTTATTGATTAGTATCTGTAATCTTAACATGGAGAATTACATTTATTGATTAGTATCTGTAATCTTAACATGGGGAATTACATAAGTGTTTAATGGGGAATTTCACAATATAAATAGAGGAGTGCAATTACGAATTTCTAGTGGAATGATTTGTAATTTATTATGGTAAGAATAATTCAAATCAGAATTTTGAATTATTTCCATAATAGGGAGCCTCAGTAACTAATTTCGTGGTCTCTGCAGTGCCCATATTTAACTAGAACTCAGAATCCTATTTTCTAGGGAAAAGGGAAGAAAACAGGCGTTTATTTTCTTGTTAGAAAACAAACGGGTTTTTGTTCTCCTTTTTGGACTAGGAAAAGTATCTCTATAAGTAGGGATTCTCCTAACCTAGAAAGTCGATCAGTTTTCTATGCGATACTTGCCCACCCAAGTATTGAGAGAGTTCGGCTGTGAATTTGGGATCACTGCAGAAGACTGCGGAATCGGAGTCGGACCTGCAGACTTGCTTGATGATGTGTTCACGCTTCAAGAGGTATTTATCGAATTAAATTTCAGCAAGTTTATGTGATCTAGCATAATCATATGTGTTCTAGCATAAACTATGTGTTATCTATTATTCATGTAAGCAGTATATTTCTGGAATGCTTCCGCTGTGCATATGTTTTCCAACAATGACCACAATAAGAGCCGCTTGTACTATTATTTTATGATAATGAAGTAACTATGTCTAAAATATTTATCAAAAGATACAATAAAAATCTAGATATATTTCCTTGAGACACAAGTATATAAGATAAAGAGAAAGTCATGAGAAGTAAAAAAATTTAGAGAGAGAGGGTCCAACTTCTCTCTAGAAATATTATTACCGTTGTACGTGTCTATTGGCTAATGGCTCTACTGGCTAGCTCCTCCCCTGTTCTGCTCGATGGAACCGCCGGACAGCTCTGGTCCGGCGACGACGGAAGGGACAACAAGCAACCCAGCTGGGGCAAGCAACATCAAAAATAAGCCTCAGGTAAAACCTTCTTATGCTAATAAACTAGCATCTGCGCCTGGGACCTCTACTCCATCGACTGCCAATGAATCAATCTTGGCAAGGCATACGACGCATAATGGGATGCCGGTTGTGATATTTAAGTCTAAGGACTATTATGGCATCATGGACGACGAATGCAAAAGAACAATTGTGGGGAATTTTTTGAAACTTAGGCCCCAAATTGAAAAAATCAGATCAAAGTTCAAAGAGGTGATTACGCTCAAAGGATCTGTGAAAATTGGGGTATATGACAATTATAATGTGTTCATTGACTGCTCAAACGACGAAGATTTCAAATCGATTTGGTTTCGAAGGGTGATTGAGATTGAAGGTGCCCAGATGTGGTTACAAAATTGGACACCCGACTTCAAACCGAAGGAAGACATTCCAATTGTACCGGTATGGGTTCTATTACTTGAACTACCTTTTCATATGCATAGTTGGCACTACGTTAAACAAATATTGAGCTCGGTAGGTACTCCTCTGTCTTTAGACGCTGCTACGAAGAGTAAAACTAGGCCAAGTATAGCCAAGGTGAGGGTGGAAATTGATCTGTTAAAGCCTAGAACTAACGAAGTTTGGGTGGGCTTAGAGGATGAGGAATCACCCCTAAAGGGTTTCACCCAAAAATTGGAATACAAAAATATTCCTAAATATTGTAGGCACTGTAAAAAGCTTGGTTACTCCCAGGCTAATTGTTGGATTTTGGAGAGGAAAAAGGCTAAAGAAGCCCAGGAAAATGAAGCCAAAAATGACAAATCAAAGGATGTGGTTACTAGTGATACTGAAGACTAGGATCATACACCAATTGCTAATGAACCAGCAGAGACAGCCGGAGGCAAAGCACAAGAAAAGAAGGAGAAAAAAAAGAGAAAGAACAGGAACAAGGAGAAGGAAACTGTAACGACCGGGTCCGTCGTTATGGGTAGTCCAATCGTACCAAGTGTTAGAGTTAGAAAACTCCGGATTAGGGAGTTTGAAATTCTGGGCTAGGCTAGCCTCAGCCGGTTTTGGAGCGAGGTAGAGTCTAGGGAAATCCGGGTAAGGATGGGTTTAGGTGTCTTGTGTTAAGCTAGTTTTCTGCGTAGCCAAGACATAAAAGAGTCCGGGGGACTTTTCAGAATCGCATTTGGGTTAGTAGAACTCCCGAAATCGCATTTGACGTGAAAGGGTTGCTTCAGGTCATCGGGAGAAGCAAGTGTGTTGCGAAATGGTCAAAATTGGTAGATTTCCAGACCTTTTGTCCGTGACAAGCGCAGTCAGGCGCGATAGCGGCCACCGCTATAGCGGTGGAAATTACTGCTATAACAGCGGTCAAGGGGTGGTCAACCCATTTAAGGCCGCTATAGCGGCAGCCTACCGTTATAGCGGGACCGCTATAGCAGAGCGGGGACCGCTATAGCGGGCTGATGAGGTTTTAATGCAGAAACATTCCCCAAAGCTTCAGATTTTTACAAGTTCGTTTTGGGAGAAGGGCTAGGTGATTTCCAAGCGTTTTTCTTTCTTTTTCCATCAAAATTCGTCCCTAAGGTAAGGTTTTTGTTTTCCAATCTTTGTATTACGTTTCCTATGTGGTGGAATTGCTAGGAGGGAATTTGGGGAAGGTTAGAATAACCTAGGGATGGTGGAATTTGGGGAAGGAATGGGATTCTAAGCATGTGAGTTCTTGGGTATGGATTAAAGTACATTATTATGATCATAGGTTGTTTAATTCTTGGTTTTATCCGTAAAAAATGATAGAACTAGGAGAATTAATGGTGGAAAAGCCCAGAAAAAGGGTGGGATGATCATGGGTGGCCTGGGTTTGGGGATTTGGTATAATTCGGGTAATGTGCAGGCCTTGTGTGTTAATTGTATGTACTGTATGTTATTTTTAGACCAAGAACGACAAAAGGAATTCTGGTATAAAGGACGTGAAACTACGAATTCGGGCCTGCACGACAGCCAGGAATGCCTCCATGGAGCCAGAAATGCACGGTTGCAGCTGCTCGGCATCCAGGTAGGCTAGGTTTCATGAGTAGTTAGACCTGTTTACTTTTCGTACTTGTTGTATAGTAAAAACGGAGAATCCATGTTTTAGGCCTCTGGGTACGGAGTCAGGCGGATTCAAGATTGGTTGTGTTGTTTCTAGGATGTATGGAATGCCTGGTCTTGTAAATGGTGTTAGGTTTTCAACTTATTCATATTGTCGTGATAAAATGATGGGTTGAGGGACTAGCGTGTCGGAAAGTTTCAGGGAATCGGGAAAGTGCTTGGGAGCACGGGAAACGGGAATAGAAAGCTCCTAGGTGGGGTTTCAGGAATGTTTATCGCTTGAAGCTTAGCGGTGGTCTTGCTAAGGTTAGAAAAGGGAAGCGTGTCGCATGCTTGAATGTTTATCAAATAAAAAGGGTGAACCGGGGAATAGTCTTCGGACGGGAATTGATGGTTCGTAGTTGTACCCAGAAAGGGGTAGGTGATGGCTTATGATTTCCTGTGAATGTTGTATATTCATGTACTCATGTCTAAGTGATTGTATGCTTTACATTGCTTAGGAAAATTGTGTGGAATGTCTAGGTTCCTGTTTACAGTCTGTGTTGAACGGTGTTTACTTGTTGGTTTTACAAGTTGTGTGTGTTCATCTATTGACTGTGGTTATTAACATTCGGTTGGCTCAGGTACCACACCTGGTACTGGTTACTATACGTTAGCTCAGGTACCACGCCTGGTACAGGTTACTATTCAGTTGGCTCAGGTACCACGCCTGGTACAGATTACTATTCGATTAGCTCGGGTACCACGCCTGGTACATGTTACTATTCGGTTGGCTCGGGTACCATTCCTGGTACGGGTTTACTTTATTGCATATTGCATTGTGATTATTGTATTGAATTGACTTATATTAGTTCCGTGAGTGGACCGGGTTATTTTGCTGAGTGTAATAACTGTTATTGGTTCCGTGAGTAGATCGGGCTATCTCATTGAAAATGTAATGATTGTTGGTGTTCCTTGAGTGACCAAAAATCCTGTTATATCTATTAAGTGGGTCTTGGTGTAGGCCAGGTTGTTATAACATATTATTAGTTTGGTCTTGGTGTAGGCCGGGGTGTTATGACATATTATTTGTTTGGTCTTGGTGTAGGCCGGGGTGTTATGACATATTATTTGTTTGGTCTTAGTGTAGGCCAGGTTGTTATAGCATATTATTGGGTTTGGTCTTGGTGTAGGCTGGGTTGCTATGTTATATTATTAGTCTGGCCTTGATGTAGGCAGGGTTGCTATGTTAGAGTATTGAGTTTGGTCTTGGTGTAGGTCGGGTTGCTATATATATTATTGGTTCAGTCTTGGTGTAGGTCGGGTTGCTATATATATTATTGGTTCAGTCTTGGTGTAGGCCAGGTTGTTGTAGTATATCGTGAGTTGGTCTTGGTGTAGGCCGGGTTGCTATATTATGTTATTAGTTGGTCTTGGGGTAGACCGGGTTTGTCATGTTAACACTAGATGTGTGAGGGGGGTCCGAGTGGGTCCGGACTATTTAAAAGAGGTTATATGCTCATAAATCAATGTCATTAAGTGTAATAATGGCGGTCATGAATTAATTGTGTTAATAAGCATAAGGATGGGTCTTGGGGTAGACCGGGTAGCCTGTTGAACACTTAGGTATGGCTGGAGGATCCTTGGAGGGTCCGGGTTTTGGGATGAGAAAGGGATTTAGATAAGACTCTGTTGTTGTCATTGAATGGGTCCATGGTTGCTAGGTGAGTTGCATGTGGTTGGTAAATATAGAGGATGAAGAAAAGTTTGGGCGTGGTTATTGGTTAATATAACCAGGTCTTAAAGTTGTCCTAGAGGTCCGGGAAAGTCTGGAAAATGGTAGGTAATACTTGGGTATAATAGCGGTTTGGTTGGGCAGCTAGCCGGGTCAAGTCTGAATATTTAGTCAAGGTTAAATGTGACTTGGAAAGTCTACGTGTCAAGGTGACCTGGGAAGTGTACGTAATAAGGTGACTTGGGAAGTCTAGGTGACAAGGTGACTTGGAAAGTCCTAGATGTCAGGGTCAAGGTTAAAGGTGAAGGAGAGAGCTATAATGTTTATTTCATGTCTTTCCCTGCTTTCTTATATGATGGTAGGAATGAATTCGGGTCGACCGATGATGCCCACCAGTACGTGTGTTTGTACTGACTCTACTCTTGCTATACCTTTTTGGTATAGTCTGATTGCAGGTTGGTGATGTTTCATAGGTTCGCGGCGATGAGATCTCCAGCAACTTCTGTCCTCGTTTTCTATGGCGGAAGTTGGGTCTTTTACCTCGTGTGTCATCTTGTAGTAGCTCTTGTACCTATTTAGACTAGATCCTAAGGGAGGGTGTTCTTTTCAAAATGTTGTAAAAGATTTTCCGCAATTTGTTTTGTAGACTATTTTCTGAACTGGATTTTTGTAAAGGAAGGATTTTCTGTTATGTATAAAAGGGGATTGAGTTAACGTTTTACTTTTAATTTTGCATGTTACCTGTTGGACAGGGGGTGAGGGTTCGTCTATCTAGGTGATTAGAGTAGGCACCCGCACGACCCGGTGTGTTGGGTCGTGATAGATGGTATCAGAGCGTAGGTTACCGGTCTCCCAGTACAAGAGCAAAATGTCGAATAGAGTCCCTGGGATTGATGTGTAGACGTCCACATCTAATCCTAGGGAAGCTATGAAGCATTCTAGGAAACATCTCTTTTCTTTCATTCCTTTTCGTGCGGTTTCGTTACTTGCTTGTATGGGTTGAGTCCAATTGGTATCTCTCGATTCCAATTGGTATCTCAACAAGGTGAAGGATGTCATTGGACTTCGAGTACGACAAACAAGTAAGAAGGATTGGAACCGAGAAAGTTCCAATTGGTATCTGGCCGGGGAGGCTATGTAAAGGTATGGATGGGTCGGCTAATGGTCATCATGAGGCGAATAAAAAGTAACGAAACTAATTTGGTTGACTGTTTAAGCTTGAATCTTGAGGTTGTGCTTATGTGCATTGATGTTGATTGAATGACTGCAAATGTGTGGTGTGCAATTATTTGATTTGCTGTGAATGTCTTGGTCCGGGAGGAGTCATAACTTGAATTGGTGTGCTTTGGTTGATAATTACTTTTTGTGTACTTAAAATTGGTAGTAAAGTGGTGTCACTTTTCAGAATCGGGCTTGCCATTGGTAAAAATGGTAAGGGGACAAGGCTTACGACTGTAGGAAAACTCCGGTTTCAGGACAGTCGGGATTGGTTAGGAACCATGGGAGAAAAGGGCTATCATTGCTTGATGGCTGCGGTAAGGAAAATTTAGTTCCAGCTTTGGAAACTGTGATTATTTTAAATAATAAATTGTGATATGCCTTAATTGAAATTGTTTGCATTACGTTCGGGTATAGTCTTACCATTTATATAGATGGTAAGGGAACAAAAAGGGATTGTCCATGTAAGGAAGCTCCAGTTTTAGGACAATGGGGACTTGGTTGGGAACCAAGGGAACAAGGAAGTCATTAGGATGTAATGGCGGGCAGATATTGTCGGGAAGCACATGTTGTTGTGATTTATTTTATTTCATGAGGTATCATATTGATTTGCGATGCGATAATGCCAGGAATGGTCTTGAGGGTGATTTAAGACCATGGTGGGATTTACAGGTTTAGACAGTGGTAGCTGGGAAGGGAATGAGTGCTTTTAGCTGGAAATAAATTTCATGTGCGGTTACTGTTGGGACCGCTATAGCGGGATTTTTACTGCTACCGCGGAAGGGCGCGGGGTAGAATGCCTGCCCTGCTTTCCCTGGATTTTCATGTCATTCCCGAGGCATCTAAGGGAAATGGTTACGTTATGAGCTGCTATGTGAAATAAGGAAATAGTCTATAGGACTAATATAGTATGCATATAAGGCATTTGGCCTGAAATTTAGCATTCATGCGCGATAAAAAGGAAAGGGTAGACATGATAGTCTGGGGTAATGGTGAGTTTGTGATTGACCATTGGTGGGTATAGTCACCCAGGTAGAATTTGGTAAGATGACCCGTAATTGACTGAGTAGTGTTGGACACTATTCATAGGCTATGAGGGTGATTATTGACCGGTTTATTGTTGATGATCCTTAGTGGTAGGGTCAATCGAAAGAATGGGGTTATTAAAATGGATTCTTTAGCATTTTGTCTCTCTTTTTTACCATGATAATACCCAGTGTTACTGCTTTTTGAGAGGTAGGGGTGTACCAATTTTAGCCTCGGCTAGGGTGTAAGTGCCCAGGTAGAGTTCCCCCTAAGGTGAGAGTTGACAAAATCTTAGGTTAGGATGGAGTTTGGGTTTGTAGAACTCCAAGTATAGTGGGAAATGGGTCGCCGTGGTGGGATCTAGTTCCCTTGGCATGGAAATTGTTTGGGTTAGTTCATTGAGTTTCTTCTGCTCCGGTGTTTCGATGAGGCTCCGGATTTCTTGGACCCTCGGGGAGGGGTAATCTAGTTGCCCTATGCAGCTCGAAGGAAGGAATTCCTTGATAGAGCGGAGGTGCGTTAAATTTTTGGCTGAGTTGGGTATACCAAGGGATTGGGAGGTTTTCGATGGTTTGCGTAAGGTTTTATTTACGCTGTCATGGTAAAGCAATAAGATTGAGGGATGGGTTTGTTCTCTCCCTCCGCCGTAGAGAATCGTTCGGGGGTGAACGATGGGTAAATTGGTATCTGTTGTAACGATCAGGTCCATTGTTACGGGTAGTCCAATCGTGCCAAGTGTTAGAGTTAGAAAACTCCGAGTTTGGGAGTTTGAAATTCTGGGCTAGGCTAGCCTCGGCTGGTTTTGGAGCAAGGTAGAGTCTAGGAAAATCCGGGTAAGGATGGTTTTAGGTGTCTTGTGTTAAGCTAGTTTTCCGCGTAGCCAAGACATAAAGGAGTTTGGGGTACTTTTCGGAATCGCATTTGGGTTAGTAGAACTCCCGGAATCGCGTTTGACGTGAAAGGGTTGCTTCAGGTCATCGGGAGAAGCAAGTGTGTTGCAAAATGGCTAAAACTGACAGATTTCCAGACATTCTGTCCGTGACAAGTACGGTCAGGCGTGATAGCGGCCACCACTATAGCGATGAAAATTACCGCTATAGCGGCGGTCAAGGGGCGGTCAACCCACTTAAGACCGCTATAGCGGTAGCCTACCGCTATAGCGGGACCGCTATAGTGAAGCGGGGACCGCTATAGCGGGCCAATGAGGATTTAATGCAGAAACATTCCCCAAAGCTTCAGATTTTCACAAGTTTGTTTTGGGAAAAGGGCTAGGCGATTTCCAGGCGTTTTTCTTCCTTTTTCTGTCAAAATTTGTCCCTAAGGTAAGGTTTTCTTTCCCCAATCTTTGTATTACATTTCCTATGCGGTAGAATTGCTAGGAGGGAATTTGGGGAAGGTAAGAATAACCTAGGGATGGTGAAATTTGGGGAAGGAAGGGGATTCCAAGCATGTGAGTTCTTGGGTATGGATTAAAGTATATTATTATGATCATAGGTTGTTTAATTCCCTGTTTTATCCATAAAAAATGATAGAACTAGGAGAATTAATGGTGGAAAAGCCCAGAAAAAGAGTGGGATAATCATGGGTGGCCTAGAGTTTGGGGATTTGGTATAATCCGGATAATGTGCAGGCCTTGTGTGTTAATTGTATGTATTGTGTGTTATTTTTAGACCAAGAATGAGAAAGGAATTCCAGTATAAAGGACGCGAAACCACGGATTAGGGCCTGCAGGACCGCCAGGAATGCCTTCACGAAGCTAGAAATGCACGGTTGCAGCTGCTCAGCATCCAGGTAGGCTAGGTTTCATGAGTAGTTAGACCTGTTTACTTTTTGTACTTGTTGTATAGTAGAAACGGAGATACCATATTTTAGGCCTCCGGGTACGGAGTCTGGCGAATTCGGGATTGGTTGTGTTGTTTCTAAGATGTACGGAATGGCTGGTCTTATGAATGGTATTATGTGCTCAACTTATTTATATTGTCGTGATAAAATGATGGGTTGAGGGACTAGCGTGTCGGAAAGGTTCGGGGAATCGGAAAAGTGCTTGGGAGCACGGGAAACGGGAAACGGGAATAGGAAGCTCCTAGGTGGGGTTTCAGGAATGTTTATCGCTTGAGGCTTAGCGGTGGTCTTGCTAAGGTTAGAAAAGGGAAGCGTGTCGCATGCTTGAATGTTTATCAAATAAAAAGGGTGAACCGGGGAATAGTCTTCAGACGGGAATTGATGGTTCGTAGTTGTACCCAGAAAGGGGTAGGTGATGACTTATGATTTTCCTATGAATGTTGTATATTCATGTACTCATGTCTAAGTGATTGTATGCTTTACATTGCTTTAGAAAGTTGTGTGGAATTTCTAGGTTCGTGTTTACAGTCTGTGTTGAACGGTGTTTACTATTTGGTTTTACAAGTTGTGTGTGTTCATCTATTGACTGTGGTTATTGACATTCGGTTGGCTCGGGTACCACGCCTGGTACAGGTTACTTTATGGTTGGCTCAGGTACCACGCCTGGTACAGGTTACTATTCGGTTGGCTCGAGTACCATGCCTGGTACAAATTACTATTCGGTTGGCTCGGGTACCACGCCTGGTACAGGTTACTATTTAGTTGGCTCGGGTACCACGCCTGGTACGGGTTTACTTTATTGCATATTGAATTGAGATTATTGTATTGCATTGACTGATATTGGTTCCGTGAGTGGATCGGGTTATTTTGCTGAGTGTAATAACTGTTATTGGTTCTGTGAGTGGACCGGGCTGTCTCATTGAAAATGTAATGATTGTAGGTGGTCCTTGAGTGACCAGAAATCCTGTTATATCTATTGAGTGGGTCTTCGTGTAGGCCGAGTTGTTATAACATATTATTAGTTTGGTCTTGGTGTAGGCCGGGGTGTTATAACATATTATTGGGTTTGGGTTTGGTGTAGGCCGGGTTGTTATATCATATTATTGGGTTTGGTCTTGGTGTAGGCCAGGTTGATATGTTATATTATTAGTCTGGCCTTGGTGTAGGCAGGGTTTCTATGTTATAGTATTGAGTTTGATCTTGGTGTAGGCCGGGTTGCTATACATATTATTGGTTCGGTCTTGGTGTAGGCCGGGTTGCTATATTATGTTATTAGTTGGTCTTGGGGTAGACCGGGTTTGTTATGTTAACACTAGATGTGTGAGGGGGTTCCGAGTGGGTCCAGACTATTTAAAAGAGGTTATATGCTCATAAATCAATGTCATTAAGTGTAATAATGGCGGTCATGAATTAATTGTGTTAATAAGCATAAGGATGGGTCTTGGGGTAGACCGGGTAGCCTGTTGAACACTTAGGTATGGCTGGAGGATCCTTGGAGGGTCCGGGTTTTGGGATGAGAAAGAGATTTAGATATAACTCTATTGTTGTCATTGAATGGGTCCATGGTTGCTAGGTGAGTTGCATGTGGTTGGTAAATATTGAGGAAGACGGAGAGTCTGGGCGTGGTTATTGGTTAATATAACCAGGTGGTAAAGCTGTCCTAGAGGTCTGGGAAAGTCTGGAAAATGGTAGGTAATACTTGGGTATAATAGCGGTTTGGTTGGGCAGCTAGCCCGGTCAAGTCTGAATATTTAGTCAAGGTAGTTGACTGGGGTAAAGGTTAAATGTGACTTGGGAAGTCTACGTGTCAAGGTGACCTGGGAAGTCTACGTGATAAGGTGACTTGGGAAGTCTAGGTGACAAGGTGACTTGGGAAGTCCTAGATGTCAGGGTCAAGGTTAAATGTGAAGGAGGGAGCTATAATGTTTATTTCATGTCTTTCCCTGCTTTCTTATATGATGGTAGGAATAGATTCAGGTCGACCGATGATGCCTACCAGTACGTGTGTTATACTGACTCTACTCTTGCTATATTGTTTTGGTATAGTCTTGTTGCAGGTTGGTGATGTTTCATAGGTTTGCGACGATGAGATCTCCAGCAACTTCTGTCCTTATTTTCTATGGCGGAAGTTGGGTCTTTTACCTCTTGTGTCATCTTGTAGTAGCTCGTGTACCTGTTTAGACTAGATCCTAGGAGAGGGTGTTCTTTTCAAAATGTTTTAAAAGATTTTCCGCAATTTGTTTTGTAGACTATTTTTTGAATCGGATTTTTGTAAAGGAAGGATTTTCTGTTATGTATAAAAGGGGCTTGAGTTAACGTTTTACTTTTAATTCCGCATGTTACCTGTTGGACAGGGGGTGAGGGTTCATCTATCTAGGTGATTAGAGTAGGCGCCCGCACGACCTGGTGGGTTGGGTCGTGATAGAAACATTGGAGATGGAAAATGTAGATGTCGTGGATATCAATAATGGATTGACCAGCAACAATGAAATGAGCATGGACAAAGTAGAGGATAGCAAAAATCTGATCACCAAAGGTAATGACAGACGTAGCAAACTCGCGAGAATTATTGAAAAGAATAAGAAGAAAAAGAAAGCTAAGAAGGCTCGCATGAAAAAAACTATTTTTACTGTCAAAATCAATAAATCGCAGCAAGGGGAAAGTTTAGAGAACCACAACAAAACTCAGAGGGAACGGAGCAAAGGATCTTACAACTCTCATGATAATCAAAGCATCAACAGGGAAGATACCCCGTGCAATCAAGAAACTGGGAACATTGAGACCCAAAAGCAACAAGAAAATACCAAAAAAAGGAATGATCCTGCTAACACAAATACTATTGATATGCAACAAACCAAGAGTATATACAATAATGATGAACCCGGAGTTACTAGTGGTACTCAAGGAAGCAGCAACAAAAAGGGCGAGGGATCAGTTTTGAAGTCCTCCAGCCTTGACACAACTATAAAAAATCATAAAGGAATTGACTTGGTGGTTGACCTGAATATAAATCAAGCCAGAACAGATGATCTTCACGAGTTGGAAGAAATGGATGATCTGAATGGAGATACCGAGAACAGTTTAATTGAAGTTAACTCTGAAAGGGGAAACTTCTCACTATCAGAGGAAGAACAAGAAGAATCTGACGAACCTGGCAGGGATCATAGGCAAGAAGTCATATAGAAAAGAGGTTTGTCTCCTATTAAAAGAGGCAGAAATAGGAACAGAAGGCGGGAAAAAAATCAGAGATAAGACCAACCCTTCTAACAAGGGAAGGATACAAAACAACACCACCTCATCACATCAATGATCAGTGCCCTCTTTTGGAACATTAGGGGAATGAGATCAAAAAAAGCTATTCACAAGCTGAAAGGCTTGATCAAGATGAATAATATTCAATATGGTTGAACCATTTGTTAGTAAAAACAAAATTGATGGGTACAAAAGATTTTTGGGGTTCCAAAATTGTCTGAGCAATGAGATAGGGAAAATTTGGTGCTTTTGGAGTATGAATTTCCAAGCTACTGTAATTTCCAATGAAGACCAATAAATTACTCTTTACATGGATGACGGCTCCGGCACCAATGGTGCTTATATCACAGCTGTGTATGCCAAATGTAATACTTCTGAGAGAAATGAGCTATGGAACAATCTTTCGAGCCTGTCACCTTCGATCCAAGACCCTTGGTGCGTAGGAGGGGATTTTAATGTTATATTGGAATCCTCTGAGAAAGTTGGAGGAAAACCTCACAGTGCTCATAAGAGTATAGACTTTGCAGCTTGTATGAACAGATGTGGGTTGGAAGATTCTGGGTATATTGGTTCCAACTATACTTGGTGCAATAACAGAAGACTGAGTAAAAGAATATGGGAGAGATTGGACAGGGTGATCATCAATGATAACTGGCTCCACAGATTTCACAATGTTACTGTCAGACATCTCAACAGAACATGTTCTGACCATAGACAACTTCTCTTGAAATGTTTTGATAGTGATAATAATGTTATCAAATACTTTAGGTTCCTCCATTTTTGGGTAGACCAGGCTGACTTCTTAATGTGGTTAAGGAGAACTGAGATACTCAGATTAGGGGCAACCCAATGTGGATTTTGCAACAAAAGCTCAAAAGGTTAGGTAGAAGACTCAGCTACTGGTCTAAGGAAGAGATCAGAAATATTTTCTATAAAGTTGAGGAATGGGAGGCTACGGTGCAGAGCTTGGAAGATGTAGATGCTTTGGTCCAAACTGAACAATCTAAAACTGATCTTAATAAAGGCCAGGCTGAATATGTGAACTGGATGGCAATGCAGGATGCCCTTTTGCAATAAAAAGCTAAGGTTAAGTGGTATGAAGAAGGTGACAACAATACTAGATACTTTCACAATGTTATAAAGGATAGGAGAAGAAGGCTTAAATTGCACAGGATCAAAAACAGCAAAGGAAAATGGTTGCGATTGGAAGAGAAGATCTCAAAATCAGCAGTCAGACATTTTAGAAGGTTATTTAACTTGCCTGAAACTATGGTGGATAAGGGTATGCTCGCTTGCATCCCTAAATCCATCACTGATGAAGAGAATAATTTCCTTGCTGAGATGCCAATGAGGAGGAGATTAAAAATGCAATCTTTGACATGAGCCCTACTAGTAGTGCTGGACCAGACGGTTTCACAGGTATGTTTTATCA
This sequence comes from Jaltomata sinuosa, assembly GCA_003996215.1. Classification (NCBI taxonomy): domain Eukaryota; kingdom Viridiplantae; phylum Streptophyta; class Magnoliopsida; order Solanales; family Solanaceae; genus Jaltomata; species Jaltomata sinuosa. The sequence goes on along the minus strand of QJPP01000311.1, from coordinate 737,668 downwards.
TAAATGTTGGGATATCATTAAGCTTGATGTGATTAATTTTGTGCAGAGTTTCTTCTCAGGTAATAATCTGACCAAATTTTACTCTCATTCTTGCTTGATTCTGTTACCCAAAGTTACTTCCCCCTCTAATTTTTCTGAATTTTGACCTATTAGTTTAAGCAATTTCTCTAGTAAAATTATTTCCAAGATTTTAGCTAGAAGACTAAACCCTCTTCTTCCCAAACTTATCTCTACTAATCAAAGTGGCTTTGTTAAAGATAGGATTATCACTGATAATATTCTTCTGGCTCAAGAGATTGTTCATGGCATCTCTAAAACCAATAAAAGAGGTAATATTGTTATCAAATTAGATATGACTAAAGCCTATGACAGGTTGTCTTGGAAAAATTTTTGTACTGTTCTTAGAAAATTTGGTTTCTCTGATTGGTGGATTGATATAATTTGGAGGTTGATTTCTCAAGTTTGGTACTCTATTATCATTAATGGTAATAGGGCAGGGTTCTTTTCTTCCTCCCAAGGCTTAAAACAAGGCGATCCTCTCTCTCCTTCTTTATTTATTCTAGGGTCTGAAGTTTTGTCCAAATTGCTGAATAGTCTTTATGATCATCCTCAATTTATACCTTTCTCCATGAATAAGGGTGGCCCTCAAATTAACCATTTGGCATATGCTGATGACATTGTCATTTTCAGTGCTAGTAAGAATAAGGTGATTAAGCTTATATGAATCAGATAAGAACCTATGAAAGAAGTTTTGGGCAAAAGGTCAATGAAGATAAGAATTTCTTTTGTACCTATCATAAGACCTCCCCTACCAGAATTAATAGGATCATTGATAAAACTGGCTTCAGACATAAAGCTTTTTCTTTTACTTACTTGGGTTGTCCTTTATATGCCGAAAGAAAAAAGATTGAATTTTTTGATGAGTTGGTGACTAAGATCACCAAAAAGTTATCAGGTTGGTTTGGGAAGTATCTTTCTTATGAGGGAAAGATGGTTCTTATCAAGAGTGTTCTTCAGGCTATTCCAACTTATACTCTAGCTGCACTCACACCTCCCAAAAGGACCCTTCAACTCATTGAAAAACATTTGGCTAATTTCTTTTGGGGAGAGGATGGTGAAAAGAAGAAGTTTCATTGGAGAGCCTGGGACAAGCTTTGCAATAAAAAGGAAGAAGGAGGAATTGGGATCAAAATGCTCCAGGATATTAGTGATTGTTTTGCTTACAAGAGATGGTGGAATCTTAGGACAAAACCATCACTCTGGGCTTTTTTTGTCATGGCTAAGTACTGTTCCAGGGTCCATCCAGTGGAAAAATCCATCAATGCACCGCAATCTTCTAATTGGAGGAAACTTATGAAGATCAAAGAAAAGGTTGAACAAAATATTATATGGAAAATACATATGGTAGCAGTAACTTTTGGTGGGACAACTGGACTGGGAAAGGTGCTTTAGCCTATTTGTGTCCAAACCAATCTATATATGCTAAGAATAAGGTGCAAGACTACATCGAAAATGGGTGCTGGTTGATAGAGAAACTGAGTGAGGTTATTCCTGAGGACTTGGTATAGAAAATTGCAAAGATTAACATAGGAAACCAATCCAAAAAAAACTTTGCCATTTGGGAACCAGGTGTGGAAGGTGAGTTCACTACAAAAACCGCTTGGAACATTATTAGAGAGTATAAAGAGGAGGAATTCCTAACCAGTCAGGTATGGCACACTAAACTTCCTTTTAAATTCTCTTTCCTTGCATGGAGGATCATTCATAGAAGGCTACCTTTGGATGATGCTCTATGCAAGTTTCATATTAATATGGTTTCTATGTGTGTTTGTTGTCAGCAACCAAAACAGGAAACTCTTCAACACCTCTTCATCCAAGGAGAAATGGCTAGGCATCTATGGTACACCTTTGGAGCCCCTTTAGGGATAAGAGTTGACCACACATGGAGCTTAAGGAGAAATTTGAGGAACTAGTGGAAAACAGAAGGAAAAAACAGTGTTCACAAAATGACCATCCACATCTTACCGGTGATTATATGCTGGGAAATATGGAGATAAAGATGCTCGTGTAGATATGATTCGCAAAAGAAGATTTGGCACAGAGTGATGGAGCATCAAGTATGGTGGAATCTCAAGATGTCTCTTAAACAAGCATTTCCAAGATTGGAATCCGTGGTTAACAATTGGATTAAATTTGGAACTATTTTGGAGAAATTGAGACCGGAGCCTAACTGGAGAATTGTGAAATGGGAAAGTCCTATGCCTAACAAGGTCAAAATCAATATTGATGGTAGCTTCTCCAATAATGGGGTTGGTATTGGGGGCATTGTCAGAGACCATGATGGGCATATGATCATGGCATTCGCAGCTCCAATTGAACGCAACAGCAACAATAGTGCCGAGGCATATGCAGCCAAGTTTGGTATCCAGTGGTGTGTACAAAATGGGTATACCAGTTGTTCACTAGAATTAGATTCTATGATTGTGGCTGATATGTTAAGAAATAAATGCACCAACAACTTGAAGCTTAAGGGTATTATTGAAGATACGGTACAGTTGTTGAATGGCATTGAATGTGATATTAAGCACTACTATAGAGAAGCCAATCAGGTTACAGATGGCCTTGCCAAATATGCAGTTACCATTGAAGAGAGCCAAGTCTTTCGGAACTGGTGGCTAATTCCTAGTAAAGCTAAGGCTGCTTATCATCTCGACAATAATCAGATGCCTAGTGTTAGAATTAGGTATGACAAAGCCAATTTTTTTGTAAGTTAACTCGTTTATATACCGTTATCAGATGCCTAGTGTTCTGGACTACTTTTGCTTGAGTTCCATTGAACTCAATGGTGCATCAGCTTGTAACTTTTTTGTGGAAGAAATAAGATGCACATCCATATATGGATGTAATTTTTTTAAAAAAAGTATATAAGATAACGGATTTCTGAGAAAATTATCACAATTGCGTTTGTGTATACCAGATCTAAGAATAGCCTTGGTGACTCATTTATCAAAGCACTCACAAAGGATATGATGATGAGCAGCACAAATGCTATGGGTCTAATAATTAAATTTGTCACTAGTAACATAAATCTTATCTATCTTATTGCTCAACAATACTAAAGGCTTAAAAGATAACAACTTATCATCGTGACAATTAACAGGTAGAAGACATATAGTACTTGGAGACGCATAAGGTCTATTTTAGGAGAAACACTTTCTAACAAAAAAAAATTCATACTCAAAACCTTAACCCACGACTTCTAATTAACAATATAGTGGAGAGATTCAATTCATCCATCACAATCCTTGTTGATTTATATGCTCTCATATATTGCTGAATGTAGACATTCAAACCTTTGGGACATAATATATGGTTCATAGGCTTTCCTAGAGTTGTAATTGAGTTACTTGACTCCCCGTTCTAATAGGTAACACATCTTTTTTCAGATCTCAAATTATATTTTAAAAGAAAACTTATTTATAAATATATTCATTAAATGAAATAATAATGTATAAAACTTAAATTCATTTTACTTTATATCGTGTATGACATGTTAAGGAGGAAATTATTTCTACTATTCCATTATGTTATTTTCATACTTTCTATTAAAATATTTTCATTCTCAAAATTCGAACTTGACCGAAAATTCCATCTTGGTGGTAGAAACATATCCTTCAATATATGAGTATACCATCCTCTTGGTAAGCAAGTTATTGAATGATTATTGGTGGACTTCTTGATTCTACCTCTCCATCTTTAATGTGATTTTAATTATTGGATATTATATTAAGCCCTCAATTTTGAGAGATTTTGGGTACCGTACTGGAATTCAAATTGTTATTGAAGATAATCTAACATTAATTCTAAATTATCAATAAATACCTAGTGAACTAATAATTTACTTATCATTATATTTTTAAGTGATAATTAATATCATTTTCATTATTATCTATGTAAAACTTGAACTCAATCTAGCACTGAAGTTCTGTAAAGGTCCAGCTATCTATAGTGCCCAATCTTGACCAATTGGCTGTTGCAATAATTACTATTGATGGGAGTATTTGAGAGAAGAAAGTAACACTTCTAATCTTACTTGGTTTGAATCATTTGAGGAAATTTTTGGAAGAAAATCAAAAATTTGGCTATTAATATTAAATAATTTATCAAAGATGGTCACTTGGACCAATTTAAATAACCCAAAATTATTTTAGTTACCTATCAGATTTCTATTTATTTAATTTAAAATATTTTCCTTTTTTAATTATTTAAAACGTTTTTAAGTGATTTTGAAATTCAAAATAGGTTTTTGTTAACTTTCAAAGGTGCATGTTGGTGAGGGTTGAGTCCGTGATTCCAACAGTCTCCTAAAAATATAGTCGTATGAATCAATAGACTTTGTTTTTGTGGAAAATTCGAGTTAATTGTTGAAAGCTCGAATTTCGTTAACTTTGTAAAATTCTGAATTCTGCCACTATTCTTGCAACTAAATGGAAGACTTAAATTTCTTATATATAAAAAGCAGTGATTATACTAGTAAAGTTGGTTTAGTTTATTTCTCGTTTCTGGAATTAACTTTTCTAACACTGGGACATTAAGCATGGCTCATACATGAATGTTAAAACTCACGTATATTGACCTAGATAATTCCTATTGTTGGAGGGATATAAAGTTCGTGATAGAAAGACGATTTTTTTTTGCTGAACGAAATTAATAAATTCTTGGTGATCTTACCTTATAAAGTGAAATAATAGAAAAACAATAATTAAACTTTTCGCCCGATATTATATTTATTAAAATAAACTTCAAAAACAATCCTTTCTGTTGTCCATTATTTTGCTTGCAAAGTAAATATTTCTATTTATCCATCTAAATGTATATATATCCTTCCAAAAGTTTAAAAAAGTAAAGTAGGACAATCAAGTTTTTTTATAATGATATTATTTCTCTAGATATATTTTTATTGCTATAATAAAATACTATTATAGAGAATACATAATATAATATAAAAATATTTTTTTAAAAAAAATTGGCCGTTGTAATTATATTATTGTAGAAATAGTTTTTCACGAAGAATAGAATTTAGCTTGAAGCATGTCAAGTATACTATCCTTAAGGATATTTTTAATTATTCAGGATATCCTCCGAGATTCATAAAATTCTTTCAGGAATTAACTAGGAGCAGAAACAAATTTCAAGAAAGCAAATCCAGTTTATTTGAGATAAAAGATAAGAACCGATCGAGTGGATTTAAGAAAAAGTTATCTCTACCTGCGCTGATCAAAAAAGTTTATATATAGGTATTTTTTCAATTGTTAGTTGACATGTAGTTTGACTGTTAAATATAGATAAATAATAAGTAAATATAAAAAATAATTATGATATTAGATAAGATTTTACAAATCAATAATGGAAATTCCCTTGTAAAATAACATAATCTTTCCAATAATATTAATAGAGAGATGTAATTGTAGTAATAAAAGTAAATGAGCTTTACTTTTTTCTTTCATGTATTTTGGACTTTAGGTAGGTTGAGTGTGAAACGGCCTCATGCAACGTGTCAAAGGTCTTCTATCTTCTCACTTCCCTTCCGGCGACCTTTCTTTATAGAAGAAGACGATCTTTCTATGGATTTATCTGAACTTCCAATTTTCTTTCCCTAATTCAAGTCAAGAGTAAAATAAAATGACTTTAAATTCATCACCTTCTTTTTTGTTATCTCTATGCTTACTCTCCTTAACCACCGCTTTCCATATAATCCAACAACTTACCTCCCCACACCGCTTCACCTCAATATAAAATCCTCTTCATCCGAACCTCATTACACACATAGAGAGAAAAATAATAAAAAAGAAACGTAAACCTTTTGATTAGCTATGTCATCTGTTCAGGAAAACATTGATGTTCCTTCACAAGCTGCTCAAAATGAAGTTGTTGATGCTGATGATGACATGAATAATTCGGTTCAAAAAGATATTAATTCTATTTCTTTCTCATCTTCCATTGGTTTGTTAAGTAATGGAAATGGTGGAGCTGATGAAGACGGTGAAGAAGCAGAGAGCAAGGCGGTCCCTGATGAAGGATCTCTCAGCTCCTTAGCTACATTAGAAGAAGCTCTTCCTTTAAAGTCAGTTTTTTTGTTTTTGTTTTTAGAAACCCCTTCAATTAATTTCCCTTTTGATATATTTTCCTAAATTTTTTTTTTGATTGATTTTAAATAAATGCCATTGCTAATGAGTTTTTCTTTAAATTTGATTTAGACGTTTCATGACGGAGACAAGAATTTTATCAAGGGTTTTATAGCAATTTATAGCAAAACTTTAACCTTATTTTTCTTGTCTCTTTTGTGTCCTTCTTATCAAATTTTCAGTTTCTAGTCAAATTTTATCTGAAAGGATTGAGTGTAATAATTCATTTGTAATTAAGGCTTGTAAAGACAGATTACATTTCTGAAAGGATTGATTGTAATAGTTCATCTCTAATTAAGGCTTGTAAAAGACAGATTACATGGCTCCAAGCTAGCTAAAAGAATTTTAGTAAGTTTGATAACTTTCATATATAATCAAAAGATTTTTTATATCTATAAGAAGAAGTCTAATTTTTGTCATATAATTTTTTGGTGTTTATAATTTTTTTCATTGTTTGTAGGCGAGGATTATCGGCTTTTTATGGTGGAAAGTCAAGGACGTTCTTGAATGTGACTGAAGTGAAAAGTATGGAAGAGGTTGAGAAGGAAGAAAGCCCATTAAATAAAAGGAGACGTTTAACCGTGGCTCAAACGTCCTTATATAAATGGGGTAGCAGCGGTAGCTCATCAAGTTCAATGCCTCAGTTGACATCCGCTGATGCTGAAAGAACACACAATGTTGGGGTTGAACAAGAGTTCAAATCATCCACCAGCAACACAAGTTTGAGCTCCGACAACTCTGCTACCAAGCCATTCATCAACTGACGATAATTTTGCGTGCACCTCAATGTCTAATAGTCGGTCATGCGATTATTGTGTTAAAAAATGCAATTTGTAAAGTTTCTTTATTTTATTTTTTTCCGTCCGGGTTGCGATGACGTTTTGTTTTAGCTCTTAAGGTTCTTTTTATATATGTCTCTTTTTTCTCTTTTAAAGTAAGTGGATATGCAAATTATTAGGGGCATGGAGCTTTCTTTGTTGGCTTTATAAATTTGTTCATTTTGTGTTACCAATTAAGAGTTTATTTAAGTGTCATGACTTAATACTTTCTCTCTGAAAGCTAAAGATCTTATTGCTTTACTAAACTTTATGTTACTAATTTGGAAAAAAAGTATATCGACGCAAACAGTAGCCAGTGAGCTTGAGGAATCTTAGTAATTCAGGTGATTGACTATCTAAACTTTTGGTTTGTTGGTGAGGAGTTGATTCCCCACCTCGTAATCTCCTCCCCTATCTCCCTTTCCATACCCCAATTAAAAATAAAAGTTATATATATGTGAGGTGCAAAGTGAAAATCTTTTCCCTTTATATGTGTCGTCTGCATTTAAAGATGTTAAACCCTCTTTTCTTCCAATAATATTTTCACTTTGTTTGTGATCCACCAAGTGCTTTGTGATTTTTCCTAAGAAGTCACTTATACTCATCATTCAAGTTTATCTTCAATTAGCATGGGGGAATAACAGCCTAAAAAGGGTTACAAGAAGCCTTTAAAGCAACAAAATAGGAAATTACGGAAAATTAAGACCTCCAAAGGATAAAGGTGATTGGATGGTGTAAGAATTTCATATGATGACGATGTATATAAATTAAACTCTATGAGATAGCATCAACAACTATAAATGGTAAGCTATAATAGGCATCTTATCTGTCGTTAATTATTTTAACATAATTACCTAAGGAGCGATTCTCATAATTAAAAAGATTAATAATTCTTAATTTTGATATGTAATTGAGAACCATTAATCTTTTTTGCATATTTGTCAAATTGTCTCCAAATTTTCTTTTATATTTTCACCTACATTATCATATATAATATTGAGTTCGTTACAATATAGTAACTCATGACAAATGGTATATTTCAGAAGAAGGATATAATGAGCTCATTTAAACTCTTTGAATGACACATTTTGAACATATATAAATTCGTATGAGATATTATGAATGCATTTCTAAGATTTACAAGTAGGAAATGTTTTTCGTTTTAAATGCTATCATTTTTATAATTAAAACAAGTCCAAATGAAGAAAAACAACTACTACATGTTGGCACAAACGTGTATAAACTCTTGATCAATTTGCATAATTCAGGTGAAAAGAACCTAAATGCGTATTTATGTGTATACTAGATCTGATTATCTTGTATTTCTTTTATTTCTCCTGTGTATCTTCGGTATGGATCCTCTAGTTTCAATTGTCAATTTAAGAAAAAACTAGAAGAAACCAAAAGTAGAAAGAGAAGAAGCACCCCAACATCCAAAGGTGTGGGTTAGTGGTCAATGAAGTCAGTTGAGAACCATGAGGTCTCAAGTTCAAATCCCAATAAAAACAAGAACACTAAATGATTTTTTACATTTGTCCTATTTTTGGTGGACAAAGTTTACCTTTGCAGGTATTCTGTGAAATTAGGGTAGGTACCTTGGAGGTTAAGGGTTATGTCCTCCTTCATGTTATGTTACTTTTTGACTATGTACGGATTGGTTAACCTCCTTCTTCATGTTTGGCTCTCTTGGTTTTGATTTGTTCTCTCCTCACTTTATATAGACACTACAGTTATTTGCTTCGCACTTGACTACCCAACATTTTTATGGGCCAAGATGAAGATCTGTGATGATTATGTATCACTTCATAGACATACACTACATTGGGAAAGTAGAGAGGGAAAAGGGGGATGCTTATGCTTCCTAGTTGACAGGTTTGAACCCTTCACCTCAAATTTAGAAGACAGTGAGCTCACCAAGTGAGTTAAGCTCTCAACCCCGTGCAGATAACTTCTTATGTTTCTTTCTTGAAAACGGAGATCCTAAATGCACTTATCAAGTATTAGAAAGTGGCATGTAAAAGAAGTAATAAAGATATGATAAAAACTAAAAAAACGGATCTAAGATGTATTTTTAATCTTTATACTTCAGAAAAGAAGCCACTTGTCTAGTTTCAACTGATGCTAGTGTAAATCCGACAATCTTAGATATATGCCGTCATAAAGACATAATAAAGATATAAACGCACTTCAATGTCGGTTAGTGGTGGAATTCTTCAAAGAATCTATGATTCGACATTAAACTAGAAAAACGGATCTAAGATGCATATCTAATCTTTATACTTCAAAAAAGAAGCCACTTGTCTAGTTTCAACTGATGTTGATGTAAATTCGACAATCTTAGATATATGACGTAAAAGATATAAACGCACTTCAATATCAGTTAGTGGCGACATTCTTCAAAGAATCTATGATTTGACATTATATGAAACGTGTCCTTTTTCCTTTAATTAAAACCGCCAAAGAGTTCATAAAGGCGATGATGTAAGCCCTATTGTTAACGAAAGCCGCCAAACCTTACCGACTCCATATAATGTCAAATTGGGAGTTGGCTCCCCTCCAGTATAAAATCTCTCTAGTTGGTCCAGTGCCCATCTAGTTTTATTACACCTGTCAGCTTTCAGATCTAAGGGTCAATGTTTATTTAAAGTAAACCACTCCTTAATCCCTTGTTTTTTTTAATATTATGTTATCTGCATATAACATACACTACAACGCCTTCCCTTGACTATTGCGCATCAATTTATCCATCACTAAGAAAAATAAAAAAAGGGTTAAGGGCTGATCTCTGGTGCAATCTCATCATGACAAAGAAGTATTCTGAGTCACTTTATCGACTGTTCTTACTCGAGTCTCGGATCCATCATGCATATCCTTAATTCCCTAGTGTAAGCCACAAGTATACCTCTAGACTTCAAACATCTCCATAGAACCTCTAGAGGAACTTTATCATATGCCTTTTCTAGGTCAATTAATGAATGTCATGTGTAAGTCTCTTTTTCTATCCTTATAGTGCTCTAAAAATCTTCTTACAAGGTGAATGATTTTTGTAGTTGATCATTCTGGCATGAATCTAAATTGATTCTGAAAGATAGACACACCTGTTTTTATCTTCATCTCGATCACTCTCTCCCAAACTTTCATAATGTGTCTTAGTAGCTTGATACTCCTATAATTATTATAATTTTATTTATCATTCTTGTTCTTGTATAACAGAATCAATGTACTTCACTCCATTCCTATGTCATTTTAGTCGTCCTAAAAATGAAATTAAAATACAGTTAACCACTTCATATATACCTACTTCTCCTGCATTCTTCCAAAATTCTACTGGGATCTCTTTTGTCCTGACCATTCATCCCTCTTCATTTATTAGTTGCCTCTCTAACCTCCATAGATCTTATGCACCTACAATATCCAAAATTCCAACAAATCTCGAAATTCTCTAACTCCCCTGTCACATTATCCTTATCCCCCTCGTTATTCAAGAGCTTATGAAAATATGTACCTCATCTCCATTAATATATAATGAGATCCTTTTCCACCAATATTTCTCTATTCTCATCCTTGATGCACTTTAATTGGCCCAGGTCACGGGACCTTTCATCTCTCGTCTTGGTGAGCCTATACAATTTTATCCCCGCTTAATTTCCACTTGAGATTTTCATACAAGTGTTCAAAAGCTGTCGTATTAGCTACTGTAACCACAAACTTCACTTACGTATTCAATATTGTATACTTCTTCCTATTCTTCCTCTTATCCCTTTATCTATGCATTCCACTAACACCATGTAAACAACCTTTTTGGTTTTCACTTTTCCTTGTACATTTCCATTCCACCACCAGTCCCCTTTATGACCACGTGTGTTACCCCTCAAGACCCTAATACCTCTCTAGTTGCTTCCCTGGTGCATTTAACTATCCTAGTTCACATACTATTTGCGTCCCCAGTGCTCTCTCAAGCTCCCATAGCCACCAGCCTCTCCCCGAGCTCCTAAGCTTTGTCATTAGTCAAGCCTTCCCATTAAATTCTTGGCTAGTCATATAGAGTCCTCTTCTTCCTCATCCTCTTGATATCAAATCCATCACTACAAGCCTATGTTGGGTTATAAGGTACTCGCTCGGGATAACCTTGTAGCTCTTGTATAAACCTCTATCACTCTTAGGAGAAGGTAATCTATTTGAGTCTTAGCCACTGCACTATGAAAAGTCACCAAAGTGCTCATCCCTCTTTTGAAAGCTTAAGTTAGCTATGACCAAATTGAAAGCTTTAACTAAATATAAAAGAGAAACTCCTCATTTGTGTCTATCCCCAAAGTTGAAACTGCTATGTACGTCACTATAGCCCCTTGAACTGGTCCTGATGTGACCATTAAAATGTTCTCCTAGAAACAACATTCTCTATGTGTGGGATACCTCTTACAACCTCATCCAACTCCTTCCAAAAATATTTTACCTTCTCGTCCAACCCCCCTTGCAGTGTGTGTGCAGTAATTATGTTAAAACTCAACCCTCCCACAACTAGCTTAATGACTATCACCCTTACTCACCCTCCTAGGCTCTGCCACTTACTCTATGAGTTCCTTATCTACTAATATACGTACTCAATTCTTATTTCTCAAGCTATCTGAGTACCACAACTTAACCCATCGGCATCTCTAGCCTTGGTTCCCAACCATTTAGTTTCCATGATACAAGATATGTTGTTCTCTCTTTTTGAGAATCTTCACTAACTCCATCGACTTCCCCGTCAAGGTCCTTATGTTTTAAGACCCAACTCTCAACCTAAAAGATCTCTTGTTATCCTTTCCACCTCTACCCTGCTCCCTCCCCTATTCGAAGACATGATCTTAAACTACTATCAAACCCCAAAACCACTAATGCAGGTAACAAATATCTAGGGTCAACAAACAAAACAAAAATCAACTAGTTAACAATCCCCCTGTTATTTTTTATTGTGTGAAAATGAATTCTTCTTATCTTATCTATAAGAGTACTTTGGAAGAAATTAGTGTTGCTATTCCGCTGTCAAATCATTTAATCTTGGTCTTTTGACTGAGCAAAGAGTCCTGCATGATTAGTCGTTTCATGTATTCAACATGAGCCTTGTTGGTGTCTTTCCTAGCGGATTCAGAGTTAGCAGCAATGTCCAACTCCTCAAGGTTATGAACTTTTTCTCCTCACTCCAAAAATTGGCTAAAAGTGTCACGGACAATGTTCTTAAACCAGTGGATTAGATTCTTGCTAAGCAGTTTCAGTTTAATTCGGAGAATCCACAATTGATAACAGTAGAGTCTCAAACTTTTCTAACAATATCATACAAGCCTTTGCATTTAATTTAGTCCAGCAGTTAAAATAATTTGACATAATTTCTTATAATCAATTCTAGCTATTAGGGGTGTTCACGGTTTGGGTAAAAACCGATCCAAACCGAACCAAATCAATAAAATAAACTAATTTTTATTTGGTTTGGTTTAGTTTGGTTTTACATTTTTAAAAACCAATAATATTTGGTTTGGTTTTAGTTATGTTCAAAAAAATCGAAGAAATAACCGAACCGATAATATATATATGTATATATATTTTATAATTATATGTACATAATATATACTTTTATATGAATATTTTTAAATATCTTATATATTTTTTCATTAAAATTTATTTTTAATTTAAATATCTCGTATTAGATGTACGCCATGTTACTGTTTAATGTGGTAATCTCATTATTTATTTTTTCTTCTTGAATGAATTTTATCTTTTTTTCCTTTTGAATGAATCATTTTTTTGTTTGCGTGTATGGTTAATAACTGAACAACCGAACCAAACTGAACTCAAACCGATAACAACCAAACCAATAAATATATATTATATTTGATTTGATTTTAATAATTTAATAATCAATTATATTAATTTAGGTTTGATTTGACCAATAATCGATTCAAACCACCCTGTGAACACCCTAATAGCTACATTTAGCTGAAACCGACCAAACTTTTAGGTGGCTGCCTTGAGTTATGCTCATATTAACCCACATGAAATAACGGGTTAGATTTTAAAGGATTAATTGTGGTTCCCCAACATCGTAAACACCGGCATCTTATTTGGTCACTTTTATTTTACTTGTAGTCACCTTTTTAAAAAGTTTATTTGGTACCGAAAGTATAGATAACTTCAGATAAAACCGCTCCTCCTTTTTCTTAATTATTGTACAATAATATTTTTTGAGCTTATATCAATTGAAGTATAATATTTTGAATAAATAGATTTTAAATTTTTGAATATGAAAAGTATGTTAAAACCAAATGAGTGTTTATAGAAAACGTTCGAACATAATGGAAAATCACCATCGATACAAATTGAATTTATTAGATTTTTTATTGTTTTGATAAATTGAAATTCAAAGAACAAATTGTTTATGAACAAATCTTTGTTCAGCTGAACTTCATGTCAAAATTTTAAAAGTGAATCCAAATTAAATATTTGTCTAAACCTCATACTAAAATGTATGAAGTGCAGCATTATTTTATGTCTAAATTCATTTTAGGGGTATATATAGATCGGGTTGGTTCGGATTTTTTAAATACCAAATCAAATCACTAGTGTCGAGTTTTTAAATTTATAAATCAAACCAAATCAATAAAATTCAGGTTTTTCAACCTCGGATTTTTTCGGTTTCCTCGGATTTTTCGAGTTTTTTCCGGTAAAGTCTTCATATAAATATATAATTAACTTGTGCTTCAAATATTTTTTTAGCCCGAGCAAAATACAACTAAGGTATTTCTTAAAAATATAACACAAAATATATTCACTTTATTTGGAATTTGTGAAGTGAGTGATGACAATAAAATATTCAATCAAAAAAATAATAAAATCGCATAGAATAAATATTGCATATTAATAAGTCATAATAAAAATAATCATAATTTAAAAGTATTAAGTCATGCTAAAATAAGTCTAATAAGTATTAACTACATGACTAAACATTAAACATAAAAATAAATTAGTTTATATATTTATGTAAAATTAAAGAATAAATATCTAACATGGTTGTCATTCTTAGTGTTGGATTGAATAATCTTTTGTTAACATTAGTATTGATTTGGGCTATATTTGAGTTACTAATATCTATGGGTTGTAAAAAGACTTATTGAACCATTTAAAATTCTAAGTTTAAACTTGAAATAATATGTTGAAAGATAAAAACTATGAAAAAGTTGAAGAAATATTTATAAATTACATCACAACAAATATTTTTATGTATAAAATATTTTTAAAAATAGTATACATGTAATATCAGGTTGGTTCGATTCGGTTTGATTTTTTTTAGTTAAAACCAAACCAAATCAATTATAGTCGGGGATTTTTTCAATACCAAACCAAGTCAAATCAAACCATTAGTCAGGGTTTTTTTTGCGATTTTGTACGATTTGCAATTTGATTTGATTTACGGTTCGGTTTTATACACCTCTAATTTATTTGTCCTTGTGAAGGTCACAACTTCAATCAAAAATTTATGGATTGGCATTGATAAACCATTATATTTTAGATCAAGTGCAATCATTGTATGACTGAAGTATGGCCTTGTCAAAATCATAAATTTAACTAAAAAAATGTTTAAAATTTGGCATTATCAAAATCATAATTCCAGTATAAATAATTTTAAAATCCTGATTTTGTTCAGCGGTAAACAAGATATTTTGAATCTAACAGACCGGTGAATATTGAATGTTAAATGAGAGATTTTGTAGCACTTTACAAATTTATTTTTAATCTTATATCTTTTTATTAAAGATTTGTATTTTTACATCTAAGATATATTCATTTTTACACGTCAAAGATCCCAAACTATTAATTATAACACCATTTATTGATTAAAGTAATTACAGCCTAGCTACTTACTTGTGTAGATGTTTTTGAGTCAACAAGAATTGCTTATGCTTCATCACATTTTTCTTACATAGTTTTGACGTCATCCAACAAACATGATCGATAAAGTAATCACTACACGTAAAATATATAATAGAATTGTCCGTATTATGTGCATCATCCAATGTTTCTACAACCAAAATGAGCTAGCTGTTGATGTCCACTAACTATTTTCTTTAATTTGCTAGTCGTTGTTACAATAGTGAGCTAGTAATAATAAAGTTTATTCCATCTTGTTGGCAGTTAAATGATTTGAAGCATTAAATGAAGTGATTATGGAAGTACCTACCTAGTACAAGTGTACAACAAAATAGTTGTAGAGAAGCAAGACACCACCACGTATGATATTGCATATGGGAATTTGTTATTGTAGGTAGATGTGTATGCCTTGTACTTGTAGCATTTTGCCTAAGAGGTGACCTTAAAATGCATAGAGTTAAAGTTCTATTGAGACGGCAGCACTAAGCCAGCATATAATATAATTATATAATTGGATCAATCTTTAAGTATTGGTTCTAATATACTTTCAAAGTGCAGAAGAGGAATAAGTTATATATGCCCTAGATATGGGGAGTATGGAGGGTTGTTTTGAATTTGAGCGGATTAAGATTAAGCTGAATTATTAGATATCAACGCAGCAAAATTAAAAGTTACTAAGGCTTAAATGTATTGAATGGGGGAAGCGCGCAAATAGCCGATTTAGTACCCTCATTTTGTCACTAATGGGGGATATGGTATTCCAATTTGAGATACATCATTGTTTTCTCTTCTACTACTTCAGAAATTTGGTTGCTGCATTATACATTGACTTTTTTTTTTGGTGATTTTTGGAAATCGCCGTTGATAATGGATAAAAATATGCATAGAGAAAGTGTAACAGTGATATATATACATACATATATTATACGGTATACATGGTAACAAATATGGTCTATTACAAGTGCCAATGATATCCCTAGTTATACATGAATATACATTGTTATACATGAGGATATAAATGTGCTATATACATGAGGATATAAATGTGCTATCTTGTTAAACGTGTAACAATAATATACATGGTTACACACCATTATACACGTGGATGTACATGAATATATAGATGTTATAAGTGTAACTATGATATATATGGATATACAGTGATATACATGGAATCGTCCGAACTCGTGAGATTAAATATTTGGTGAATGTGTGATTTTTATTTATTTTTACAGAACTTCTATAACTTTTTTTATTGTTTTTTCTAATTTAGATGTGAGGCCAACTTCTGTTGATTCACTATTGAGAATAAAGAGTTAGTTAGTTAGTTATCTAATTAGTTAGCTGGTAGTCCACTCTTAAGGGGTGTGTTAATACATGTGCTTAGCTGTTGAAAGGTTGTTAAGAAGTTGTTAGAGATTGTTAGAGCCACATGTCAGTTACATGATCAGCTGACAGTAACATGCTCTATATAAACAGAGCATTGTATGCTACATTCATTATAACAAAATATCTTTCTCCTCTACTCTCTTCTTCTCTCCCTACTCATCTCTCTTCTTCTTAATTGCATGTTAGTTATAGACCTAGACCTGTAACAATGGAGGGTTGATTTCATAGCTACAGAGTCACACTAAGAAATCTAACATGATATCAGAGTAGGTTAGATCAAGACCAGATCAATTTTCTGCAAAATTGTAGTTACGCTGTTAAGCCAAAGCTAAGCTATGGCAGAATTGACAGTCGGAACACTAGAACACAATCATCCTCTACATCTCCAATCTACAGATACACCAGGTGCAATTCTAACTACAATTAAGCTCAATGGACCAGAAAACTATGGCCTTTGGAGCAGATCAATGAGACTTGCACTGTTAGCGAAGAACAAAGTAGGTTTCATAGACGGAACCTGTACGAAAAACTTGTACAAAGGAGAATTGGCAGCACAATGGGAGCGATGTAATGCAGTGGTCCTTTCATGGATAAGCAGCACAGTAGCTAACAACCTACTGACCACGATAGTCTATGCATCAAATGCAAGACGAGCTTGGGACGATTTCAAGGAGAGGTTCGACAAATCAAATCTCACAAGAGTCTACCAACTGTGGGCAGAAGTAGCTAATCTCAAGCAAGGTACTGATTCTGTAATTGAATATTACTCTAAGATAAGGGATTTATGGGATGAATTCGATGTGCTAGTACCATTTCCTTCATGTGAATGTGCTGAAGCTAAGCCTTATATTGAGCACCTTCATCAACAGAGACTATTGATGTTTCTAATGGGATTGAATGAATTTTTTAGTCATGTTAGGAGTGATATACTGCTCAAGACAGATGTGCCTAGTGTTAACCAATCCTATGCTATTGTAGTATAAGAGGAAAGCCAAAGGCTGTTAGGTGTAGTAGACATCAACAAGGAACCTATTGCCATGATGGCAGGGAAAACACAGGGGTTTAAAGGAAAGAAAATGGCTCCAGGAACACCTTGTGAAGTTTATGGTTACAGGAATCATCTAACACAAAACTGCTATAGAGTGGTGGGATATCCTCCTGACTTCAAGAGCAAGAAGAAACAAGCAGGATCAAGTGGTTCTTACCAGTCTAATAGTGGTGGTTTTAGATCAGGAAATCAGAATGAAACAGGAGGAAATAATTTCAGACCTCATGCAAACAATGCATCTACTGATAGAACAGGACAAAGGCATGAACTCACTGAACAGGAGCATAGTCAAGTAAAGAACTTACTTCATAACAGGGAACCAAGTGAATTCAAGGAAAACTTGACAGGTAATGTTTCCTTGATAACAAATCCTGTGCTCGTGATTGGATAATAGATTCAGGTGCAACTCACCATATAACCCCTTGCATAGAACTGCTAAATGACCTTAAATGCATCAAGGATGAGAGGTCTAGTACAGTTCAGTTACCTACAGGTGGTAAAGCTCAGATCAAAAGTACAGGAGACTCATTCATCTTAGATGACTTGAAAGTAAAGAATGTACTCCATGTGCCTGATTTCGAATTCAACCTTCTATCAGTTGCAAAACTCACTAGGGACTTATCATGTAGTGTCAGTTTTTTCCCTAACTTCTGTGTGTTGCAGGCCCTTTACAGTGGCAGGGTGATTGGGATTGGTAGATTAACCAAAGGTTTATACTTGTTGAAAGATGAGATTAAAGCTATGGCAGGAACAACAGTGGCAAAAGAATCCAGTCTTACTGAATTGTGGCATCTCAGGCTGGGACATCCATCTCTCAAGGCAATGGAACACATATCTTTCCTCAAGAGTCACCTAGAGTCAAGGAGCCATCATGACTGTAAAATATGCCCTCTGGCCAAGAAAAGTAGGATGACATTTCCAAGCAGTCTACATAGATCAGACCATATATTTCAGCTTATACATGTAGATGTATTGGGACACTGTAAAATCCCCACTTATGACAGAAAACAGTATTTTGTTACTATAGTAGATGACTACAGTAGGTTCACATGGATTTGTTTGATTCAGTGTAAGACTGAGGTGCATCTTATCTTGAAAGACTTCTTGCTTCTGGTTAATACACAATTTGGTGTTAAGGTGCAAATATTAAGATCTGACAATGGGACTGAGTTTTTCAATTCTAAATGCAGCACTTTGTTTAGCTCTTTTGGCATAGTTCATCAGAGTTCTTGTGCATATACACCTCAATAAAATGGAATAGTAGAAAGGAAACATAGGCATATCCTAGATACTGCTAGAGCTCTAAGGTTTCAAAGTGGAGTTCCTATCAGATTCTGGGGTAATTGTGTAAAGACAGCAACATATTTGATCAACAAACTTCCTACTGCAACTTTGAAAGGAAAGTCACCTCATGAGATGTTGTATGGCAGGGAGCCTAGGATAGAGCATTTGAGGGTGTTTGGGTGCTTATGCTTTGCTTCAGTTTTGCCAAAACAAGATAAGTTTTCACCTAGAGCTAAGAGAGTTGTCCTCTTAGGCTATTCAGACACACAAAAGGGTTACAAAATCATGGATCTTGATACAAATGTCTTCTTTATAAATAGAGATGTTACATTCATGGAACATGTATTTCCTTTCATGGAAGATTCATTAGAACCCTTAGATATGTTTACACCGGCTGTAACTGAGCCAGCTGCTGATCTCATATGTTCTAAGTTGGTGACACCCCCACCTGTTGTTGAGAATGCCATACCTCTTGAGGATAGCACCCTACATACTATAGCAGACAACATGGATGGCAACATGCCTGCAACAGACTTGGATCCTCCTGAGCACCTTAAAGAGGTTGAGTTAGCAGTTGAACCTGAACCTACACTAGATGGAGGCAACCCTGAACCTCCTGTTACAGATGCATACCCGCAGGATTCCAGGAGAACTGGGAGGACCTCTAAACCTCATTTATGGAACAAGGACTATGTAGTGCCAGCAAAGATCAATACTGCTAGCTTATATCCTATTGCCAACTACCTTTCTTATACACACCTAAGTCCCTCCTATCATGCCTTTGTAGTAGCTGTTTCATCCACTCCAGTTGAACCTACCAGCTTTCAGGAAGCATCCTCAGTGGATTGCAGCTATGCAAGATGAAGTGAATGCATTGGAACAGAATAACACATGGATTGTAGTTCCTCTACCCTCTGCTCAAGCCATTAGATCAAAGTGGGTGTACAAAGTTAAACACAAGGCTACTGGTGAAGTGGAAAGGTATAAAGCCAGGTTGGTGGCTAAGGGATACAACCAACAAGAAGGTCTTGATTACCATGAAACATTCTCTCCAGTAGCCAAGATGGTCACTGTAAGAACACTGATCAGTGTTGCAGCTTATCACAACTGGCCCCTATTTCAGATGGATGTGCACGATGCTTTCCTTCAGGGTGATCTCTCAGAAGAGGTTTATATGAACTTGCCTCAGGGTTTCCAGAGGCAGGGGGAAACCAAAGTATGTAAGCTGCTCAAGTCATTGTATGGCCTAAAGAAAGCTTCAAGACAGTGGAACCTTAAACTTACTGAAGCTCTAGCTACTACAGGCTACACTCAAAGCCCTTATGATCACTCTTTGTTCACCAAGAAAAATGGGACTGAAATAGTTGTTGTGTTGATTTATGTAGATGATTTACTCATAACAGGCAATAGTAGCACTATGATTCAGGAATTGAAAGTTGCACTGCATAACAGTTTCAAGATGAAAGACCTTGGTAATCTTAAGTACTTTCTTGGAATTGAAGTGTTGAGATCCAAGAATGGGATATTACTCAATCAGAGGAAATATGCACTTGAATTAATAGGTGATTGTGGACTTGGAGGATCCAAACCAGCAAATACACCTTTGGAAGCTAATGCTAAGCTGACCACAGTGGACTATGATGAACATACATGAGTCAAGAATGATCCTTTGCTCACATATGTTACTGCTTATCAGAGGCTCATTGGGAGACTACTATACCTTACAACAACTAGACCTGATATCAATTTTACAGTACAAGTTTTATCTCAGTTCATGCAGAGACCCAAGGTCTCACACTAGGAAGCAGCTCTAAGACTTGTAAGATACATCAAAGGTTGTCCAGGGCAGGGACTATTATTGAGTAGTGATGCTAGCAATCAGTTGGAAGCCTACTGTGACTCAGATTGGGCATCATGCCCCAACACTAGGAGATCAGTGACAGACTATGTGGTGAAACTAGGAAGCTCTCTACTCTTCTGGAAGTCAAAGAAACAACATACAGTTAGCAGAAGTTTAGCTGAGGCTGAGTAAAGAAGCATGGCAGCAGCTGTATCAGAAATTATTTGGTTAGTAGGGGTATTGAAGGATTTGAATGTTAAAGTTGAGACTCATGTGAGGTTACACTGTGATAGTAAAGCAGGCATACAGATTGGGGCTAATCCCATCTTCCATGAAAGAACTAAGCACATAGAGATTGACTGTCATTTTGTGCGAGAAAGGATCAAGAATGGACTAATCAAACTGAGTATATCAACACAAAGGAGCAGTTGGCAGATTTACTCACCAAAGGTTTAGGAGCCTCACAACATCATTACTACTGGACAAGCTTGGAGTTTTTGATGTCTATGCAAAATCCAGCTTGAGGGGGAGTATTGAGAATAAAGAGTTAGTTAGTTAGTTATCGAATTAGTTAGCTGGTAGTCCACTCTTAAGGGGTGTGTTAATACATGTGCTTAGCTGTTGAAAGGTTGTTAAGAAGTTGTTAGATATTGTTAGAGTCACATGTCAGCTACATGATCAGCTGACAGTAACATGCTCTATATAAACAGAGCATTGTATGCTACATTCATTATAACAAAATATCTTTCTCCTCTACTCTCTTCTTCTCTCCCTACTCATCTCTCTTCTTCTTCATTGCATGTTAGTTACAGACCTAGACTTGTAACAATGGAGGGTTGATTTCATAGCTACAGAGTCACACTAAGAAACCTAACATTCACCCTCTTTGGTTTTCTAGGACAACAAAGATGTTGGTATATGCGTGAAGTTGGATCTGGTATTTGAAAGGTGACATGCGTGAAATTAGGAATATGTGTGAAGTTAAGTTTGGGTTTTGGAAGGTAACAAGAGTTAAATATTCAGATTTTCTTATTTATTTTAATTGGTTTGGTGGGATTTGAAGGTTATTCACTATCAATTTTTTGTAGACTTTAATGGCTAATTCTAATCTTTGACGAAAATCCTACCAATAATTATTAAGAGGGGGCAAGGACATAAATGACCAGTCGGCTCAAACAAATTCCAGCAAATAGTCAAGCGATAAAAAATCTCACTTTCTAGCCAATTCGTTAGCGCTGGAGTCGCTATACATATTCTATATAACAATGATACAATTTCTATACACATCCTATATACAATAATTATACAGTTTCTACACACATCCTATATAGTCTTTATTGAAATCTTATACAGATACATATTATATATAACAATTATACAGTTTTTATACATATCATATACAGTTCCTATAGAAATCTTATACATATGCATATCCTATACAATAATTATACAGTTTCGATACATATTTTATACATGGTCAGCGCATGAAATTTAAATGGCCGAATGGTCATATAATGACATTATTTTGAAATGGCCATTTTTTGTGAAATTACTTTGGCCGAGTGGCCATGCCATGTCATTTTCCCTATTAAGAGAGGTATATACATGTCAATGTCCCTTGAACTTTTATATATACACTAAGGAGAAAACAGTGTAAGAAGAAACTCTTCATTTTTTATCAAGCTGGGACTATTAAGTAACTTTGTCATGGATTGGACAATAGAGTCCTGTGAGCCAATATGCAATGTATTTTATCACCTTCCTTTTTTCTTCTACCATTCTCTTACCTCTCCTTTAATATTGAGAGAGATAATATCTTTTTACTACCCCTCTAGACTGCTAATGAGTTTTTCCACATATATATTCTTCTAAGTACTTTCTTTTTGAGTTAGTATATATATATAGTATTATTGCTTGTATAACTGTAATTATGAATTTCTATTTTAACTATTCAATTTGTGTAAGTTTTTTTTATGTGATCTTTATGTCTTTCCAAGTCTAATTATTAAATATACTCCATCGACAATTATCTTGAAAAGTAAAAAAAAAAAAGTAAGAATGGAAGATACCGTAATAAGTTTTAGGTGATTTTCATTATTCTAAAATGTCTCAAGAAGTGAAAGGGTCCTTGTTAGTCTAACCACAAAAGGTTAAGGTGATTAATTGGAATTTATTAGTTCTTCACTATCAACATGAACAGAAGTAACAAATTAGAAACAATTTCTCTCTATTTGTTTTTTGGGGGAGTAACAATGTGTGTCTGTGGGTGGGGGGTGGGAGTGGGGTTTGGGGGGTTTGGGGGGGGGGGGAATGGAGTGAGAACAACATCAATGCCTCAATCCCAAACAAGTCGGAATAGTAAGCAGAGTGAGTGAATTAAAAATATATAACACATAGCGATACATAATGATTCTCATGCCTTTTTCTCTCTTCAATGGAATACATAAAAAAGCCTTTCCATTTTTTGGTAAGTCCACATCAGTTTCAAACATGTGATTTGCTTCTATGAGGACTAGTAGAGGAACAGAAGGCAGACTGTTAATGTACATCATTCTGAACAAGACAACTAGAAGCACAGCAACTTGATTACAAAATTTCCTAACACATTCATTCTTTTTTTGTTTTTTTTTTTTCTTCTATTTCCTGTACAGGTGCATACATTTACAAAGGAAGATGTCATGGTAGATACTCTTGAAGACTCTCTTTTAATTTTTGGAGTGTAACTGGCTTTGATACAAAAGAGTCCATACCATTTGCATAACACTCTTCTGCACTTTCCGATAATGCATTGGCTGTCATCTGCGATAAAGTAAACGAGTTTCATCTGTTAGCTGCAGCAGAAAATAGATGGGAAAAAACGTTGCATGAAACAACGGACAAACGATGCTTTGGAGACTTCAATGTCTTAGCAACTTAGGATTCAATAGCCTAATTTTCCAAATGAAGCAAACTAGATCACAATTTATAGACATTTTTCTGAATTTGTTTGTGAAAGGGTACAAACTCTGATTCAATTCCTATCTTCATTAACTAAGTTCAATAATAATGTTACTTTAGCATGAGACATATTACTTTAAACATTCAGTTCTAAATTTTTTGAGTTGGTGTGTTCGAAAGGAATATAAGAATGATACTGTAAAGGCACCGACAACAGAGAGAAAAATGGAACAAGCAAGAGATAATATGGAACTATAGAGGCCATAAAGCACAAGAAATTAGGCATTTAGAGTGTAGGTTCTTACTGCAATTATAGGAATCCGCTTCCTAGAGGATTCATCACTTCTGTCTGAGGAATTTGAAGGAGACACCTCTTCATCAATGCCAGCATCCTTTGCTGCGTCCCAGTTACCAGATTCCTCAAATGATCGTATCAATCTTGTAGCTTGAAGCCCATCCATGACTGGCATGCATACATCCTGCACAAATAAAATAATTACCAGCACAAGTTAGCTTACATACCTCCCTGGCTAATATTTGATACCAATTGTAAGCCATCAATCTATATAGAGCCTGAGAGCTGCAAAAGTTGGACCAGAAGTGCATAATCCCCTCCTGCTAAATTTATTATCTGGAGACTGGATTGATTAAGATCTAACGTCTACTTATGGACCAAAATATGAGGAAAGTTCCAAGTCTTAACCTTCTGTTATTAAATGTTCAAGGACCCTCATTTAACTGTACAACAGATCAGTGGCAGATCCAGCCATGCATTCGTGAGTTCAGTAGAATCTAATATTTTGGGGTCAAATTCCATATATATGTGCGGAAACAAGAGTTAGATATACATATCAGAACCCACAACGTCTAAATTATGGATGTGCCACTGCAGCAATTGACATTGACATGAACAATAAACATGCATGTGTAGGACATTAAGTGAGGTATGAGCTACCATGCCACATACAAAATCTTTACTGAAAAAAACCCGAATGTTCAGCTAACGTACCATTAGAATGAGGTCATATCTGTTGCGTTGAACCGCACGCAAAGCTTCTACTCCATTATTCACTATATCTATGTCATGACCCAACTGCTTCATCATCGACCGTGTTACCATCACAAGTATTTTGTTGTCTTCTACAAGAAGGATCTTGGGTTTCGAAGAGGTTTTTAAAATCTTTGCAGCATTGCCAGAAGAGCACTCAGAACTTCGATCAGGTTGTTCCTGTATCTGACTTTTTTCTATTTTCTCTGTAATTTCAACCTGATCACTGCTTGTAGTTGCAGATTTAGGGGAATCTAAACAAGGGGTATGGAACTGATGATCTATAACACCGTTGATCTTTTGGTCTCTACCAGACGTGCTTGGGTTGCCAGAATTTCGGGTGTGTCTGAAGGAAGATTCAGGATCAGAAGATGTCTCAACAGCATCAGCTACTGAACATGCATCTTCTACTGAACCTGTCTCTTTTGATGTATTGCTATCTAAAGGGAAAGAATGGGAGTTCACTGAAAAGCCATTAGTCTTATTCAAATTGTTATACCCAAAACCGTTTGCTGAAAGTTTCGTGGCTCTTCCAGAACTGTGAGAAGAAAACAGAGAACCTAGAGTGCGCGGTTGGAATTGGAAAAAACCAGAATTTATATCATCATCATGTCCTTCGGAAGAAGTATCATGATTGTCCATTTCGGAAAGTTCTTCATTATCATCCGAACTATCACATACAGGTGAAACCTTGTAAGGTAGAATAAATGTAAAGGTAGATCCATGGTGCTCTTTGCTGGATACAGTCATATGACCTCCCATAAGCTCAGCCTGTTCAATCAGAATATGAGGAGTCAAGGTAAGTACTAATATCATAGACAGTTCTGCAGAAGTCAATTCAGAATAAGTGAAAATTGTTATACCAAAATTTTAGTTCCACTAAAATGTGGCAATACTTGTGGACTATAAAATAATGCTTGCTAAGGAAAAACAGCTTATTAGTTCAGATGAACCAAGATAAGATAGAAGACTATGCCGTGTAATATAAAAGGCCCCATGAATCAATGTGAGGAATGTAGCTTCACAATTTACCAAAAAATTGGAAAGTAAGGGCATATTTTCGCAGGTAAAGTTATGGCCAAAAATCGACAAAAGTCAAATTATCAAAGAATATCGACTTGGGTACTAATTGAAATTAAGAAGGTTTTGAAAATTACCAGTTGTTTGCAGATTGCCAATCCAAGTCCTGTCCCACCATACTTCCGAGCAGTATCTGCTCCGACTTGCATATATTTCTTGAACAGAGTAGGTATAGCATTTTCTGTTAATCAAGGTAAAAATGGCTTAGCAACATAAGAACCATAAGTTTAAAATTATAAAAATAAAAAAAAAGCTAAAGATTCTACAAAAGAGTTCAAGTTATTCAGTGACAGTGTAAATAACTTTTACATCATCAGTTTAACTTAACCGGTTATAGCAAGCTATTTCTCTATTTTCAAGTTATCATATCAGGCTTCATGTGGAAAGTTACTTAACCTAATATTTTAAAAGTTCTTTACACTCTCAGTGCACCGAACATAAACTCTATACAAACTAAGGTCAAATGTATCCATGAATTTTATGGATCATCAACCAGGTCATGGTATCATGAATATGTCAATGGACTTGAGCAAGAAAGGCAGAGCTTGTAAGAAGTACCTGGTATTCCAATCCCAGTGTCATAAACATCGCAGCGTATCCACACTGTTGTTTCCTGTTGATTAGGATCAACCACTTCATCTTCTATTGAAACTCCATTTTGTTCTGAATAATTGCACTCCCCATTCTGCATCAATCTCTCATTTGCACCATCAGCATCTTTGCATCCACCTGAGCCTTTCTGATCAAGGGCATTGTGAGATGGTGATGTACACTTATCTTCTTTACATATCTTTGCTGAAACCTTTGAATGATCAGAAGCCATCCTCTTATGGGATCCTTGTTTCACACCAGGACATGGCCCAGGAACCACATACAGCTTTATACCAACCTTTCCTTCATGAGTAAATTTTATAGCATTGCTGCATAACATAAGAAACTACTCAGATGTCCTACGTCTTCGATACAGTTATTTATGGGGAATTTTCAGCAAGAAGTTGGAGAAAGTTAAGTGCTTTTATGATCCAAGGGAAAAAAATAACTCTCTGGTACAGTACTATGAAATAAAAGGATGCTAAAATTTGGCATGCTCAAGCAACAGCAGTATGTAAACATTTCATTTCATTTCCACTGTGGAGACATCTCTCGCTTGCGGAAAATGAGAGCAAGACTAAAGAAGAAATCAGAATATGCAGTAGATGTTTTGACTAACAAGCATTATTAGCATGAAAGATAGCACCATAGAGGCCAAAATTTGGCATGCTCAAGCAACAGAAGTATGTACACATTTCATTTCATTTCCACTGTGGAGACATCTCTCGTTTGCAGAAAATGAGAGCAAGACTAAAGAAGAAATCAGAATATGCAGTAGATCTTTTGACTAACAAGCATTATTAGCATGAAAGATAGCACCACAGAGACCTTCAGACACCAAAAGTTTTCATACCTGATCAAGTTCGTGAGAATCTGGCGAATTCTTAACACATCCCCGACAACCTGAATTAAGGAAAACTCTTCAGTAGGGAGCTCACAAAAGATAAACTACAGAGATAATGAGTGGGGGAAGGGAGGGGGGGGGGGGTGTGAGAGAGAGAGAGAAGCAGTTAGACATAATTTTAGTAGGTCGAATTTCTAAATCATTACTGCAAAGTCGATGCCAAGAAAAATGTACAAAATCCTCCAAAATTCTCAACATCTTTTGTAGCAATCACCTCACTCACGTATTGAAGGAATAATACAGAGTAATAAAAAAGTCTCCTCTTCAATTGGATGCTCATTAGTGAATGACAGTAAGGTTGGTCTTGGAATGGACAGAAAGAACACTGATGCATTTGCTCGAATTTTGGCATGGAATTTAACATGGCTGTAGCGAATGACAGTAAGGTTGGAATATGTTCCTACCATGAAATCTGCATTTGAGGAGTGTAGGCACTTACTAAGGTAGTGCAGTCATCAAGTCCATCAATGATTTTTGTTGTTTATACAGTTTAATTCAATTCATAATCTCCTTGAGTTGCATTCAAATATAATTCACATAGCTACTGAGTTGTAACAATATTTCTGATTTCTCAAAAATTACTCGAAAACCATAAATAAAGGGAAGCTTCTTGCATTGACATATTTACAAGTCAGAACAGCAAGATGCCAAGGTGCTCCATCGGGTTCAGACGCAGAGATCAAATGGTAATTTATAGTTGACAAATTGTATAGGGATAAGTAATATGTCAACTGATATCTTTTTGAAGACTTTGCAGTCATGTTCTTATAATCAGGGTCAAACGATGGGGCGAGGTTACCATCAATATAAATAATTCATGAGAAATCTTACCTCAATGGGAACATCTTCAGCAATGTGGCCTTCCAATGTTAATATTTTCTGCAGTGATGCTGCTGCAGTTTGCAAGACATGTTTTACAACCTCCCTTGGTCGGAATTTTGTGGCTTCCAACTTCATCACTCCTGAAGAAGAATTAGACAATAACGTTTTTTTAGGACAATCAAGTTAATTAAAGTGTATGTATAGTTAATTACTGCTAAGACAAGAAACAAAATCATATATGTAGTTAATTACAGCTAAGACAAGAAACAAATTACTAAACGTTGTTCACAGATAATTCTACAGAGTAAAAACTTGGCTAACCCAAAAGGAAATCTAAACAGAAGAAATAATTTCTTAAGTTTGCAAAGTACCTCTTGTCCAAATACTTCTACACATAGAAAAGCAAATATAACATAGAAAGGTCACTTTGGGATTGAACTATATTCTTAAGCTTTTCTTCTAGTGAACTCTGTCCTTCAACTATCCAGCCGAACGTGCAAATGAAAAAAAATCATGGAATTCATTCCTAAGATAGACAGAGTTAAAACTAGACCTGCACGATTCGTAGAAACATCCAAATACAAACATCTAGGAGATTGCATCAAATAATTTTAGCAAACACTGCAACGCAAAAGAGAAGAGGATGAAATTGAACCTGATTCGACTTTGGAAAGGTCAAGGATATCATTGATTAGTTGAAGAACCAAGTCTCCTGAAGACAACATTACATTCACAAGCTGACGCTGTTCCCTGTCCAGTTTTGTGGTAGAAAGAATCTCGGTCATGCTGACTACTCCTGACAAAGGAGATCTAATCTCATGAGACATGGTTGCAAGCATTTGTTTTGCTCGCATTGTTTCCTCTGCAACAAATGAAGTATATAACCTTAGTGATGATTATTCTTCCAGCAGCTGACTTCACATATGTACATAAAGCATATAATATGTAAATGAACCTGTTATGTGAATAGTTTTGTTAAGTTCAGTCTCCTTGGCCTTCTGTACAGCTATCTCTTCGCGTAGCTTTGCCATTTTTTCTCTTTTTCTTACCTGCAATTTGATCGTAACATTCCTACTGAGCTTCCATGAATCATTCACCAAAAGTACATTGATGATAGAGCTCAACGAATTAGCAAGACAATGCAGAAAGTCTTATATTCAGACAGGATTGGATTTTGATGGAAAAGCAGGAAGACTCAACTGTCTGGGGATATATCAATCAGAAACCAGTATTCCTTCTGACACTTTAATCATATGATAAGGTTATCAACATTTCTCTTTTGAATTACAGAGAAGCAGCTAATTGAGAGAAAAAAGTATATAACATGGTATCAGCTCTTTAACTTGATGTTTTGAACATCAGAACTCAAACTTCCTTGGAAAAATTACTGCTGAATACCAACAAGAGTAACCGGTGAAGAATCTAGAGTTACTGGTAAGGAATCTAACTCACCTGATCAGTTATCTCCATTCCCATATAATTTACACCAATGGTTTCTCCTGCCTTACTGAACACAGGTTCAACATATATTAGAAAAGTCTTTGACCCAAATAATCCCGTGTCAAATGTAATTTCCCTCTTTGCTGGTATTCCCCGTTCCAAAACCTCTTTTTTGAAGTCTTGAGATTCCTTTACACCGGCACCGGTAAAAATCTCTACATCTGTTTTGCCGATGATGTCCTGAAAGATAAGTATGATTGAGGAAAAAACATACCAGATTCTAAATGTCAAAGAAATTTCATCAAAGTGAACTGATGAATTATAGGAAGAAATTGATTCCACTCCAAGAAAATATTGAGCAACCTCACATTTTGGGAGAAGTTCTAAGGCATATTAAGTTGATATACCTCTTCACGCAGACTTGGGAAATGATTGTAGATAAATCGATAGCGTAACTCATTGTCCTGCACAAAAGAATATCGGAACACTTAGTTTCTTCCAAACATATGATGTCAATAAATAATATGCCTTTAAAATAGTTGAAGGAAAATGATAGAGAGGTTAAAGAAGATCTCGAAATGATCCAACATCTGTATACAAATGAGGGCTATATCTAGGAAGAGGAATCGGGGGAGTAAGTAGAATAAAAATTTCATCATCCCAATGGCTTCTAATATCCGAGCAGAAAAACTTATCAGATCATTGAGGTATGTGAGATGTCCGATAAAACTTTTGTTTCTTACAATAATTGAGGAAAGAGAGTTAGACTGCTCTTCGATGCTAACTCCGTGTAGCTTGAATTTTCTACTGACACCAATTGGACTATGCTGGAAGCCAAGACTTTCTCACACTTGCAACTGATACAAACAAACACTACAAGACATTTTGACTAGGATAATTTTTCATCGCTAACAAGTAAAAATATTTTCCACTTGAAATATATTCAAAAGTGATTGCTCCATTATCTGGCTTAAGTTGAACCTAAAAGGTTATGCACAGAAGCCCACAATACAAGCATCAATCGTTACCACTTCTCTTCCTATTTCGATTGGTAGGAGATGCATGGTTTTAATTTAAAAAAAGGTAACTGGTGTTTGAATAGTTAACACAACCTGCGAGCTTCATATGTCCCAGGAATGACAGATGGTAGTTGTTAGTAGTATATAAAAAGTGTTTGTACAATGGCTTCATACCACTTAACCAATTTAAGTAGTTGACTATAGCTCAAGTACTTGATTTATCCATTTAAATACTGTCCTAAGCTCAGGCGTAGCTTTAAAGATGATAACAGTAAAAGTATGCTACTAGACCTCAACACCTGTCATTCAAATGATTGGCATGATTCATTTACTCTCCGCCCTATTCCATGTCCACTGTTTGGCTATGCTTGTAGATTAGTTAATTAACTAACTTGATTCACATGGCATGATTAGTTTGATGACAAAAGAATCATATATGAAAACCATTGAGGAAGACACAACTTGCCTAAGCTAACACAAGGCGAGAGAAAATAAAGCTGATGGCCTATTAACTTAAAAAAACTCTAAATAACATAGACTATAATGTTCGAGTAGTCAAATATAAGAGATAGGTGTTCATTCTCCTCATCCAAAAAATACAACCCATCTATAGAACTACAACAGGAAATAGGGAGCACTTCCAATTCAGGTAAGGTGGATACTCATCAAATCATTCTAAGAGAAAACTGACCTGGTGGCCGATGACAACGGGTGCATTCTGGAGGACAAAGTGTAAGAAATTATCTGCTCTTTTCAGAATTTGGGATAATTCTTCCACTGGAGAGGACTGCCTTTCAAGATTTTCTATGCTTTCCTGCAATTTCTCAGATAGTATTTGCTCCCGTTGAACACTCGCTTCCAACAACTTGTCCAAATTTTTAGCTCTCTGCTTCCAGTATTTTGTGCTGTCATACTCAGCATCTATCTCTAGTTTATTTTGAATTCTCACATCATTCCTTTTCCTAGGAGCCTCTTGGAATATGTATCTATTGAAATCTTCATCCAATATAGAGATTGGACGCTTATCACCCCCATATCTTTCTTCCTCGAATTGATACTTCTCCAATATCTCCAATTTCTTGAGCTCTGATTCTTGTTGTTGCTTGCTAAGATTGTCAAGCTCTTCTCTAAGTAGCCTTACAGCATTTTCCTGTTTATATTCCCAGTTTTTCACCAAGTAAGCCAACTGAGATGACCCTTTTTCGCTATAATTAGTAAGTTCCACAAGGCGCTTGAAATCAACTATGGTGGAATCCTCATTGATATTAACCTCCTCCAACATATCTTGGTCTTTTTCTGGCCAATCTATATTGAATTGTTTTCCAGCTTCATTCATATCTTCAGGCCACATTGACGAAAGTACTTCGACTTCCATCTCCATGTCCTCTACTTGATCACTTTCCATCTCGCAAACCATATTCGACTTATTCTATGTTACATACAATAAGAAAGTCAAACTATTGCTCAACTTAGCTCTGAGGATACAATCCTCGCATCTGAGCTTAACTAAACTGAATTTTCAATAAGATCCTCAACACCGAAAGCTATAAGGAGTACGAAAAATTGTTTCTTTCTAGACGCACGTGACCATTCGAGATCCTTCAGCTCAACTGCTTAACAAAGTCTGCAAAACAATATGATCAAGAAAGATGAATGTATGTAGTGATCCCTATTGGATGAACCAATATGTGAGACTTATGTATTAGTTGAGACACAAATGCAACACAGAGCAAATAGATGAATATACACCTTTCTTCAATAGAACAACTGAAAGCTGAAGCTCTAAGAGAGATTTCAGCAAGCATTTAGAAGGCCACCTTTTTTTAAAGATCCAAATATGGGATGTGAAAATTGATAAAATCACCAGCAAGAATCTTTTCCCTTTTACTTCATCACAAGTCACTAATGAAAAACGTCAACTTTGTCAAGTCTTTTATTATCACAACAGAAGCCAGAGAAAAAAAATCTCAATGATTTGAAATAAAAAATTCTTCTGCAATCAAAAGCTCATGATGTTAATTGTTGAGAAAACTACCAACAACATTAAAAGTTATGCATCCAACTATAGCAATGAAATGGGGTGGGAAGAGAAAAAAAAAAAGGATTCTTTTTTTAAAAAAATCACCCTTTAGTGCAACTTCCAACAAGAACATAAAGAATACAATTCAAGAACATAATTGAGGTGGGACATACATTGAAGATTAATAATTCAGAAGAGAAAAATTTGAAAAATAGCCAAGTGTTGAATTCATCATACAATGAGCAACTCAAATGGGGAATAAGCAATGCAAATTGAGATCAAATTTCACGTACACAAATACCAAAGTCAACCAAAAAGTAGCCACCTTTCTTTGTTTTCAAGAATTCTTGAAGAACTTTCTATTGAACCAGAACCAAAAACCAGAAGAAGAAGAAGAAGAAAGTTTGTTGAAAATTTTCTGAGCACCCACCTTCTCCTTTTTCACTGTAGATCTGAAAGAATCTCTTGAAAGTGCTCAGTCAAAGATAAAAATAATACCCAAAGCATTTGGACCATTATGAAGAATGTAAAAGGAGACCATGTGAAAGCAAAAAAAAAAAAAAAAAAAAAATTGGAAAAACAAAAAATATGTGGAGACCAAAAGAAACAAACTCAAGAAGCCATGTGCGTTTTGTAAGTCTTCTTATTTTCTTAAGTATTATGTTTCAATATTTTATACAGTGAAAACCCCGCCCCCCCTCCTTTTATATATTGCTAAATTTTCCGGTTAGATTCATAGTACTCCCCTTTTTTTTCTCATCTCACCAAGAAATTAATTTCAAGAACACCCTCTAAACTCTTTTTTTTCTCTCTCTCTCTCTTTCTTGTTTGTAATAGTTTAAGAAGAAATGATTATGGTGGTAGTGAGAGTATATAATATAGGTGTAGGAGGAGGAGTAGAGTAATTTCACTATTTTTGTGGTGGCAACTAGACATACAGGGATCCCTCTGTTTCTTTCTCTCTTTTTTTTTTTTTAAGAAAAATTTGGAGAGGACGGAGGTTGCTCCCCGCCTTTTACGAGGTGACGTACTTTCAACGCGCGTATATATCACGCTCTCTATCTGTTGTTGACTTGTTATAGTATTACTACTACTACCACCCTTATGTATATGCGTTGGCCAATGATTAGCATGAATTTTACACCAAACACCTTTTAGTTTAGGTCTTATGACACTTCACCCTCTTGTGTTAATTAGTCAAGTATAAATAAAATAAAAATAAAAATGTTTTTCATTTTTCTGGAAAATAAGTGATTTTTTTATTTATTTTTTAAGTGTTCGAATAGTAAGGAGGAAAAATTGTCTCAAGGGCATATATATATAATCTAAGTAAACAATATAATCCCGGACACTGGACAAATGTCCCGACCCAACGCAAGACCTGACCAGCGACCAAGGACCCGACACTAACTCGACCTAAGACCCGATCCCAATGCCGACCTGAGACTCGAGCTTGAGACCCAACCCGCCCCCAAAACCTAGCCTTGACTCCAAGATCCACCCCTGAGACCTAACCCCAACCCAAAACCTAAGCTCGACCATCGACCTCGATCCCTGACCCCAAGACCCGTACTTCTTGAGACCACACCTCGACCGGACCCTAATACCCAAGACGCAACACCAACACCAATCGTAACTTGATCGAGTCTGGGTCGGGATCAGGTCGAGGGTGTTTGGTCCTATGTAAATTTCAGGGTCGGGTCACATGTTGGTTCAGGATCAGGAGTTGGGTTTACAGGTCAAGGTCAGGGTCTAGTCCCAAGTCAAGGATGGTCTTGGTCGGATGTCATATCCGGGTTAGGGTTGAGTATCATGATGGGTCGTACGTCGGGGTGGGTCTTGAATCGGGCAATCTTGGGTCGAGCTCCGAGTCAATCAGGGGAGGGGTGGATTGCGTTACGAGGTGATAGTTTTAGGGGCTAGGGGTCGGGGGCATTTGGGTGGTGAGTTGAAGGAGAATTTAGGAAAATGTTTTTCCTACTTTTACCAGGGAAGTAATTTTCCTTAAATTGGAAGAAAATAAGTCCATTTGAAAAAATATTTTTCAAAATATTTAAGCTAATCAAACATGAAAAAAAAATCTAAAAAATTATAAGATGTGCATGCGATGAATATATACTAATATGCATATCTCTATTGTCTTGTTAGGGATAATATGTGCAATGCCTGCCCTTTCTACATCTTTTTTCCTCCTTCCAACGTTAAGACTCCATGGAAAAGAATGTAATGTCAAGTTAACTGTTTTTTTTAATCTACAAATGGAGAATTCTTGTAAACTTTGAATGAGGTTCAAGTTACTACTGACTAAAAATTATATTTATTTTTTTCGGGTATCAACTAAAGTTATATGGTGTAAAGACTCTATTCAACAGCACGTTAGTTCTTTAGTTCATTTGAATTAAACATTAAAAGCTTTCTATCATTTTCAATTTTTCCATGAATTATATGGAACTTTACATATTGATCGATCCCAATTTATAATGAGGAAAGGGTATACGTGGACCAATATAATTGTCAAAAGCCTTATATGTGTTTTAAAAAATAAGTAGCTAATTAGTGCATCTTTTTTTTAAAAAAAAAAAAAGAACATTTGGAGATTTTCTTTTTCCTGAATTTTTTTTGTTTGAATAGCTTTTAGAACTTTTGTCCTTAACCCAAAAGGTTTTTCAGAAAATTCCCTCTTATTAAACTTTTGAGAAAAAATTGTGCAAAGTTTTCTAAAAAATCTTGCACGACTAAAAAGATATATAGGGGAATTGGGTAAAATAAATAAAATGTTTAATTTAACTAATACCTAACACGTTGAACTCGTGTAACCTTTAGAAGCTAAGCAAATTATTTTTCTTCAAAGTTTAAAGGCAAAGACATGCAACCATATAGTCACTAAGATTTGAATTCAAATCTCTAAAATATGCTAACACACAATAATATTAATTAAAAGGACATTTTCTTAATCAAACACCCTTTCCTGGCTAAGCTTCATTAAAAGGACATATGTTCAAAATATTACACAAACAAAACTTTAAGCCGATCGAACAACTTTTAGAACATGATTACTTTTATTTGTAGAATTTGCATATAATAAGCAAAATTATACAATGCTTCCTTTCATTTACACCTTCTCCCAATCAGAATAAGAATATATATTATTATAGTAAAATTCTATAAATTCTTGTGAAATATTCTATGTCCCAAATTACTTATCATATTTTACTTCTCGATAGTCTATTTAATTAATTTTCTAAGTTAAATTAGATTAATTATATCAACACCTCGAAGATCATACGAAAAATATTATAAATTGTAATTTTTTTCTCACGTCTATATGATAACAAATTATATTTAAAAATATTAATTATAATTTGATTCTCAAAAAATGACAATTAATTTGAAACGGATTGAATATACTCCTCCTCGTTATCGGCAACGCGAATTATAATTTATAAGGGATGATTCACAATTTTTGTAGTACCAAGTCCCAACGAGAAATGGATTTTGAATTTTGATGGATGACGTCTTTGTGGACCGGGCCCTTTGAAATTTGTACAGAAATAGCCTTTTAATTTTGGATTAAAATATTTCTAAATAGAGCGATAGAAATAATTGACAATAGAGGAATTAAATTTAGTGTACTATATAACATACAAATCATGATAAATTGATATGATTTAATGTCATATTGAATGGATTACAAATCACATATCGTCATGAGTTTTTTGTTGACTCGAAATGATTTGTTCTAGAAGCTTGCAAAATATCAGATTTTATTGTAAGATAGAAATACTATGGTAACAAATTTACCGAAAATTTTAAGTTTGTTCAACAATTTTATTCTTGATTTTTCAAACAATAATGTACTAGTTGTGACCAAGTAAACAAATAGGAGTCAAAATGAAGAAGTCTAAGAAGGAAAATTATCCCCTTTTAAAAAAGAAATATTTAAGTAGAAAACAAATAGATTTATAATGTGCATGTTGCTATTTGAATTTATTTATGTAAAATTGAATTTTCAACTAAAATTGGTGTTCGGAACGTGAGAGCCAATATACACTCCTTTATAATTCTTTTTACATTATTTATAATTTTCTTTCTTTATCACTATATTTCTTTCCTATATATTTATATTTTGGAGGATGGGGAGGCACTAAACATGGAGAAATTAAAGTGAAACTAAAGATGAAGGCCCTTGTGATAATTAAAAAATAGGCAGCTATAAAATATAAGGTTTATAATGATGATTTTTTATTTTATTTTAATCATCAATTTGAACAACAAATATTTATATATTTCGAGTTGAGTTTTGTAAATAACCAGATCCAACAATAATGAGAGATCAATCTACAAAACAAAAGAAAAGAGAGAGAGAGAGAAAAATATTGTGTCTGGAAATGGATCAATTTCCTAAGAAATAATTGTGGGGGCTACCTTTTAAAGTTCCACAGCTTGATAGTACTATAATTTATTCCCCAAGTAATATTTGTTGCGGCACCAAGCCTTTATAACTGGCATTCTTTTTTTTTCGGATAAAGCGATTAATATATATATATATATATATATATATTACTTCATCCGTGCAATTTTATATGACTCACTTTCTTTTTTTAGTCAATCCCAAAAAGAATACTCCCTCCATACTTTTTTTTTAGTCCGTCCCAAAAAAAATGCCACCTTTCAATAATTAGAATAATTTTAACTTTGAAATTCCCTTTTTACCCTTAATGAAATGATTTACAACCACACAAATATTGAAGGATTATTTTGGACCACAAGTTTTAAAAATCTTCTTTTTTTTCTTAAACACCGTGTCAAGTCAAAGTATGTCATATAAAATGGGACAGAGGGAGTAACATATTTCTATATGTAGTAGTATTAATCTAACTTTAAAATATTCATTTTATCCTTAATTAAATGTTTTTTACCCATTTACATTTACAGCAACATAAATATCTAAGACTTATTTTAGACCAAAAATTTCAAAAAAAATCCTTTCTTTTTTAAAGTCCATATTAAGTCAAATTAAGTCATATAAAACGAAACGATGGGAATAATAAATTACAGACGAGTTAAACAGTATACCCGTAGTCGGGTTAGAAAGTACAGCAATGTTGTCAAAACGGGCTAACTTATTAATAACTGGCATTCTGATCTCTACCAGTTATTTGTTAATCATTACTCTTCCTTCTATTTTAAATTTTTAAATGTATAACGAAAACCTTGTCCAAAAAAAAAAACTATATAACGAAATATTAAAATATAAGGCTACAAGAAATGTAGTCGAAAAATCTAGAGAAAGAGTGAATTAATTTTTTATTTCTCTAGAAACTAATGTATCAAATGCATTAATCTAGCTGCTTTTTTCTTGGAGTAGTCTGCAATTTACCTGCATGCACTATTAGAATGGGGATTTTTCCCCTGTGAATAAATAGGAAATTTATGTTATAAAATATAATTTTTTTCGCTTATTTATTATCGAATCAACTTACTGAAAAGATGCATGATGAAAAATAGATTTTCATTGAAACATTGGGAAGCTTTTTAATTTTTTTGTGTGAAAATACTATTAATTTTTTTTTCATGAATTGAATCAAAATATCTATAAAAATAGCTACTAAACATTTTCCAGTGAAAAATTTCAACTAGAAAAATAACAGATTTTTAATAATAATGAGTTATTTATAACCTATTTGCTTAATTGCAAATCTTTTCATAGAACTGTTTTAAGTTTTTTTTTTTGAAAATTACTTGCAAGTTACCAGCATAATTTGGTTACTTACAATGGGAGTGTTACTAAAAATGGATATGACTTACAATTTGATGCTTTCGTAACAAAATGTTATTTTAGCTCTTAATAAATGTCCTAAAAGAATTGCCACTTTAAAATTAAGACGCAATTAGTTATTTTCTTTCTTATTTTTACTGTTAAAGAAATCAAAAGTGATAAGTAATATCCATTTTTAGTAATACTCCCATTGATCCCTTTTGTTTGTCCAATTTGTATTTTGCTCGTTCTTTAAGAAAATATTAATTAAGTATTTATTTTATTTAGTTATTCTTATTACTGATGTATTTTAAAATTTTAAATTAAACTACTATACTCAAATTAATTTAAGAAGTAGTTACTTAATGATCAAAGTAAAATTGAAAAAACTAATTCTCTTTTAATTTGCTAAAATAAACAAATTAAAAAAATATGTTTATATTATTGAACAAGTAGAAGGGAATAGAGGAAAACATTTAGTAGTCAATAAATAAATAAAAATAATTTAATAAAGTATATTTTGTATTTAATATTTTCTTAATGATCACGGTAAAATCTCAAACTACATTTGACGAAGGGAATACTAAAAAAATGAATAATAATAATAGTTGATTTCCTAAATTTCTGATTTTAGCAAATTCCATCACCAAATTATTTCTCTTTTCATTGAGTAATTTATGGAGTAGTAATATTTATGCTTTTCAACATTTTATATTTAGAGAATCAGATTAAAGGAAAATGAAAATTGGTGAGAACTGTTAGATTTTGTCTTGGCTCTTGTGCTCATTAGTATGTCAAATATGATAATGGGTTGGTTGAGTTAAAGGAATCTACCTTGGCATTATTAATTGACAAAATTAAAATATAAAAGAAATGGTGGCAAGTAATTAAAAAAAGGAAGGAAAAAAAGAGCTAAGTCCAATCATTTATTTAGAGTACCCCCCCCCCTCCCCCCCCCCACCCCACCCCCAAACAATAACAATGAACAGAATTAGTTGGATAGACATGGTGTGTGATAAATAGAATTTTAAAATTTAATATTTTGTTAGTTTAATGCAACTGTACAACTAAGACACATCCAAGTCTCCTCTGTCTTATAGTTCAACTTTGTCCACATGGCCTAGAGGAGCATATTTATTTATTTTTTCCTGTTTTCACCCGGCGTTCGATATTTGTATTAGAGTTTGACTAAATTTGAATTTACATCAGCAAGTCCCACATTGGGGTGTTAAGCATGTTTGCTAACAAAGACAACTCCGTACCCAGGGAAAGTAGTACTCGAGACCTCTGATTAAGGATGAAAGAGTACTTACTACTCCGCCACAATTCTTGTTTGGTAAGGAGGATAGTTTTTCTTTCTCTCACCCATGTGATAGCTGCTGACTCAGCATAGATCCACATCATCTACAGCTTGACACGTGGCTCAGTTATTTGTTTCATTCCAAAACCAGCTTTATTAGTTTTTCCTTCTTTTATGAAAGGCATAAAAGAAATGCTTTATCATTAACTAATGGTTTTTATTAATTAAGCCATTATTGATTAGTGCTAAACATGGTTATGACTATGACAGTTAGGATCGCATTCATCACTAGCTAATTACACTTTTGGAAACTTATATTGAAATGATGAACACCACATCCACTTAACTTTTTTTTTCCAGAAATTAGGTTGTTCTTATTACTCCTTCTAGGTTCATATATAATATGTCTTAAAATATTTAATAACTTTAATCATAAAAAGGAGCTGTCTAAATTAACATCTATCTTTTTCTTAATAGCTAATTACACTATGACTCAGTTTCATGATTAACAGTGTTCTGATGTACATATTGCTCTTTGGTCTTTGCTAACAAAATTCTTCTTTTTTCGTAAAAAAGATATATGAGTCAATTTTGAATATACTTTCTAATTAAAATTTAAGTACTTATATCTTCTACATTATAAAAATCCTACACTTACACCACCTATAAAGACATGTTTATAATTAAGCATATTAAAGAATAATGAGTGAAGTATTAAAAATACACCTAAATTATGTTTTTTTTAGTTTCATACCTAAACTATTTAAAGTGTGAGTTTCATGCCTAAACTATCACTCATTAGTTTGAGAAACACACATCAACGCTGATTAGATCAAATGTTTGTATACAAACACATTTAGGCGCGTCTGACCATTAAATATTCTGATGACGTGACTTTTCTTTTTTAGCTGACACATCATTTTTTAAAGAAAAAATTCAATTGATTTTTTAAAGTCCTAAACTCTCCCCTTCTTTTTCATCATTTTCAACACGATGAATATTTAATTTTTAACCTAATACTAATAATTTATTTAATTTTTGTGAAGGTGAAAAATAATTTTTCACGCGAAGTATCACGTGACAAGATTTTCTGAATACAAAGGTAGAGTGTAGTACACACACCATCACATCAGTTGAGGTGTATTTCTCAAACTATTGAGTGATAGTTTAAGTATGAAACTCACACTTTCAATAATTTAGGTACAAAACTGGAAAAAAAAATCAAGTGTCAAAGATAATTAAAAATTTCTATATAGTCATTTTTATGAAACATAAAAAAAGAGATAAATAATTTTGAAATTTCTTATACTCGCCTTTAATTTAAAAAATAATATTTGTTAATAATAACAACAACAACCACAAAAGTGAAATCACTCGATGATAAGTTAGACAGAAGATTCATTTTTTTACCACTCCTTGAGATATTTCAAACAAGAAGCAATTAAAGCGTTGTTACCATTCAAATATATATACCAAGAATTGATGAGTTAACAATCAAACAATTGAATTCTACTTCGACTTGGAACAATAACTTAAATTGGAGCAATAACTTTTATAGGCCTAAAATACAGACACGTACATACATACATACGTGTCCAAGTTTACTTTTATTTAACGCCGAACTATATCAAATGTCACTAATTATTTTTTTGTTAACTCTACATCGTACCAAATCAAAGAAAACATCAGCCTTTTAAGTTGGATAGAATGGATATAATTATTTTTTAAAAAACAGAAATTATTATGTGTTAAAAAAAAAATGCATGATATTACGAAAGGCAAGTCATTATTTTGTTAAGAAGATAAAGAAGATTAGAAGCAAAGTAAAAAGACTTTACCTTCATATGCATTAAGAATTTCGAAGTTTATCTTTTTTTTAAAAAAAAAATCCTTTTTTACTAGACTATTTTCTAGAAGTGAAAGTTAAACTGAAAGAAGTAATTCTCCATATCTCTCATATTAGAATTTTGATAAAGGAAATTGCTCGTAAAAGAATTTTAGCTTGGTAGTGTAAAAGAATTATTTATACTACCAGTAAATTTTAATCTGTGCATAGTATGATAATAATCATTTTACAAATTATATCAATAAGTGCTTATTCAATTAATTAACTTATAAATATATTATGTAATTCTGTAAATATTTTTATACGTTTGCATATGACTCAACTCTTTCTTAATTAATTAATTAAGTTTGGACGGCCGGCAATTAGCTAAGATAATTAAGTTATCTTTTCTGCTTGAAGGAACCACATGTGGCATGTGCATGCATGTATCTGTAGACATTTTCTTTTCTACCTTCTTGTTTGTACACCTAAAAGTTAATTAAGATTAGAAAACTAATCTTCTTCTCTAAAATAGTACTCCATATTCTAAAAAGTCTTTCAAAAAAGGTATGGCCAAACATAACTCCAACTATAATTTTTTTAAATAAAGTAATTTTTTTTATTTTCATGGCCAAACTCCCACTTAATGCATATAATATAAAAATATCAATCATAAAAAATAGCATTAGATTTTGTGATTAGTTTGTAAAAGAATTATTTTATTAATAATGTTAATGAATTTAACTAAAAATAGTAAATACCTAGGTTAAGAATATATATATATATATATATATATATATATAAAATAAAAAATTAAAAATGTTAAGGGTAAAATAGACATTGCATAGGATAAAGGGGGAAGAACGATTATTGTTCAAAGTTGAGGAGGGTGTTTGATTTTTAAAGCAAAGTTAGGGGGTGTAAACGATTTTCACATTTTGGGTGAAAATCGTTTACACCCCCGAACTTTGCTTTAAAAATCAAACACCCCCTCAACTTTGAACAATAATCATTCTCCCCCTTTATCCTAATTGATTTTTTTAAATGCCTATTTTGCCCTTGTATTATCAAGCTTTATATCTTTTTTAAAAAAACTTTTTTGTAATCACAATTTTTATTTTTTAAAATCTATATAACATATGTTGT
Organism: Jaltomata sinuosa; assembly: GCA_003996215.1. Classification (NCBI taxonomy): domain Eukaryota; kingdom Viridiplantae; phylum Streptophyta; class Magnoliopsida; order Solanales; family Solanaceae; genus Jaltomata; species Jaltomata sinuosa. Next base: position 695,312 of record QJPP01000311.1, on the reverse strand, counting down.
AAATAATATATATATATATATATATATATATATATATATATATATTATTTCTTAGATAAAAAAAGAAAATTGAAAAACACTAATTGAGTATGTAAGTTAATGACATTTCATAATAAAATAAATGAGCAAAATAAAAAAAATATTAATAATAATCAAAACTCTAATATCTAATTATACAAGTAAAAATAACAGGTAATTATAAAATTAAATGATTGTTGTTTATAAATTTTAAATTATAATTTAGAAAATATTTTATTATTGACAACCAAAACTCATTTATCTATATAGGCATTAGATAATAACAGAGAGAAACTAAAAAAACATGCATCTATATACATAATTACATATGCCCGTTTGGTCATAAGATTTTTTCACTATTTTTCAAAAAATTATTTCACTTTAAATTATTCAAAAAAAAAATTGTTTGGCCATAAAAATTTCAAATACAACTTGAAGTTGTATTTGAAAAAGTGAAAACACCTAAATACTTGTTTTCACTTTTTTCTATTTCACTTTTTAGTTGTATTTAACACTTTGAATTCTAAAAAGTCTTTCAAAAAAGGTATGACCAAACATAACTCCAACTATAATTTTTTTAAATAAAGTATTTTTTTTTATTTTCATGACCAAACTCCTACTTAATGCATATAATATAAAAATATTAATAATGCATACAATATAAAAATATTAATCATAAAAAATAGCATTAGATTTTGTGATTAGTTTGTAAAAGAATTATTTTAATAATAATGTTAATGAATTTAACTAAAAATAGTAAATACCTAGGTTAAGAATATATATATATATATATATATATATATATATATATATATATATATATATATAATAATAAAAAATTAAAAATGTTAAGGATAAAATAGACATTGCATAGGATAAAGGGGGGAGAACGATTATTGTTCAAAATTGAGAAGGATGTTTGATTTTTAAAGCAAAGTTAGGGGGTGTAAACGATTTTCACCCATTTAATTTTAAATAGAGATTAGAAGGACCACTAAGCTGACGAGGACCTCAAATAAAGGAAACTCTCTTTTCGAATAATTATTTTTAACTACACCCTCCCTAGTAATTAAATTTACCTAAGACTTAGTAATTTACTAATTAAATCCGGTTAATGGACCAATAGGTGTCTTTTGCACAAGACAACCTCCATAATTATCGGATTAATTAACTTGTAGACTTGGATTTACGAGATGCAGAGTACCTTTACTCCAAGTTAAGTTACTTAGATAAGAAAAACAAGTTATTAATTACAAGGGTTAAAAAAAATAGAACACTTGAACTTTCACAAATCAATAACTAAAATTAAATAATTCTAATATGTTTGTTCCTCCAAAATATTTACTATAAGAATTTAAAGTTATATATATTGTCACTTGTCAGTATAAGCAACTTTTACGCAATCTACTACGTTAGATTATCTTAATTTTAAAATTACGAATCTTACATTTTAATACAACTTACTTATTATTTTATTTAAATAAGTTGATAATATAAAAAAATATTTGCATCACTCACAACGTATATAACTTGTCTTTTATTGCAAAATGCAAATATAGGTTGGTGAAATCAAATGGAGTATTAAGAAGCAAACAATTTTGAAGTTTGGGTCCAAAAGGCAAACTGTAATGTATGAATTATGAAGGGTACAAATACAACGGAGGCTATTATTAAAGAAGTAGACAAATAAGAAATACATCAACTAAGTAATACATCAACTGCAAACTTGAAGTTTTGCTCGTAGAATTATAAATGGGTCAAAAATTCAAGATCACTCATTTCTAAAGTCATTTTTATAAACCATCGTCCAAATTATTTTTCAATATGTCAGTAGTCCAAAATAAATTCTACAAAAAAATATAATCCTAGTCTTTATCTCTTACAATTTTTACCGATAGAATTATTATTATTATACAATCATTGTGTAACATTTATACACTTGTTATACATTGAGTATACACTCAGGACGACAATAAATATTTACGGCTAGGTGGATGAATTTCTTTTTTATCCGTTTTGAGTAAAAATATCCGAGTCCCTTCTATTTTACATGGGTATAAGAATCTATGACCTATATTAGTCTATTTTGCGAAAATATGTAAAACAATGCTTCACTAGATGATTCATATAGATAATATAGAGATAACAGTAATAGAAAGAAATGAGTGAAATGAAACATATACTACATAGTACATTGATAACAACCGTAAGGAAAAATAACATAACTTATCAAATATTCATGCATAATTATGTTTTATATCAATAGTTTAATTCAATTACAATTTGCAGTAGAGGGTTAAAAATTATTGATACACTCAAGTGTATTTGTATTTGTATGTCGAGATTTCACAAGAAAATAATACAAATTTGTATTTGTATGTCGAGATTTTACGGATTTGTAATTGTATGCCGAGGTTACTCTAACGGATTTGTATTTTGTGTGTCGAGACTTACGAATTTATATTTATATGTCGAGATTACTTTATTTGTATCTGTCTACTTGTATTTATATTTATATTTGTATTTGTATTTGTATTTGTATTTATATACCGAGATTATACAATTAATATAAAAAGTATTAATATAATTATGATTAGATAAAATATTAATATGAATGCCTCACTAAATTTTTATTAATTGGTGTTTTATGAAAATTCCTCTAACAATGATAGTAGGGAGCCAAAGAGATGTTACAATCTAGGAGTGTGATGAGATGTACAGGATACTTTTTATTGGATGATTCATATGAAAATAGAGCAATTTCAGATAGAAAAGAATATCTCCTTGGTAATCACTACCCCCTTCTCCCTGTCCACTTTGAATTTTGCAAGTTACTTGAGAAGCAATTATTAATATGAGTATTTTATCAGAATATTTATATTTATTTATGTACAGTTTTAGATTTTAAAAAATAATTTAAAGAATAAATAATTAATATTAAAAGTAAAATAAAAAAATATGATTTCTTTTTTAAAAATATTAAAAATGATAAATAAAAGTAAAAAATTATTTTTAAAATATCAGACAAATAAACCATTTGTGAAGACATATATCGTTTATGGATTTCTTTGAAGAGGTTGATGTGGTGCATATTCCTAGATCTTGGAATATAATAGCTCACAATTTAGCAAAGTTTTCAATATCATTTTTATATAAAGTTATTTGAATTTTTGTTTTTCCTAGTTGGATTGTAATTGATGCTATCACATCATTTGACTCTTTGAGACCGTTTATGCATTGATACAAATAGCTACTCCCTTCGTTTTAATTTGTTTGACCTACTTTTCTTTTTAGTCCGTTTTAAAAAGAATGATCCTTTCCTTTTTTAGCAACTTTTTAATTTCAACTTTCCACATGACATGTTTACAATCACAAGATTAAAGTGCATTTTAGTATATTTAACATATCTTTAATTTAAGACCATAAGATTCAAAGTCTTCTTTATTTTCTTAAACTTGGTGAAAAGTCAAAATAGGTCAATCAATATATGAAACAGAGGGAGTAATTGATTGTCAAAAAAAAAGACAAATAAATAATGAAGTGATGGAGTAGAAGATAATATGAATTTGAATTAATTGAAGGTAATAAAAAATGGAAAAAGAGAGAGAGATGGTGGGTAGGGTCTCAGGTGGTGGCTGCCGGGCTTTGGGGCGCACAAATACGTACTACCAAACACAACCCCCACAAACTACGGACTTGAAAAGCCACCTCCTTTCATCTCACGCTTCTAACTTCTATTTATAACTATACTCCTCCCTTCGTTTCAATTATTTTTCTCATTTTAACTTGACATGAATTTTTTTTTAAAGAAAGAAAGATTTTTGAATTTTGTAATTTTAATGTAAGGATATGTAAAATGTATCAAAGTGTCGAATTACTCCTCCGTTCATCTTTACTTGTCTACTATACTAAAAATAGATGTCCAGCAATACTTGTCCAGTTTATAGAATTAAGAAATAATTTTACACTTGGTTCTTAATTTATCCTTATCATTAATTATAGTCATTTCCCTATTATATTTCTCAAGATATTATATTTATTATATTCAAATTGTGATATTGTAAAATTACCCCTCTATATATAGTTTTTTAAGAAGTGTTCAAAGTCAATAGTGGACAAATATTATTGGACGGAGGAATACCAATTTAAGGAGTATTAAATATCTTTTAATCTAAAAGTGATTTTTTTAATAAAAAACAAGACAAACAAATTGAAGTGGAATATCAAATTGAGTAGTCCCATATGTTGTGTGGGCGGCGGCCTTTTTCAGCATCTTCCTTGAGGTGCACTTCGATCCAATTAGAGATATTGAATAATACCAACTTACCAAGTCCTTGATCACTTTCTTGTATGTTTAAGTGTGCAACATTTGATCGTGTTGAATTGAGTCAACTTCTTATTCAATCGAGTCAAAGTTTTGTTAAAACTGAAACCTAAGCAAGTCGAGCTATATCTCAAGCTAAATACAATCGAGCCTAGTTGAGTTGAATTTCGAGCCAACAAAGCTTAATTAATACAAGTAATAATAAGATCTTAATTCAATTTGGATCCAAGTAACACACACGCTTAACACAAAAATATGGTATACTTATGCATGCATGCAATGAGTAACTTGAATTAGTTAGAATTGTACTCATTCATTCTTAATGTTTAAGGGAGGATTATTTTTAATTGGATTTTAACTTCTCTATTTAGTGTCATGTAAAATGGTTACAGTCATATGAATAACAAAGAGATATGAAAATGACAAAAGTGATCCCTTATGTTTGGAGAAGTTTAAAATAGTGCCTTAAAGAAGCTAATTTTTCCCAAATGAGATATCCAAATACATGGATAGTGGACATCACAACTCCGGGTTTTCTTGCCACTGGGTCCCTAAATTCACAAATAAACAAAAATCCACAAAACAAAAAATTAAAAAGTAAGTATTGTACTATATTATACTTTTTTCCCTTCAGTTTTATTTATCTACTATTTCAAAAATAAATATACACTTTTACTTATTACTTTTAACGTATCAAGAAAAGATTAATTTTTTTAATATTTTTATTTCTAACATTAATTATTTATTCTCTAAATTATTTTTCAAGATTCAATACTAAACAATAAATATCAATTAATAGGAATAATGTGGTAAAATAAATTTTTTTTTTAATGAGCGTGATAAATCTAAATGCGACAAATAAAAGAAAACCAAAGGAATATATGATAAAGTGCTACTAATATTTTCACTGCTTTAGAGGAAGGATAGGTTAATTAGGAGGGACAAAAAGGTAATGCAATGTCATTGTCATCCTTCATATCAGGGATAACACCATTATTACCAAATATTTCAGATGTAACCAAAAGGTTAAGCAAATTTATAATTATATTTTATGATTAAATCATAAAGTGGGAATAATAAAAACTTCCAGCTTATCCAAATTTGATAAGTACTGTATTTTAATTACCAACATATTCTTTTTATTAGGTAATAGCACTTCTTTTTGCTAGCGTTTGGCTATAATTTCCAAATATTTTTGGTAAGTCAATTTTGATTGAAGTTTTGGGTAAAGTTTTAATATGTGTTTAATCATAGTTTTTGAAAAACATATTTTAAGAGAGGATTATTTAAAAAAATAATATTTTACTTTTTTTAAAAAATAATAATTTATATTCATAAGTTCTAAAAATTACATTAAATATACTCATAAATTTGGCACAAAATTATCATTTTATAAACTAGATAACACATTATTCAAAAATTATAACACGATATTTTAATAAAAATTATTAATAAAATTCACTACGATATTTTATAAGATCAATTTTCACTAGGATTTCTTCTTCTACTTTTTGGGCGTAACTTGCTCTACATATCGAGCGTAAATCCATTTCTTCTTTGTAGATAGAATTGGTTTAATGAGGGGTTGGTTGGGTAGATAATTTACTGTTGAAATAATGATTAGTGGATTCTTTTACAAAATATAAAAATTTGGAGTAAGTTTTGAATTTTTAGAAGAATTCAAAAACTAGATTTTGGCCCAAAAATCACTTTTTTCTTTCTAATTTTTGGGTTCTTGAGATTTTTGCCAAAATTGACAAGTTCAATGACCAAACAAATTTTGCAAAGATTTTTTCCCTAAAAACTACTTGGGATATCTATGGCCAAACGAGTTAAACCAACAATTCGAACCAATAATTGAGTTATTGGGTTAATAGTTCGAGTTATTGGTTTAACAATTCGATTATTGATTTACTATTCCAAGTTATTGAAATATTGGTTCGATTCTCGATTTTACCACTTTTTTTAACGAGTGAACCAATAACCCAATAGCAATTTATTTAGTTACAATTTTTACCCTTCAAGTTATATAACGTATCCTCAAATTATTTTTTCAATTATGTCTTTTTATCGTTATACTTTTGGTCTATTGAGATTTGTTGCATCCCCATTTGTTCTTTGAGCCTATGTAATACTGGCCTGTGGGAAGCAAGAAGAAGTTGGTTGCTTTGGCGGAGCTAGTCCTATCTGCTCTTTCTCCTTTCATCAGCTTTCTTCGCGCCAAACATACTTATGAGATTTTTCGCCTGAAATCTTAACGATTGATCGATAATCTAACTGATAACGATCTATAATCGATTAATCGATATCCAATTAATCAATACTTTAATGATTCTTTAATGGTTAGCATGTCTACAAATTATCTAGGATGGGAGGGGGTTGTTGGGGTTATGGGTTTTTTTCCCTTCCTATGTTGATAAATAAAGTCCAATTTGGACCAACCTACTTTTGCCCATAGGCCCAATTCTATGGGACATATATATAGACCTTTTTAGGTCTTATTTCATGATCCACACAAGTTTTCAGCAGTCACATATAGAGAAAAAACGCAGATTTTCGCACCTAATTTCAGCCCTAAATTGCCAATTTTAAATCGTGATTCCCGCTTCGTTTCTTATCCGATTGAGCTGATTTTTGGACAGCTTGTTCCCCTAATCTCAATCTTTGATTAGGAATTGACAGAGTTAGATTTAGTGCCCCGTAGCTCCAGTTTTGCATCTGTGAACAGTAGCTGCATTTTTCGGTGCTTTTGCTCCTTTTATTCTCTTATTTTTGGTGTTGTGATTTATGTAGTGTTGCTCGTTGTTTGACACTTCTTTGGTGGGCATTTTGGAGAACATTATTGTAACTCTTGGTGATTATAGTGGAGGTTTTGGTCCTGTGGTTTTTACTCTTCACACCAAAGGGGTTTTCCACGTAAATCTTGGTGTCTCGTGTGATTGGTTTATTTTGTCTTGTCGTATTTATTTTGGTTGATATACTTGCTGCCTTATTACCATTGTGCTTGATTTGTTTGTCTTCTCTTAGTTCAAATTAAAAGGAAAAGTTTAGACTTGGGTATTCTTCTGCTGCTACCCTATCGTGTATTCTTTGTTAGTGCCTTGCTTTTCCCAACAAAGTGGTATCAGAGCATTGGTTGTTGTTGATAGTCGATTTGAATGATGGAGGCAAATATGAGCAAGATGGTGTGTTTGAATGGTAGTAATTATCATACTTGAAAAGGCAAGATGAAAGATCTTCTATTTGTCAAGGAGATGCACTTACATGTGTTTGCTTCTAACAAACCTGAATCTATGAATGATGAGGATTGGAAATATGAGCATCTGCAGGTTTGTGGCTATATCAGATAATGAGTTGAAGATAATGTTAGAAATCATATTGTGAATAAGACACATGCCAGAAGTTTGTGGGATAAGCTTGAGACACTTTATGCTTCGAAGACTGGCAACAACAAGTTGTTCCTGCTGAAACAATTGATGAATATCAGGTACAAAGAGGGTAGTCCTATTTCTGATCATATAAATGATTTTCAGGGTGTCCTTGACCAGCTATCCGGAATAGGTGTAAAGTTTGATAAAAAAACTCAGGGACTTTGGCTTCTCAATACTCTGCCAGACTCTTGGGAGACTCTTTGAGTTTCTTTGACTAATTCTGCTCCCAGTGGTGTTGTAACTATGGAATATGCTAAGAGTGGTGTCTTGAATAAAGAGATGAGAAGAAGATCACAGGCCTCATCTTCTTCAGCTTCACACTCCGATGTTTTGGTTACTGAAGATAGGGGAGAAATAAGTTCAGAGGTCAGAATGATAGAGGTACAAGTAGAAGCAAGTCAAAGTCCAGATACAAGAATGTTACATGTGACTATTGCCACAAGAATAGACATATCATGAAATATTGTCACAAGCACAAGAGAGATATGAGACGACAAAAGAAAGAAGGCGATAATGAAAATCGTGTTGCTGTTGTTGCTAATGATGATCTTCTTGTTGCTTGTGGTGAGAATGCCATTAATCTTGTTCGTGATGAGTCTAGCTAGTTTGTGAATTCTGGTGCTACTTCTCATGCCACGCCCAAGAAGGAATTATTTTCTTCTTATACTCCAAGTAATTTTGGGATGTTGAAGATGAGTAATAATGATGAAGTTGAAGTTGTTGGCATTGGAACAATTTGTTTAGAAAGTAACAATGATTCGAGATTAGTTCTCAACAATGTCAAGCATGTCACCTGAATTTGATCTCTGTGGGGAACCTTGATGATGAGGGTTATGTTAAAACCCTTGGTCCTGGCCAGTGGAAGCTTACTAGAGGTTCAATGGTTGTGGATCGTGGTGACAAGTTGTCTAACTTGTACGTATTTCAGAGCTCCATATCTAGAGGCTCAGTAAACTTGGTGGAGAATGATACTTCATCAAAATTATGGCATAGAAGGTAGAGTCATATGAGTGAGAAGGGAATTGAAAATTTGGCTAAGAAAAATTTGCTTTCTGAAGTGAAACAAGCAAAGTTAAAGAAATGTGTTCATTGCTTAGCCGGTAAACAGAAAAGAGTTTCTTTTCAGAGTCATCTGCCTTCAAGAAAGCTTGATTTGCTGGAGTTGGTACATTCTGATTTGTGTGGTCCTTTTAAGGTAAGGTCTCATGGTGATGCACTTTACTTTGTGAATTTTATTGATGATCATTCTCGCAAACTCTGGGTATTTCCTTTGAAGTCCAAGGATCAGGTACTTGATGTGTTCAAGGGTTTTCAGGCCTTGGTTGAGAGACAGACAGGGAAAAAATTAAAATGCATCCGCTCAGATAATGGTGGTGAGTATATTGGTCCTTTTGATAGATATTGCAGAGAGCAGGGTATTCGGCATCAGAAAACTCCTCCAAAGACTCCTCAGTTAAATGGTTTAGCAGAGAGGATGAACAAAACTCTAGTTGAGAGAGTTAGATGTATGCTTTCAGATGCTAAGCTTCCAGATTCCTTTTGGGCAGAAGCACTTAATACTGCTGTTATGTTATCAATTTATCTCCTGCTGTTGCTTTGAATTGTGATGTTCCTGACAGAGTTTGGTCTGGTAAGAATGTTTCTTATGATCATCTTAGAGTTTTTGGGTGTAAAGCTTTTGTTCATGTTCCTAAGGATGAAAGGTCAAAGATGGATGTTAAAACTAGGCAGTGTATCTTCATTAATTATGGTCAAGATAAATTTGGCTATCGTTTCTATGATCCAGTTGAGAAGAAACTTATTAGAAGCCGTGATGTTGTGTTCTTTGAAGACCAAATAATTAAAGATTTTGACAAAATTGAGAAGGTTGATTTTCAGAGTAGTGAGAGCCTAGTTGATGCTGATCCAGTTCCTTTGACTATAGCACCTGAAGAAAATCTTCATAATAATGAAAATCAAGTTGATAATGAAGATGATGATCATGTTCAGAATGACCAGGATGTTATTGATGCTCTAGTGCAAGAGGATGTGGTTGGCCTGCAACCAACTGCTATTGATGCTACAGAGAGTTCTCTCAGAAGATCTATTAGAGAGAAACTACCTTCATCTCATTATTCTCCCAATGAGTATGTACTCATGAATGATGGGGGAGAACCTGAGAGTCTTGATGAGGCCATGAATAGTGAAGAAAAAGAAAGGTGGTTTGATGCTATGGAAGATGAGATTAAATCCTTACATGATAATCATACCTTTGATTTGGTTAAGTTACCTAAAGACAGAAAAGCTTTGAAAAACAGGTGGGTTTTCAGGGTGAAACATGAAGATGGCAATCCAGTTCCACGGTACAAAGCTAGATTAGTTGTGAAGGGTTTTAACCAGAAAAAGGGAGTTAATTTTGATGAGATATTCTCTCCAGTTGTGAAGATGTCATCCATTCGTGTTGTTCTAGGCTTAGCTGCAAGTCTAGATTTAGAGATTGAACAAATGGATGTTAAAACTGCTTTTCTCCATGGTGACTTAGATGAAGAAATTTATATGGAGCAGGCAGAAGGTTTTGAAGTCAAGGGAAAAGAGAATTATGTTTGCAAATTGAAGAAGAGCTTGTATGGCTTGAAACAAGCTCCTAGACAGTGGTACAGGAAGTTTGGTTCTTTTATGAGTCAGCAGGGCTTCAAGAAGACTTCTTCAGATCATTGTGTTTTTGTGCAAAAATTCTCTGATGGTGACTTTATTATTGTGTTGCTTTATGTTGATGACATGCTTGTTGTTGGTCATAATGCTTGCAGGATTCAAAAGTTGAAGCAAGAGTTGAGTAAGTCTTTTGCTATGAAAGACTTAGGACTAGCAAGACAGATTCTTGGCATGCACATTGTCCGTGATAGAAAGGCCAAAAAGTTGTGGTTATCACAGGAGAAGTACATTCAGAAAGTACTTCGAAGGTTCAACATGAATAAGGCTAAGGTTGTCTGTACACCTTTAGCTATGCACTTCAAGTTGAGCACGAAAGAGTGTCCTTCCAGTGATGATGAGAAGGAAGATATGAAGAGAGTTCCTTATGCTTCAGCTGTTGGTAGTTTAATGTATGAAATGATTTGTACAAGACCAAATATTACTCATGTTGTTGGTATTGTTAGCCGTTTTCTTTCTAATCCGGAAAGAGAACATTGGAATGCTGTGAAGTGGATCATGAGATATCTTTGTGGCACTTCTAGTCTGAGTTTGTATTTTGGCACAGGGAAGGCTATTCTTTGTGGTTATACTAATTCAGACATGGCTGGTGATGTTGATACTCGTAAGTCAACTTCAGGGTACTTGGTTACTTTTGCAGGAGGAGTTGTGTCTTGGCAATCTAGGTTGCAAAAATGTGTTGCTCTATCTACTACAGAAGCTGAGCTTATTGCTGCCGTTGAAGCTTGTAAAGAGTTGCTCTGGATGAAGAGATTCTTGGGGGAACTTGGTTGTGCTCAAGAGAGGTATGTGCTTTATTGCGACAGTCAAAGTGTTATACATCTTGGCAAGAATTCTACATTCCATGGTCGGTCTAAACACATTGATGTGAGATACCATTGGATTCGTGATGTGTTGGATTCTAAGTTGCTTGAACTTGAGAAGATTCATACGGATGATAATGGTTACGACATGAGGACTAAAACTTTGCCAAGAGGGAAGTTTGAAGATTGTTGCATGATCGCCAGGATGGAGGTCTCCTCCACATAGTTGTGAGTGGGAGAATTGTTGAGGTTATGTGTCTTTTTCCTTTCCTATGTGGATAAATAAAGCCCAATTTGGACCAACCACTTTTGCCCATAGGCCCAATTCTATGGGGCATATATATAGACCTTTTTAGCTCTTATTTCATGATCCACACAAGAGTTTTCAGCAGCCACATATAGAGAAAAAGTGGGGGGGGGGGGGGGGGGTTTCGTCTAGGCCGACAAAATTTCAATCGTCATGCGCCGCTTCGCATTGCGTTTTCACCCGCATTAACCCACCCCGCCTTCATATTAGCTGCTTGCTTTAAATGGGACAAACATAAATTTCAGTCACTACATATTAGTTTTGTGAAATCAAATGAAATTTTATTTAGGAAAAAACTTATGCTAGTGAAATTGACTATGAAATTTCTACATAGCAACAATCTGTAATTATATTGTGATGTTGAAAAAGAAATTGTGATTTGGTACTCACATAGATACATTATAGGGTAATTAAAAAAATATATAATTATTAACTAACTTATATTGTAAAAATTTAATCCAAAGCGTATATTGCAAATTTTTAGTCCAAAACATAATAACCCGTTCCCGATTAAAGAATGTTTTTGCGTTATAATAATTCGCACAAAATCACGTTTAAGATAATCTTCCTTTTACTATTACATTATCATCTTACATTAGTGTTTAAAATTTTGGCATACAATATTATACATCGATATATAATAATATACAAAATTTTAATATTTTTTACAACGTTTAAAAATTTGATATACAATTCATACACCCAATATACAATATTATACAAAATTATAAGAGGTTTATACACTCAGATAAAATAATATACAATATTATACAAAAATTGACTTCATTTTCTTTCTTGAATTCAAGCACTAGGCGGTAGATCCTCCTTTCTCTCGTCTTGGTTAGCATGTACAATTTCTTATCCCCGCCTTTGTATTCTAATCAATATGCAAGAGTTCAAAAGCTGGAGACCTCGCATTTCCACCAACCTCGCATACACCATCTTTTTAGCCTCTACCTTTCTTTGGACTTCTCCATTATACCACAGTCCCTTTGATGCCCACCTAGTCTACCTCTGGAGACCCGTAGCACCTCTCTAGCTGCTTTCCTAATGCAACTAGCAGTCGTGTCTCACATGTTGTTTGCATCCTCACTACTCCCCCGATCTTCCATAGCCATAAACTTCTCCCCATCTCCTGGTCAAGGTCAAGTTACTCCATTTTACCCTTAGTCGGTATCCACAATCCTCTTCTTCCTCTCATTCTTGATCTCCAAATTCATCATCAGGAGTTTATATTGGGTCATAAGATTCTTAGTCAAAATAACCTTGTAATCTTCACAAATACCTTTATCATCCTTCCTAAAGAATAAATAGTCTATTTGAGTCTTTTCCATTGTACTACTGAAGGTTACCAAATGCACCTCCTTCTCCCGAAAACTCGAATTGGTTACCATCACTCCAAAACCTCTAGCAAAATTCAAAAGTGAGACTTCTCTTCGTTCCTGTCCTGGAAATCAAAACCTCCCTGCACATCGTCATAATCCCACGGAGTATACACAATATATCCATTGAAATCTCCTCTGATCATCCCAAAAGTGCTTCTTGTCCTCTTTCTCCAAATCCGCTTGCGGGTATGCACTAATAATGTTCAAATTGGACCCTCCAATAACCAACCTTAAATCGTCATCATCCTATCGTTGACCTTCCTAACCTCAATCACTTGCTCTCTTAGCTTTCTATCTACTACGATGCTTACTCAATTCCTATTCCTCGAGCCCCTGAGTACCACAACTTATATCCGTCCATATCCTGCGCCTTAGCACTACCCATTTAGTCTCTTAGACACAAGCTATATTGATCCCCCTCTCTTTGAGAATATTCACTTGTTATATGAACTTCCCTGTTAAAGTTCCAATGTATGAACGGTTAAATCCTCTTGGTATAAGAGAAAATTCTAATGTTACTAAAAAGGCGGTTAAAAATTGCCTTAGATCACCAATTCTAAGCGTGACACTAATGCCGTCTTTTAATCTCTTCGGGCAAATTTTTGTTCCGTTCCTCCATTGTTGGACATAGATCTTGTTTCAAATATTTCAAAAGTATTTTAGGTAAGTGTTTGTTTATTAATTTGATTCATTATTTTAACTTCAAACTTAAAATATAAAATTTGAAGTTTGAAAAAATATACTTAAATTTTTCCAAGTTTTTTGAAATTTTCACTCATGATACTTTAACTCTGTGTTCATACCTTTTTTCTACTTAACTTCAAATAGGTCTTATTTTCAAATATCAACTAATTCAAAACTTTTGTGGGCTTTTTTGTAGGTCCATATTTCGTCAAAAATTTCCAAAATCTAATGATATTCAAATCCCAATCAAACTTCAAAATGCAATGAACGTTGTACTAAATCAAAAAAACAAAAGTAGATAAGTTCATATTGGTTGCCTTTCTTGTCTCCTAATTAATACTATACTCAACCTTTCTAAATCAACATCCCTTTTTGGGACATAGAGGCTCTTTTTGGTTTTGTTAATTATCAATTATGGGTTCAATCATACAAAATGTCATTTTCTCAACACATTTTTTTAAAATTAAGGACACATTAGGTATGTATGCTCCAAAAAGCTTGATATGCCATTACTCATTAGAATTACATTTACTAAGCCATCATCACTTTATGTGACATTTTTCACATGAATTAATCTGTTAAAAATGTTTGGAGGTTTTCTTACAAATCATACAGTAATCCTTGGGAAAAAGTTGGAAGAATGCAATTGCTACTCAAACCTAAAAGACGTTAACAAGAAAGATAACAAAGTTATACAAGAATATAAGGTTTTAGCAAAAAGTTGCAGACGCTTGTGACCTTCCCCTCTATGTCTTGCGGTAATAATTTCTCTGGTAATATGATTTACTTTTCGAAAATTTTTGCACAAAATCTTGAAAATATTACACGAAATATTTCGAACACTTACCATTAATCAAGAATTAAAGCGAAAGCAGAGCTCAAATAACACGATTGAGGTTCAAGCCCTCTTGAGTAAGGGCTCTTGAGTTAGAATTTGAACTCACCTTCTTTCTTTTATTTCATAGCCTCTTCCGTATTCTAAATCGGAATAGCCAGGCCAAAGTTTAAGCTCTTGAAAATAGTTATCAGCAAAGGCAAGTTGCCTATATTGAAATCAATTTTAGTATTTAGAAATTGATATCGATCTTAATCCTGATCTCAATATCTCCTTGTTTGTTTGTATGTTTATTTGCGTGCATATGTCCTCCAAAACGGACCTATATTATCTTAAGTTGAACTGAATCTATTCGTCGAAATATTATGTTATGCAAAAAAAAAAAAGATTTTGTAAATGTATATAATATTGATGAATTTCCTCAACATAATTGGATTGTAAAATTGAATATCTCAAGGTGTGGCATATCCTTACATTTATTTTGAATGCCCTTATTAGAATTCCTCATTCCACCACCGTCCTATTTTCTGACGTAATTTTGCCCATGAATTGAACAGAACTTAGTAGCTTCGATTCAAACTTTGCATATGTGATTAAAATCTACTTAATATGTATATAAATAATTCCATCAAGAATCCAGTAAGTTGTACTTTTTGGAACTCATAAAATCAAATTAAATTCTAGTTCCCCCTATGATAAAATTATAAATAGTTCATTTAGATTCCAAAGTCTCAACTATATAAGGACTTTATTCTTGACAGGTTAGGCAGAAATAGGAGAGGGGATTACAAGGTTGAGAATTGATCCTCACCAACAAGATGAAAGTTCAAGTGACCAATCAATTGAGTTACTAAGATTCCCCGAACTCTCTGTTTGTATTTACTATAATTGTCATTATTTTACTTTCGAGGTAAAGTTACCTTTCTTTACTAACACATTATACTTTTATCAATATGTTGTATAGATGCCTATTGATTTCTTAGCATTGAAATAATTAAATTATGACACTTTTTTTTTTTTGTAAATAGAGGCGTAGTTTAACTTTGTCTTGTAAATTTGCCATGTTATTCTCGACTAAGGTGGATGATGTAGTGTGGGAAATGAATATTTGATGCCTGATGGAAATTATTACTATTACAATAAGAGTTTAAGTTTTCTCCACTCATCCCGGAGTATTCTGGTGTGTTATAATCTTTACGGGAATGAAATGCATATGTTGATTACGAATTGCTCAGAAATTCATTGATAATGACTTTGTCAGGTTTTAGGGAGACTACTCTTCTTCTTCTCCATTGATAATATATATTTTTTATTTTTATACTATCAAGTTAATAGCAAACCTGAAAAAGATACTCCCTCCGTTCAAAATTACTTGTCACTTTTTGACTTGGCACACCCATTAAGAAAATAATGATTGACATAGTGATTTTACCATATTACCCCTATTAAATGGTAGTAGTTGAAATTGATCATTTGTGTTGTAGTCGAAGTTTTGATGATTGACAACCTCATGAAGGGATCAGGTCCTTGTCTCTCATATGGTAAAGGTCAAGCGGGCACTGCTGTAAACTGTATTCTCTCTACAGTTGCAACTTCAGCAGTGCCTTGATGAGTAACAACCTGATGATGGGACCATGTCCTCTTTCTACCGGCAAATAAAAGTCAAACGAATACAACTGTGAACTGTACTTTCTCTGCAGTGTTGACTGCTGCATAGTACAAGTTCAACAGTCCTTTTTCTCCTCGACCAATAAGAATGGATTAAGGTTTTTAGCTTTTCTCATTTATAAGTGAAATGACTTAGAAGTTAAAAACCTAATTTTTGTAAAAATAAAAATTTCTTGTGCATTCAAAGCATCAGTCGTCACAAGATTCCAAAAGGAAACTTTCTGCAACAAGGGACCATCTTAGAAGTAAATGATCTTTGTCCTTGTTGTGTAAGTTTGCTTTGGGTTCTTATTGTAAACCTACATCCGTTAACAAATCCTAATAGGTGTTGCGTTATCAAAAGTGTATTGTGTCTATAAAACTTGATCAGCTAGAGTTAGTTGGTCTAGTCAGAAGGTGATAGAGTTATTGCCTAGAGGTGTTGCTCGTGTGGTAACTGTAACAAGGGAATGAGGTTAATAGGTTAATAATATGATTATGAGAGTGAGTCTGTAATCAACCATTGCTCTTGTTTTAGTGAAATTATTGTTTGTGAAAGCCTACGAGATAGGTCGTGGTTTTACTCCCCTGAGCAAGGAGGTTTTCGCGTAAAGTCGTGTGTTCTTTACTTACCACAACATTATCTTCTTTTTTAGCATTATATCTGCTTCAAGGTCCTGGTCCAGGTCCTTGAAATTTTGTGGACTCATACAAATCATCACTTCTAAAAGGTTAACACCTAGAAAGAACTTCTCTAATGGCTGCTCCACCCAACCTGGAAGAAGCTAAGTCAACCACCAGGCCACCTAGATTCAATGAACAGTTCTATGGATGGTGGAAGACTAGAATGCATGACTTTATCATGGCGGAAGATAGTGAACTGTGGGACGTCATTTGTGATGGTCCCTATGTGCCAATGAAAACTGTCGTAGAAGGAGAATCCACCAAATCAGCTCCTAAAACAAGGAAGGAATATTCTGATGAAGACAGAAAATAAATTGAGAAAAACTTCAAGGCGAAGAAGTTGTCGGTGTGTGGTATAGGTGCAGAGGAATACAATCGCATCTCCGCTTGTGAGATGGCAAAACAAATATAGGATGCACTGCAGACAGCTTATGAAGGGACCAGTCAGGTTAAACAGTCGAAGATAGACATGCTTACCACACAGTATGAGTTGTTTAGAATGAATGACGGAGAATCCAATCAAGGGATGCATACCAGATTCACCTCAATCATTAACGAGCTTCATTGCCTAGATGACGACATTAAGCCTAGCAAACTAGTCAGAATAATTCTGAGTGTCCTAACTGCCTCCTGGGAAAGCAAGGTAAATGCCATCACTGAAGCAAAAGGCCTTCAAACTCTGACAGTGGATGAGCTATTAGGAAATCTGAAAACCTATGAGCTCAAGAAGCAACAGGACCAAGAACGACAACAACCCAAGAAGGACAAGATCTTGGCACTCAAAGCTGTCAAGAGTGACTCGAGTGGTGATGATTCAGACATGGCCTATGTCACTAGGAAATTTCAAAAGATGATAAGAAAAAATGGAGTCTTTCCTTCAAAAGGAAATTCAAGCGAGTTGTTCAGAAGCAACGAGACATGCCACAAATGTGGGAAGCTTGGACACTTCATCAAAGACTGTCCTCTTCTCAAACACGAGGAAAAGGAGTATGGGAAAAACAACTATGACAAAGGGGGAAAGAGAAACCAGGTCCCCGAGAAGCAGAAGAGAAAAGAAATGACGGACATAGTTGTGAAACAGGCCTTAACAGCATAGGGAGAGTCCTCCAGTGAGTCTGATCATGAAGAGGATTCAGTGGACACTTCCATGATAGTCATTGAGGACCATTCGTTCTATTTTGACTCATTATTGCCCTGATGGCAAAGTCTGACGATGAAGGAAAAAATGAGGAGGTTAGCTTTCGTGACGTCCAACAAAATCTTAAGGACTATTCTAAGCTAGAGCTATGCTCCTTGGCCGATGTACTGATTGATGAATACTACATCCTCTCTAAGGAAAGGGATTCTCATCATCATTTCGAGAGTTTAGCCTCCTCTCTTCTTTCGAGAAAAACTACCGGGACCCTGAGGGTTGAATACTACATCCAGTCTTTACATCTGTTCGGGACTGGCCAGTCCTCAGACAGATGGCCAGTCCGAGAGGACCATTCAGGTCCTTGAGGACATGTTTCGGGCCTGTGTTCTTGACTTTGGAGGTTTCTGGGATCAGTTTGTGCCTTTGGCAGAGTTTGCTTATAATAATAGTTTTCATTCGAGTATTGGCATGGCACCTTTTGAGGCTTTGTATGGTAGGCGTTGCAGATTGCCGGTTGGTTGGTTTGATGGTTTCAAGTCTAGGCCACAGAGTACAGATTTGCTTCGAGATTTCTTAGACCGAGTCAGAGTGATCCAGGATTGACTTCGAGCAGCTCAGAGTAGGAAGAAGAGTTGTGCTGATCGTAGGCTTCGTGCCTTGGAGTTTAGTGTTGGTAACTTGGTATTTTCTCCGTGTATCACCCATGAAGGGAGTGATGTGATTTGGTAGGCGGGGCAAGCTTAGCCCCAGGTACATTGGGTCGTTTGAGATTCTTCAGAAGGTTGGTAGTGTTGCTTACCTGTTAGCTTTGCCTCTGATGTTTTCAGCTATGCACCCGATTTTCCATTTATCAATATATTGGAGGTATATTCCAGACGAGTCTCATGTGTTGCAGTGAGATTCAGTTCAGTTGGATGAGAGTTTAGCCTTTATTGAGCAGCCGATAACTATTTTGGCCAGAGATGTCAGGAGATTGAGGTCTCGGGAGATCCCGGTTGTTAAGGTTCAGTGGAGGCACCGTCTAGTTAAGGAGGCTACCTGAGAGACCGAGAGAGATATGCGGGCTCAGTATTCACAGTTGTTTGAGCCTTCAGGTACTTTCTTGTCCTTGACTTTCGAGGACGATAGTCATTTTTTGTAGTGGATGATGTAATGATTCTTCCGGTCATTTTCACGTGTGCGCTTTCCTTGTACTATTAGAGCTTTCATGTAGCGGCCCCAAGTCATTTATGGCTTGCTGGGACCGGTGGTTCAGTGCCCTGGCCGTTCGGTTGGTCTTTGTGACCTTTCTGTGTTAGAGCTGACTCTTAAGAGTTGAGTTATCGTAATCGTGCGATAGTGATTTGCGATCGTATGACCTTAACCTTCATCCCATATCCAAGGCTTGCGAGCCTAAATTTAGGAATTTTATTAACATCGCGCATATTTAAAAATATTTAATTTAAAAATTGAACGTGGTAAAAAGGGTTTTTTTATTGCCTTCTTAAAATATTTTAAATGGTTATGAAAAATTACTTTTGTTATGATATATTTGGGTATGTATTTATTTTATAAGAATTTTATAATTTACTAATATTTTAACGAAAATAGTAAATTTAGTTATGTTTAAAATTATTACTATAATATAGTAGATTTTATTTGAAATGATTTTCTATTAATTATGATGTATTCAAAAAGTTATATTTATTTTACCACGAATTTATACAATACCCGAATATATATATAATGGGATAAAATATTTTGACCTCCCTCCACGTGGCAATGAAGGAAGTGTACAACAAAGTGCCTAATGTGATAAGCAGCCAACACTTGGCATTCATTGGCACCTAATCAATAAGTGGCCTATTATCACTAATTAATTTCTATATATGGTATGTAGGAGTTACTTTCCTAAAATGCAGATAGCAACATATACTCCATCCATTTATTCTCCTACCTTTTTGTTTTCCATTTTCATATGGAATATGCATTTGTGTTAAATACTTTCTGGAAACAAATTCCATTATATGCTTACGGCAACATGGAAGGAAGTTTATAGGAAAAATATTTTGACATTATTATTTGATTACTGGAAAGAAATCGATTATCTACGTTAAGTTATTCAAGTCCGAATTCGAGTTTGATTTTGTTTTGGAGTTTCTCGGAGCGGCTCAGGCTTGGACATCATCGTTCCAATAGCTTATCATCGGACGACAGGTAGGTTACAGTCTAACTCCTCTAAACTCCGCATATATAGGATAAAATTATATTAATGGGCATCCTTGGGTTGAGTTTATTAGGTTGGTACCACAGACCTTGACCGCTTTATTCATGTCCGCCTATTTTTGTTCCTCCGATGCTTGTAGTACTTGTCGATACGTTTATTTACCCTTGTGGTCCTGTGAGGTCTTGTATTGACTCTGGAACATAGAAGGTGGGTTATTGGGAATGTCCGAGAGTCCCGGACATAGAAATATCCTTCTAGGCTGGTTATGCTTGCTGAGTAGCTGTGGGCCTGTGCAGAGCCGATAGGTTGATTGTGAGCTACTGGGAGGCTATTTGTGTTGATAATTTATTTTCATGCATATAAAAGAAGATTTATCCTTGTTTTACTACGGTTTTGGCTTCGGGCCTACTGGAATTATTTTCTAAATCTTGCATGGCCTCGGGGACCCATTTTCGATGGGAATGAATTGGGAAATGGTTTGATTTAACTGGTGGTTCTTCTTGGGGTAAAGAAAGTTAAATTTTGATTTCTATCACCAGTTTTACTATTAATGCTAGACTCAACAGGGCTGGGGTGCTAGTTGAGTTTTCTTACTACTTGAGATGATTTTAGCCTCGGTCGGATCGAGCACCTGAGATGATTTTCTACTATTTAGACCCGGTTACACACGGGCACCCTTTAGTCCTGGACAGGGTCTGGGAATGCATATTCGAGACTGAGTCTCTATCTTGAACCCGGACTTACTTTCAGATGGCAGATTTCGATACTGAGTTTTAGTATGGGGTCCGGGACCTTCATGGATCTTGCCGCTCCGGGGCTGGAGCTTCGGGCTGCGTGTGCCGAAGGGAGGGTATATGGCGGAGTAGAGATATACGGGCAGTGTCCTTCTGTCACGCGCCTTAAATTCCATTTAGATGGACAGGCACTCGATGCCCTAAAGGCCCGAGAGAACCAACTTATAACCTGTGATTCATCATGCATATAACTATGACAATTAAGAAGCTTTGACTATAGATAAGCTGCCTGAATAACAAGACCAACATAGATAGGCCCAAAACTTATGTACACGATCTGGCCATTGAGGCCACAACTGTTAAGAGCAAAGACATAACTAAGTTTTACTTTAACATTGGTCTACAAAGCCTCTACAAGATAGACAAACTTAGTTTAGGTCGGGACAGGGCCCCGCCTTACCCTTAACTATACAATACCCAAAATATATACCAAAGACTCGGTAAAGCCCCGAATCAACCTGAAGCTCACCAACAGCAGCCGAGTGTCCTGTGCTCCTACTGGGGAGGTCTACTAGCCAGAGTACATGTGCCTGCGGCATAAAATGCAGCGTCCCCATGAGGGACGTCAGTACGAGAGAATGTACTGAATATGTAAGGCATAAAGTAAACCATATGTAAACAAGAGCTCAAATAGAATCAGGTATCAGTGCATAAACATGTAAATAAGAACAGAAGATCACATTTGCTTACACTTGTGAAATCATGTATATTACGTTCTTTGGTTACTCTTCTTTGCTTTATGATCATTGTAAGGCATGTAATACACGTGACCAACTGATCAGTGGTAGAAGAGGAGTCCCATGCTAGGCAATTTAACCCCTGGGATGCTGCCCTCATAAATATACAAATTGGGATTGACCCATGCTAGGCTTTCGCCCCTAGGCTGCCACCCATAAGTACACAAATAGGGATCGACCCATGCTAGGCTTTCACCCCTGGGTTGCCACCCACACATATACAGATTACTTCATTTAGTTTCTTTAATCTTTGAGATTGTTACTTTGGTGGTTGTAACCTTTATTGAGCTCAAAACTATGGACCAGTAGTAGAAGACATGTGAACATGCACTTAAGGCAGTAACAATGATATAAGGAGCAAACATAACATCAACGTACTGTTTAGGAGCTTATATGATACAATGAACCTCATTTGGCTTAGAGAATAACTCACAAAGCTTGTTGTTGAAAGTACCTTTACTAGGAAACTCACTTCGTTGGTAACAACACAAATATAAGAGTTCATGCCAAGGAATATGAAACTGAGAAACCTTACATACCTTGTTGTGTAACTCGGATATTACAACGAATTAAGCTTCCCCCTTTCAGATTATTTATCTACAATGAAATACGTGGAAAAACTAGTATTAGTAGCTAGTTAACCAATTTGGGCTACTTGATCCCACTAAATCAGTAACTAGGCAGTAAGCTCGTAATTGATCAAACCAAGAGTGTTCCTTTCACCTCTTCTCCTCTAAACATATCTACATACCGTATGACCTTCTCATAAGGTCCCTTAAAACTCTTCCGACTTTGCAACATATACCAAACAACATACAAAGGTGTGCAGGCAACAAGTTAACATAACACCCAATTAAGTGGTGTATTACCACACCCTCCTTCCATACTTCAATACAACTTCACACACCCTTTTACAAGTTCAACCAAGTTGTCCCAAATATATACACATAAAACCGCTCCTAAAACAATCCCAAACATCCTTCAACATAATAAGAAAGTATTTTTAACTCAAGGATTTCAATCACTACCCCATGGTTCTTGACACAAACACATACAGAATTCTTCATCAAACTTGCATATAAAAAGGGGTAAAAATGGGCAGTAACTTTACCTTAAATTCTGAAAATCTGTCCTCCTAACTTGTACTTCTTCAAGAGCTTGAACTCCCCTTCGACTTAGCTTGAAAAGAGGGAGAATACTTAAGAACCCTAATGGTATTTTATGGCTGCTATGTGAAGCTAAGAGAGAGAGAAAGAAAGAACTTCTAAAATCTGTTTTTTTTCAAGTTAAAATGAGTGAAATGAGCTGGTCTTAACCCCTTTAAAGGGGGGCTGCTTTGGCCGACTTTCCTTGCTCATTTTGAGCCACAAAATGTCAAGAAGGTGATACACCTACTTGGCCATTTTACATGGGCTTTGTTGGACTTAACCTTATTGGGCCTTGGCTGCCAATTCTTTCCCTTTCTTTCACTTCTTTGGGTTAGAATTTATTCAAGTGGGTGATGGGTGTACTTGGCCCTCTAAGCTAGTCAAAATAGTCTTAGTAGGTGATGCACCTACCTAGTTCTTTAGGCTGGTCAATAAGTCAAAGTAGGTGATGCACCTACTTGTCACCTACTAGCTTAGTTAAGTCAAGCAAGCAGCTCACTTATTTTATTCTATTTTCTAATTTCTAATCCCTTTTGCTTTAACTTAACACTTCACCCTAAATATTTACTCAAATACAACCTTACCATCTCGAGTTTAAATACTTTTGTCGAGGTTAACTTGGCCGTTTACGTGCTGAACTGAATGGGGCATTACAGCACCTCCCAATACACATTAAACTATCACTGCTCATATAAGAAACTCGGTCCCTCACCTATACAACAAGGCTATATCAAGTGATATATGAATAGGACTAGTATATGCAGAATACGGGATGTTACACCTTCCATGGAACCTACCTGCTGGGCCCGATCGACACCGGAGGGGGTACATACAGAGATACCATTTCACCTGAGATCTTTATGCATCATATCATTCATTATTTGAGGCTCCATCCTTGTTTGTTATTTGTTGATTGTACGCTTCGATAGTATGGGATACCGGAGGGTTTATTTTCACTTGATTGCGTTCCTCAGTTGTATGGGCGGCCGAGAGACTGTAGGTAGACTCTTGTTATTTACTTACAAAATTGTTCCCTGTTACGGCTAGGTTGTTGGTTTCTGGATTTGATATTGATATGGTTATTTTGATCTTTGATTTCTGTTTTTTCGAGCATGTCTATCTCTACTCTTCGCTCCTCTTTCCTTATACTTGAGGTTACCAGTATACCGTCCATTTCTAAAACTTATTATGTATATACTGTTATTGCAAGGATCCTAGGTGCGTCTTTTCTTACCTTCATCTGTGCCTGTACGTATATATTCAACTTGCTAGCCTTGTATATTGTTATGTTGTCTTCCCTCTGAGCTAGTTCCTGTGTACTTTTTCATTGATTTCCGTGACTACTTGCTTCTATTATGTCTGTTACTACGCTTTTATCTTATATGTGCCCAGTCAGCCTATGATACTTACTGGGTACCTTATGCTTCGCATTTGGTGCTCACCCGACTCATTGCATCTTCTGGTGCAGATCCTAGTGTGAGCCATCGCCGCTAGCTCGAGGGAGACTCGTACTTGGAGTTTTTGGTGATATTGTGGACTGAGGGTGAGCTCTTGGCGACCGGAGCTTAGCGTTTAGTTATCTTTTGATTATGTACTCTATTTCTACCCAGAGACAGCTTGTATATGTTGTTTTGGACCCTTGTACTCCTTATGTAGATCTGACTCTTATATGCTATGATACCAGGTTTTGAGTTCGGTTTACATTCCGCATTATTATATTATTCCTGTTGTCTATTTTCTTCATCTTGTTCCCTTACTTTCGCATATTAGACTATTCTTCCACTTGGATTGTTAGATAGTAGCCCATTACTGACCGTTCTGGGCTACGAGAATTGGTTCGCCTACTGGGGGTTGTAGGTGCCATCATGGCCGAGAAATCGAGTCGTGACACTAACTGAGTTGGTTCTGTTTAATTTATGTGGTAGTATCTAGCATGACTCATATATTTGCTTGAAAAGTAAAGTTTCCCTAACGAATCTAACTGTTCATGTGCATAAATATATATGGTTTATGTGTTTTGTTTATATTTTAATGCATGTTTAATGATCTATTTTTTTTAACATATCTCAGATTAATAATGACATCTTTTACTCCTTTAACCTCCATCTTGAACCAAAATAACTTAGAGGGCCCGAATTATGTGGACTGGAAATGAAATTTGGATATTGTACTTACTACTGAGGGTTATAAGTATGTGTTAGTTGAAGAGTGCCCTGAGAAACCTGAAAATGCAACTGATGATCAAGTAAAGGCTTATGATAAGTGGGTTAAGGCTGATGAGATGGCAAGGTGCTACATTCTTGCTTCTATAGCGAATGTCTTGCAACATCAATATCAGTCTATGACTTCTGCTTTCGATATGCTCGAATCTCTCAAATAGATGTTCGGAGAGAAAAATTGTGCTACAAAGCAGAAAACCATGAAGGCCCTCTTAAACACTAAGATGCCTGAAGGTTCATCGGTCAGGGAGCACGTTCTTAAGATGATGAGTCTTTTGAACGAGCTGTAGATACTTGGTGCTATGATTGACAAGAAATCTCAAGTTGAGATGGTCCTGCAGACTCTGCCTGAAAGCTTTCAGCAAGTTTTTTTGAACTACAACATGAACAAAATGGATTTGTCCCTTGCGAAGTTTCTGAATGAGCTACATGCAGCTGAGGTTATAATCAAGCAGCAAGCTCCCCCTGTGGCATTTATGATTGACAAACCTTCGTCTTCTAAGCCAAGAGGCGGTTAGAAAAAGAAGAAGTCCCGAAAGGTTCAGGCCCCTAAAGTTGTACATGGTGCTAATGGTGGTGTAGCTAAGCTGAAAGGCAAGTGCTTTCACTATAAGCAGCCTGGTCACCACAAGAAGCAATGCCCTGGCTACCTAGCCAAGGTGAACAAACAAGGTATTTCTTATTTAAATATCGTTGAAATTGTTTTAGCGGCTGTTTTTACCCAACTATGGGCTATAGATTTGGGAGCCACTAATCATGTCTGCACTTCTTTGCAGGGGTTTCAGGAAACGCGACGGCTAAATGAGAATGAGGTTTGCATGTTTCAAGCCAATGGAGATCCAGCACCAACATTAGCTTTAGGGAATATTTCATTTTCGTTTAGTGATTCTAGAATTCTGTTTTTGAAAGACATTTTGTTTGTACCTTCTATAAGAAGGAATTTGCTTTCTGTTTCTAAATTAATGGATGCTAGCTACAATATTTATTTTGCTAATAACTATGTTGTTATTAAGTTTAATAGACGTTTTATTTATAAAGCTCCTAGAATACATGATCTTTTTGTATTTGATGTTTCTCACAATATGCTACAACAAACAGAACTAAACAACGTTGACAGATCACCTAAGAGAAAACGTATTTCAGAATTGAGTGAAACTTATTTGTGACACTTACGTCTGGGTCATATTAATTTAAATCGAATTTCACGGTTGGTTTCTGATGGACCTTTGAGTTCATTGAAAGTGGAGGCACTTCCAACCTGTGAATGTCACGACCCAAATCACAAGTCGTGATGGCACCTATGTTCCCAACCGATAGGTAAGCCAACCCAATAACTCTTACTAATACAATTAAGCAATTGAATGCAAAAGTAAATAGATAGAATAAATACAAAAAGTCTTTCAAAATAAAGTGCGGAAGAACGAAAATACCACCCAAGATTTGGTGTCATAAGTACAAGAGCTTCTACGTACGAGACAAGTTTAAAAACTAAGATGACAAGTCCAAATGCAATACCCTGTCTGATCACTAAATGACAGAATAAATAAAAGATAGATGAATGTGTGGGCTACGGAACAACCAAGCAGCTCACCACAACTCCAAGATGATCCAAGCTCAGACTCAGGAAGCTCCACGAGATGTGCCAGAGTTCAGAACTGAATCTACACCATAAAAGAGTGCAGCAAGCATATTATGAGTACGAAACCACGTGTACCCAGTATGTATCATAGACCGACAATGATGAAGTAGTGACATGACTCGTGTAAGAAATCATTCTCAAAGTTACAAGTTTACTCTATATTCTACAATCAAGTTTTTCACTAAATCAGGGATAATCAATTGCCACAAAAGATTCAAATATTAATTAAGCACATAGTCACGTAAGTATAGAGGATGCAATGTGATGCAATGCAATATAATGAGATGATATGCCTCAAATGCCCAGTAATCTCTCAATCGTATATACACGATACTCCTCGACAATACATCGAGAGTTCGTGACCCATGGGGGACTCGCGAGGTCCATATATTAGCACGGATAGTCTCTACGTGCTATTACAAATCAATCAATCAATCCCCAGCACGGACAATCTCCATGTGCCCAACTTATGTCATGGAACAATCACAATACGGAAGGTCTCCACGTGCCCAACTTTTACTCACCCTCGAACTAAATGCCAATGCATGCATATGATATAATATCCATAGAATCCAATAAGGGATGATGATGCATCTCATTCAATCAAGTACCCGACAGAAAGTATATTCACCTCGACTATCATAAATATACGGATTAAGTGGAGAACCATGAACACACAAAGAAATCAACTAAGTCAATAATGCATCAGCTAATGCTCGTATATCACTTTCCTTCATAACACCAGTACTCGTACCAATGCCCATCACGCCATGGGTACGAGACCCCCATCTTTCGTCCTTACCCATTTTCTATTATTTATTTTTAATCTTTTATTATCAAAACTTCCTTCAACGAAGTCTAGAAAGTCTTAACATACCTCAAATGCCGAACAACGCATCACGAACCCTCAAGACCTTGCCTTTCCCTTTCGTAAAGTTTCAGAACGTGCCCAATCTATCAGATATATATTATTCATAAGTAAATGAGTCTCAACTTATAATCAAGCTTCAACCTTGATTCAAATCAATAGGTCAACTTCAGAATTCTTAAATGTCAAGTCTAGGGCTAAGTCTCAATTTTCTCAAATTATCGTAGATCTAATGATGCTCGTACAATATAATAAACCTAATATTTAATTACATATACCCATATGTCATAACTTGAATCATAATTTGATAACCATAAGAAAATCTAAATCGAACACAATTAATAACGTAACCAGTAACTTCAACTAGAAGATCGTATACAGAACCTTAACCTAATACAAATTCCATTCTATCATGCCTAATCATTATCAATCATTATTAATCATTAACAAATCACTACACCAACATTGGCTAAATTAATTAATTTCTTACCCATCTCATCAACCAATCATTGGCCATACTTTAATTTCCATACCAGATTTTGCCCGTCAATTTGCAGCAGCAAGTAGCAAGTAATAACTAATTCTATTCTATCCATTCTATACATCACCACCTCAAATGATTAGGCCATCATTATGTTTATCATGTTTCCATCATTGTTCAATGATTACTCCTATCAAGTTTTGCCCCCTAAGCCTAACAACAAATCACTGCAGCAGGTCAATTTATATCTATATTCCGAAGTTCGAGTTTGATTTAAACCTTACCTGAGGCGGTTTTGTCGAAGAGCAGCAATTGTGTGTGCAGTGTCCTTTTTTGTGGTATCACGGAAAATATTAACCTCCCTTTTATTTATCTGTTTTATTCAATTTTTACTCATGGGCCAAAAGGCATAAGGTACTGAATGAAAGGGGACTTGAACCGTTAACCATTCATTAAATTAATTATTTAAATCACCTTTCAATTAAATAATCGTAGTTAAATAAATAGTTCAAAATTCTCACGTATAATATATGAGAAGCATATTTTATAAAAAAAGAGTTCTAAGGCTCAAAAAGACCTAATGGGTCGTTACAGTGAATCCTGTTTAGAAGGAAAAATGATCAAGAGACCCTTTTTTTCTAAAGAAAATAGAGCCAGAGATAAGTTAGAGCTAATTCATTCTGACTTGTGTGGTCCAATGAATATACAAGCAAGGAGTGGTTTTGAGTATTTTGTGACTTTCACAGATGATTACTCAAAATACGAATATATTTATTTGTTGTACCATAAATCTGAATGCTTTAAAAAATTCAAAGAATCTAAGATAAAAACGAAAAAATGACATAATAAATATATCCAAACATTACGATCTGATCATGGTGGTGAATACCTTTCTTCAGAATTCATAAAATACTTGTCAGAATCGGAAATTACTTCTCAATATTCTGCTCCAGGAACACCACAACAGAATGGTATAGCAGAAAGAAGAAATAGAACTCTTATGGACATGGTTCGATCGATGTTAAGTTATTCAGACTTGCCTTTTTCTTTTTGGGGGTATGCACTAGAAACAACCAATTATGTTCTAAACATGGTTCCTTCAAAATCAATACCTTCAACCCCAGTTGAATTGTGGAGTGGGCGTAAGCCTAGTCTATGGCATATTTGAGTTTAGAGATGTACAACACACGTGCTAAAAGGAAAAACTGACAAATTGAAATCTAGAACAGAAGTGTGCTTTTTTATTGGATACCCAAAAGGAACGTAGGGTGATTTATTTTACTGTCCTAAGGAATATAATGTAATTATTTCGACAAATGCCAAGTTTTAGAAGAGGATTATTTAATGAACCATATTCCTAGAAGTAAACTTGTTTTACATGAATTAAACAATAGAATAACGAATAATGAATCACAAGAACGAATTCCCCAAATAGTTATTGACATACCACTGCGATCAAATAGTGAGAGAAATGTCGATATACAAGAAGTTGCACAAGAACAAATGCCTGACATCTCGCTACCTCAAAGTAGTGGGAGTAATGTCCAGCAGCCTGTACTTGTGGAGGAAGAGGTTCAAGGTGTTCAGAATTTGATTCCAGAAGTAGCGGATATTGTAGTGACTAGTCGTCGTAGTGGGAGAGTTATTAGAAAATATGTACGGTTTGTGCTTTTGGGAGAATCATACGATAAGATCCCTAAGGAGCCTAATACAGATTTTCTTAATTACGCCGAAGCACTACATGACAAAGATACTGAAATATGGATTACTGCTATGAAATCTGAAATGGAGTCTACGTACTCATATAAAGTCTGAGATCTTGTAGAACCACCTACAGGAGTCAAACCAATTGGCTGTAGAAGGAACTATAAGAAAAAGAGAGGAGCGGATGGTAAAGTGCAAACTTTTAAGGCTAGGCTTGTTGCGAAAGGATTCACTCAAAAAGAAGGGATTGATTATGAGGAAACCTTTTCGCCGGTAGCCATGCTTAAATCCATAAGGACTCTCTTATCCATTGCTGCCCATTATGATTATGAAATTTGACAAATGAATGTCAAGACGGCTTTTCTTAATAGGAGTCTTGATGAGTGCATCTATATGACACAACCAGAGGGTTTCATGAAAAGCGAAAATGAACATATATTATGTAAACTAAGAAAATCTATTTATGGATTGAAATAGGCATCTAGGGCATGAAACACTTATTTTGACACTTTGATTAAGACCTTTGGTTTTGATCAACGTGAAAATGAGTCATGCATTTATAAAAAGTGGGATGGAGATAAAGTAGCATTTCTGATTCTGTACGTAGATGATATCTTGCTCATAGAAAATAGTGTGAGCATGTTGAGTTCAGTTAAAGAGTGGTTGTCCTCACATTTTGATATGAAAGACTTGGGTGAAGCGGCTCATATCCTTGGGATCAAGCTTATGCGAGATCGCAAACAAAGTATGTTAGGCTTATCTCAAGCACTTTATATCGACACAATTCTTGCAAGGTTTAGCATGCAAAATTCAAAAAAGGGATTTCTCCCTTTTAGATATGAAATTTTCCTATCGAAGGATCAATCACCTAAAATGGCTGATGAGATAGAGAGAATGAAGACGGTCCCTTATGCTTCTGCAGTAGGGAGCTTCATGTATGTAATGCTATGCACTAGACCTGACATCTGCTTTGTCGTACGCATGGTTAACAGATTCCACTCTATTCATAGGCAAGAACATTGGACTGCTGTAAAACATATAATCAAGTACCTGAAAAGGACTAGGGATTATATATTATTTTTTCACTCAGCTGATATTTTGCCTATTGGGTATACAGACTCAGACTTCTAATCAAATAGACACTCTAGAAAATCAACCTCAGGATATGTGTTTATTTTAGGAGGTGGAGCCATAAGTTGGAGAAGCATCAAACAAACATGTGTTGTTGATTCAACTATGAAAGCTGAATATGTAGCTGTCTCTGAGCCAGCTAAGGAGGCTGTTTGGCTCAGAAACTTTTTGAAAGAGCTTGGAATGGTTCCTTCGGTTCAAGCACCACTCACACTTTATTGTGATAACAGTGGTGCGATTGCAAACTCGAAAGAACCACGAAGTCATAAAAGAAGCAAACATATTGAGAGAAAATATCACTTAATTCGTGACATAACTCAAAGGGGTGATGTGAGAGTTTTGAAGATAGAGTCGAAGAACAATCTGGCGGATCCTTTTACAAAGAGTTTGACACAGAAGACTTTTGATAAACATGTGGAAGGAATGAGCGTTAGAGTTGTGAATGCATGGTTATATGTCTAAGTGGGAGATTGTTAGGATATACTATTAACCATGTGGTTTAACTATAGTATTATGGTTTTATCATCATCTAAAGACTGATTATTTTATTTATTTGATTTTATAAAATTTCTATTAAATAGATCATTGTGCCTACATGTTTATCCTTTACTTATATAGTAGATAATTTAATATATGGAGTTTCTTGGCTCATACACAAAAGATTGAAATTGTCGGTCCTTATAAGTTATAAATATAAGTTCACAATCGAAGATGAAGTTGGATAAACATCTTGATGATTGTAGAATAAGATTAGATATAATTTGATCTTGATTATGGGAGTGGTTTCATTCCAACTTCTTGTGCTAGTATGCTTTTTGTGTGTACTGAACGGACCAAGTAGAGAAGCTTGTTTATGTTCTCCAACTTCTTGTGCTAGTATTCTTTTTGTGTGTACTGAACGGACCAAGTAGAGAAGCTTGTTTATGTTCTGAGTATTTATATAACATCTTCTCTAGAATCATTAAATGTACTTATACTCTTAATCTTGATATAATTATTATGATCAATATAATTTACTCCCTCCGTCCAACAATATTTGTCCACTATTGACTTTGCACACTTCTTAAGAAACTATAAATAGAAGGGTAGTTTTACCATATCACCCTTTGAATATAATAAATACAATGTCTTGAAAAATATAATAGAGAAATGACTATAATTGATGATAAGGGTAAATTAGAAACTAAGTGTAAAATTATCTCTTGATTTCATAAATTGAACAAGTATTGTTGGACATTTATTTTTAGTAGGCAAAATTTCATAAATAGCTATAGTTTGCTAAATTATTCAGGGCCCACAACTTAAGTTTCTTAATTACAAAGCATAGCTAATTTCAAGTTCCAAAATCAGCCCTCGATTTGTATATAAATGCTTATATACGTATATACCATAAAAATAGATTCCTAACAATCAGTTAGAAAAATCTTTTTAAAATGAAAATCTCCATAAATCATGTGTCTTTTACTCTCACTAATATTCTCTCTTCATAATTGACTGATACAACTGAAAAATCTCAGATACAAATAATCATTTATAACGACCGGGTCCGTTGTTACAAATAGACCAATCGTGCCAAGTTTTAGAGTTAGAAAACTCTGGGTTTGGGAGGTTTAAAATTCTGGGCTAGGTTAGCCTCGGCCGATTTTAGAGTGGGGTAGAGTCTAGGGAAATCCGAGTAAAAATTGATTTATGTGTCTTGGAGTGAGCTAGTTTTTCACGTAGCCAAGACATAAAGGAGTCCGGGGGACTTTTCAGAATCGCATTTGGGTAAGTAAAACTCTCAGAATCGCATTTGACGTGAAGAGGTTATTTCGAGACGTCGAGGGAAATAAGTGTGTTGTGAAATGGCCAAAACTGACAGAGTTTCGAACTTTTTGTCCGTGATGAGTGCTGTCACGCGTGATAGCGGCCCCCGCTATAGCGATAGAAATTACCGCTATAGCGGCGGTCAAAGGGCGGTCAACCCACTTAAGACCGCTATAGCGGCAGCCTACCACTATAGCGGGATCGCTATAGCGGAGCGGTGATCGCTATAGTGGGCCGACGGGTTTTTAATGCAGAAATAACTCTCAAAACATTCAATTTTCACAAGTTTATTTTGGAGAAGGGCTAGGCGATTTCCAGGCGATTTTTTTCATTCTCCCGTCAAAAATCTTCCCTAAGGTAAGGCTTTCGTTCCCCAAACTTGGTAATACGTTTCCTATGCGGTAAAATTGTTAGGAGGGAAATTGGGGAAAGGTTAGAATAACCTAGGGATGGTGGAATTCGGGGAAGGAAGGGGATTCCAAGCATGTGTGTTCTTGGGCATTGATAAAAGTACATTAAAATGATGATAGGTTGTTTAATTTCCTATTTTTATCCGTAAAAATGATAGAACTAGGGGAATTAACAGTGGAAAAGCCTAGGAAAAGGGTGGGATGATCATAGATGGCCTGGGGTTTGGGGATTTGGTATAATCCGGGTAATGTGCAGGCCTTGTGTGTTAATGGTATGTATTATGTGTTATTTTTAGACCAAGAACGAGAGAGGAATTCGGAACACGGAAAAGCTCAGGTCAAATAGAGCTTGGATCATTTCGAGGTCGGTGATGTCTTATGATTTTTTGTGAATGTGTATATTGATGTACTCATGTCTAAGTGCTTGTATGAATTACATTGCTTAGGGAAATTGTGTGGAATGTCTAGGTTCCTGTTTACAGTTTGTGATAGAACGATTTACTTGTTGGTTTTACAAGTTGTGTGTGTTCATATATTGACTGTGGTTGTTGACATTTGGTTGGCTTGGGTACCACACCTGGTACAGGTATAACACATGGTTGGCACGGGTACCACGCCTGGTACGGGTATATCATTTGATTGGCACGGGTACCACGCCTGGTACGGGTTTACTTTATTGCATTTTGCATTATTTCATTGACTATTGTATTGCATTGGTTGATATTGGTTCCGTGAGTGGACCGGGTTGTTTTACTAAATGTGATACTTGATATTGATTCTACGAGTGGACCGGGTTATTTTACTGAATGTGATACTTGATATTGGTTTCATGAGTGGACCGGGTTGTTTTACTGAATGTGATACTTGATATTGGTTTCATGAGTGGACCGGGTTGTTTTACTGGATGTAATACTTGGTATTGGTTCCGTGAGTGGACCGGGTTGTCTAGTTAAATGTGCTATTGTTGATGGTCCTTGAGTGGCCGGAAACTGTTGTATAACTGCTGTGTTGGTCTTGGTTTAGGCCAGGTTGATCAATTACCTTTGGTGTTGTCTAGAGGAGATTCCAGGGTGGGTCTGGGCTAGACGGAAAGGAGAGTTGTGGTTACATGTTTGTGGATTAGAACTGTAAGAGATGGATTCATGCGGTAACAAGATAGATAAAGACCTGTAGGCTAGATGTGCCCGTGATTATTGTTGCATGTTTTCCATACTCCTTACTTGATATTGTTGTACTAATTATATATTGTTTACTTGAAAACTGACTGATGATCCTACCAGTACACAGTGGTGGTGTACTGATACTGCACTTATCTTTCTTTTGGTGAGTACAGGAAATCTACCAGCGACTAAGACGCGACTTCGCATCTAGCACCGGCGATTTCTGACTTTCAAGAGTGAGCTGCTTGTTTCGAGCTACCTTGGGTTATCTTTAGAGTTTCAGTTCAATTGTTTCGGACTTAAAACTATTTCAGTTTACCTTTTTGGGGTTGCATCTCCATATTCTAGAATTGGCATTGATGTTTGGTACAATGACTTTCAGTTCCTAGGTGGAAATTTCCGCAGGATTATATTAATGATTAGTTTTGGTTACTTTGATTTCTAGTTTACATTTATGCTTGCTGGTTTTAGGCTGTTAGTCTAGGCAAGGAGTGAAACTCTATTGGTTCGCTCATCCGGGGGGGATGGGTGGGTGCCACTCACGATGGGTTGGGTCGTGACACCATTCATATACTTTGTAATTTCATATACTCATGTGTTCACCATCGTATATATGTATTTGAGATTCAAGTTAACTAAGCATATATATTTCAAATGTATATACTGATATGTATAAATCGCATATATATTTGAATCTCAAAAGTTTGAATCTCAAATACATTTGAATCTCAAAGTATGAATCTCATATACATTTGAACCTCAAAAGTATGAATCTCATATACATTTGAACCTCAAAAGTATGAATCTCATTTACAATGTATAATAAAAAATAAAGCATTCCAATTGCATATACATATATGCATTTTAATTAGTATATACATATATAAACATCACTAAAGAAGGATGAAATTTTAGAAAAATCTTTTTAAAATGAGATCTCCATAAATCATGGTAGTTACCTCAAAAGTATGAATCTCATATACATTTGAACCTCAAAAGTATGAATCTCATATACAATGTATAACCAAAAATAAAGCATTCCAATTGCATATACATATATGAGTTTTAGTTGGTATACACTTATATACATATATAAACATCATTAAAAAAGTATGAAATTTTTAAAAAATCTTTTTAAAATGGAAATCTCCATAAATCATGGGGGTAGGGCGTGAATTTCGCCGGAGCGTGAATTTCGCCGAAAATTGGGTGAGAGGGAGTTTGAGAATAGGTAATATACGTTTTCTTCCTCCAAAATATATATGTTGCTCAAAATAATAGCTACTTGTTCTAAACTATACCTATAAAATATAATTATGTGAAAATTAACCCAGGTCCCGTAATTAAGCCCTTCAATATTCTATGTCCCGTAATTTTTTCTTTTTAGTATAGTGGATAAGTAAAGACGGACGGAGGGAGTATTTGTCATCTTGATCTGTCAAAAGGTGAGACCCTAACGTGGATCAATATATTCCTGATAAATTGGACGATAATAAATCATATTTGTGAAATAATAATTAGTTGATAGAATCCATGTCTCGACCTTAAGATTGATGATACCACTTTATGATTGATTATAAGTTTTCATGTGAAAACCTTGCAAGTGGATTATATATATTCGTCACATGAAATAAATTAAGCATACTAATAAAGGATTAAATTAATCAATGAATTAAATTATCAGAGATTTAATTTAATTGATTGATATCGATAATTCTAACATGGGGAGTTAAATAAGATTTAATGTTGAATTTTGAAATTAAACCGAGGAGTGCAATTACAGATTTTTGGAGGAATAATCTGTAATTTATTGTGGTAGGATTAATTCATTCATTTTCGAATTGATGCGATAATTGGAAGCCTCTACTATTAAATTTGTGGTCCCTACTATACCAGATTAAATGTATGTATTTTGAGCAAATAAAATAGAGGATTCTAGAAGCAGTTAAAATTATTTTTTTAACTGTGTTTCTAGACACGTTTCAAAATCTGAAATGTGTAGAATCTTTATGTTGAGAGAAATACTCCTTCACGTTTCCAACTATCAGTTGGAGAAACGTGGATAAAAGGAGCAGCCTCTCACAAATTGTTTTCATCCATTTTACACATTGATAAAAAAAAATACATACTGCGCCCACTTAAGTAGAATCTGGTTTTAGTAGAAAGCCGCAGACCTGGAGACTACTTTTCTAGATGACCTTTGTGAAAGTTTCAACAGGTTAGTGAGTCTCATTCACGAATTTTATATATTATCTAGATCTCTATGTAGGTTTTGTGATCCTGTGAATACTTTCGTTGCCTATATTTCTATCACTCCTAGCGTCTGGTAATAATCACTCTGCTTCCATTCTTGCTATCTGGAAATGCTCTTTTCAAACATTCCCATGCTTCTCTGTGCCATACATCATCAATTGCCACAAGGTATTTATTTTGTTTCATTAGACCACAAATGTGACTTTCTAGATCTGTCTCAGTCATCTTTTCCAACAAATCTAGATTTTCCTTGGTGCGTCCTTGGATAGATTTTATGATATTTCTAAGAAGATCCATGGTATTGTACTTTTGAGAAACACATATCCAAGCGCGTGTTGGGAAGCTAGAGACTATATTAGGACTGCTGTAGATGTTTCTCGCAAGACTGGTCTTGCCTAATCCGCCCATACCATAAATGGAGATGACACTTTGACGAGGCTCTGCTTTGAGAAGTTCAGCTAAAAGTCTTTCTATAACATCCTGAAAGCCAACAAAAATGTGATCCTGATCATCGACATAGGAGGTAGTTCTCCTCAATATTCTAACCAAAGCAGACCGATTGTGTCACGACCCAGACCGTCATGAGTGACACCCACCCAACCCCTGGATGAGTGAACCAATAGAGTTCAATCCTTTGCCTAGACTAACAGCCTAAAACCAGCAACAGAAGTAAACTAACAATTAAATAATGCAAAAACTAAAGCTTTAATATATATATCCTGCGGAAAATCCCTCTTAGGAACTGAAAGTCGTTGTACCAAACATCACTATCAATATTTAGAATGCGGGGATGCAACCCCAAAAGAAAATACGGAAATAGGTTGAA
This sequence comes from Jaltomata sinuosa, assembly GCA_003996215.1. Lineage (NCBI taxonomy): Eukaryota > Viridiplantae > Streptophyta > Magnoliopsida > Solanales > Solanaceae > Jaltomata > Jaltomata sinuosa. The sequence goes on along the minus strand of QJPP01000311.1, from coordinate 657,989 downwards.
GTCCGAGACAAGTGGACTGCAACTTTAAAGATAAGCCCAAGGTAGCTTGATCAAACAACTCACCCTTGAAGTCAGAAATCATCGGTGCTAAAGGTGAGGTCGCGTCTCAGCCGCTGGAAGATTTCCTGTACTGATCAAAAGAAAAGCAAGTGCAGTATCAGTACACCACCACTGTGTACTGGTAGGATCATCAGCCAGTTTTCAAATAAACAGTGTATAAGCAGTACAAATCAAGTAAAAGGTATGGAAAACATGCAACAATAGCCACAGACACACCTAGACTACAAGTCTCTACTTAGCCTATTCCGCATGAAATCCACCACCTAACTCTAAGCCACAACCATATACCATTAACTATACCTTTCCGTTTAGCCCAGACCCACCCTAGGATCCCCTCTAGATAACACAATGTACCTTGAATCAACCCGGCCTAAACCAAGACCAACACAACAGTTATACAGAATTTCCCCGGCCTCTCAAGGGCCACCAAACAAATAACACATTTCAATAAACAGCCCGGTCTACTCACGGAACCAATATCAGTCAATGCAACAAATCCAGGAGAAACATAGATAGGAGAATCAAGAATATCACAAATCAAATCCAGCCCCAAAGCAAAACTTACAGACACGTAAGAATATGTAGAACCTGGGTCAAATAATACTGAAGCCATTTTATCATAGACAAGAAGGGTACATGTGGTCACCACATCTGAGGCTTCCACCTCAGGCCTCCCTGGAAACGCATAGCAATGAGCTCGATCATCAATCCAGGCAACTTCCCGGACTGGCTGTGCCGCACCCCTGCCTGCGCCGCCATTTCCCCTGTCTCCCCAGCCTCTCTGAAAATTTCCTCGCCCACCCTGTGTATGACCCCTAGCATTACCGCCTCTGTCTACCGGAACCACTGCTCTAGTCTACTGCTGACCCTGATTACCTGTCGGCCTATATGGACACTCCCTCTTAAAGTAGCCCAACTCACCACAATGAAAGCAACCACGGTCAAGAGTAGGTCTGTTAGCTGATGTATAAGACGCTCCCTGGCCACTAGGAGCTGAAGACTGAGCTCCCTGACGACCACCTGTAGTAGCTGGCAGAGCTAACTGAATAGGACAGGCCGGGTAAGCCTGCTGATGGTGGCCCCTGGAGTATGAACCACCAAAATTTCCCTTATTCCGGGGTTTTTTTGCTAAAGCCTTAGCCTGCCCCACTTGCCTAACTCCCTCTATCTTCTTCACATAATCCACCACATTATTAAAGCCCTTTCTTGAAGAAGTCATATGCACTGACAGTAACTGTAGTTCACTATTTAGACCCTTGACGAACAACCAAACCCGTTCCTCCTCGGAACACAACATCTATGTAGCAAAATGAGACAACGCATGGAACTTAGCCTCATAAGTCGAGACCGACATGCTACCCTGCTCCAAGTTCAGAAACTCATCTTTCTTTCGGTCCCTCAAAGTACGGGAACGTACTTCTCTAGAAACAACATGTGGAACTGCTCCCAAGTCAATGGAGGTAGAATAGAAGACCGACACTCAACATGAGACCGCCACCACTACTTGGCATCACCCTGCAGTTGAAAAGTGACAAACTCAACCCCATGTTGACGTACAATACCCAACTTGTGCAACCTCTCATGGCAATCAAGGATGAACTCATAGGCATCATCCTTGTCTGTACCCTGAAACGTTGGAGGTTTCAGCTTAAGAAACTTAGTCAGCATCTCATGCTCATTTTCTGTCATCAATGGTCCTAGCATTGGCCTGAGGAGATCATTCGTGCCCGAAGCTGCGTCCATCCTAGGTGTTGTAGTAACTGCTAGCTGAGTATCTAAGACCTGATTTACATAAGTTGCGGGTATGGTTCCAGCACCAACCAACCCACTTAGAATATCCCACGCCTGCTTAAAAGCTTCTGGTGTCATAGTAAAAAGGCCTGCACCCCCCAACCGGTGCCGCCTCCGCTTGATCCCCTTCATCCTCTACAACTAATTCTTCTACGTCCTCAGTCACATACTACTAAGAAGGGGGAGGGGTTACCTCGCGTACAGCAGTAGCTCGAGCTCCACCCCTGGCGGGTGCGGCTCTAGCTCGTCCCCTTCCCCTTCCCCTATCTCTTCCATGAACTGCCGGGCTCGCTGCTGGGATCGTTGGCCTTGCTCCATTATTTCTTGTAGTAACCATCTGCGGACAGAAGAGTGAATGAGGTTAGATACCAATTTGTATCACCAGATACCAACTAGAATTAAGTTATAGCACGAAGGAAAGAAGGAAGAGATAGTTTTTCCTAAAGCCCCATAGCCTCTCGAAGAAAAGTACGGACGTCTCCGCACCGATCCGCAAGACTTTACTAGACCTGTTTGGTACGACTAGATCAATGAACCTAGTCTCTGATACCATCTTTGTCACGACCCAGACCGTCGTGAGTGGCACCCACTCAACCCTCGGATGAGCGAACCAATAGAGTTCAACCCTTTGCCTAGACTAACAACCTAAAACCAGCAATAGAAGTAAACTAGCAATTAAATAATGCAAAAACTAAAGATTTAATATATATAACCTACGGAAAAAATCCCTCCTAGAAACTGAAAGTAGTTGTACTAAATATCACTACCAATATCTAGAATATGGGATGCAACCTTAAAAGAAAATACATAAATAGTTTCAAGTCCGAGACAAATGGACTGCAACTCTAAAGATAAGCCAAGGTAGCTTGATCAAACAGCTCACCCTTAAAGTCAGAAATCGTCGGTGCTAAAGGTGAGGTCGTGTCTCAGCCGCTGGAAGATTTTCTGTACTCACCAAAAGAAAAGCAAGTGCAGTATCAGTACACCACCACTGTGTACTGGTAGGATCATCAGCCAGTTTCCAAATAAACAGTGTATAAGCAGTACAACAATATCAAGTAAAAGGTATGGAAAACATGCAACAATAGCCACAGACACACCTAGACTACAAGTCTCTACTTAGCCTGTTCCGCATGAAATCCACCACCTAACTCTAAGCCACAACCATATACCATTAACTATACCTTTCCGTCTAGCCCGGACCCACCCTGGGATCCCCTCTAGACAACAGAATGTACCTTGAATCAACCCGGCCTAAACCAAGACCAACACAACAGTTGAACAGAATTTCCCCGGCCTCTCAAGGGACACCAAACCAATAACACATTTCAATAAACAGCCTGGTCCACTCACGGAACCAATATCAGTCAATGCAACACAAGAATAAAAATGCAATGATGCAATAAAAGTAAACCCGTACTAGGCGTGGTACCCGAGTCAACCGTTAGTATATTCTGTAGCAGGCATGGTACCTGTGCCAACCATTTGTTATACCCGTACCAGGCGTGGTACCCGAGCCAACCGAATGTCAATAATCCACAGTCAAATGCATGAACAAACAACTTATAAACCAACAAGCAAATACCGTTCAAATCACAGACTGTAAAGAAGGAACCCTAGACATTCCACACAACTTTCCTAAGCAATGTAATTCATACAATCACTTAGATATGAGTACAAGGATATACAACATTCACAAAAATCGTAAGCCACCACTTACCTCGAAATGATCCAAGCTCTATTCAACCCGAGCTTTTCCGTGTTCCGGATTCCTTTCTCGTTCTTGGTCTAAAATAACACACAAGTACATACAATTAACATACAAGGCCTGCACAGTACCCGGATTACACCAAATCCCCAAACCCCAGGCCATCCATGATCATTCCACCCTTTTTCCGGTCTTTTCCACCGTTAATTCACCCACTTCTATCATTTTTACGGATAAAAATAGAGAATTTAACAACCTCTTATCATAATAACATACTTTTAACTATGCTCAAGAACATTCATGCTTGGAATCCCCTTCCTTCCCCGGATTCTACCATTCCTAGGTTATTCCAACCTTTCCCCAAGTTCCCTCCTAGCAATTCTACCGCATAGGAAATGTAGTACAAAGATGGGGGAGTAGAAACCTTACCTTAGGAAAGAAATTCGAAGGAAAAAAGGAGGAAAATCGCCTGAAACTGAACTAGTTCTTCTCCCAAATGAATTGTAGAAAACTGAACTGTTTTGGGGAAGTTTCTGCATTAAAAATCCGTCGGACCGCTATAGCGGTCCCCGCTCTGCTATAGCGGACGAATTCCACTATAGCGGTCTTAAGTGGGTAAGCAGTATTTTCCACTGCTATAGAGGAAGTCTCTACGGCGGACCGTTACGCTCATCACGGACAGAATGTCCAGAAATTTCCCAGTTTTGGCCATTTTACAACACACCTGCTTTCCCCGACGACCTAAAACAACCCTTTCACGTCAAACGTGATTCCAGGAGTTCTACTTACCCAAACTCGATTATGAAAAGTCCCCCGGACTCCTTTATGTCTTGGATACGTGAAAAACTAGCTCAAAACAAGATACATAGACCAATCCTTACCCGGATTTCCCTAGACTCTACCTCGCTCCAAAACCGGCCGAGACTAGCCTAGCCCAGAATTTCAAACTCCCAAACCTGGAGTTTTCTAACTCTAAAACTTGGCACGATTGGACTACCCGTAACGACGGACCCGATCATTACAGATTGTTAGGCCTGTTACTTGGTCCTTCTCCTGCAATATTATCGATATTTCTAATACCATAAGTCTCTCATTTGCGAGAGATATCCATAATTCGTTGCTTGAGTGATTGGATCTCCTTTCCGACTTTGTAGAATTTGGTCTCCTTCCTACAAATGCAAGCGCAAGCCTTCAGACAACTAGCACATCCATCACCTTCACCTTCACCAGCCTCAAAGTTGTGAGTCTCCAGTATAGCGACAACGTCATTACTCATTAGCAACATAGTTGATTTCAAATACCCATTGTTGAACTCTTTGATCTTCGCTTTGCATTTCTTCTGCATCTTTGAGGAAAGATAGCATGAAGAGCAACTCATTTCTCAGCCACTGCACATCCTCTCTGAGACTTGAACGCAGGGAAACTTCATGTATGAGGAAATCCCCAAGTTTTTGAACTGCAAATGATATAAAGGCATCAACCATCTTCAGGAGTCTTGATATTTAGTACAGATCAAATATACATACACTCAGTAAGCACATTTTTTCAAAGTGTAGTCTATGCAAGAAGCAATTGCAAAATTGGTCAGCAATCTCCAAACCCCTGATAATTTTTAAGAAAAGATCTCCTCTATTATCCGTGCCTATTTTTAATTACATCTTGTGGTTTGTCAGCAGTGAAGCTAAATTTCAGGTCAGGCATCATGAGGTCATTGAGAAAATCTGGACAGAAGATCAGATTCAATAGATGAAAAGGGGGGAAAAGACCTATACAGAACCACTCTTCCATGAGCGCTCCCCTCCCGAACCAAACCTAATGGAAACTAGTCAGGATGAAACTTCCTTTGAGAATGTCTCTCACATTGTCAGTTTGACACCACTACAGATTTATTTCCTTGTCAATCATCATTGAGTGTTTGCTTCAAGAATTTGATTGATAGCTGCTTGTAACATTAAATTTAGTTCTTAAATTATCCTTTCTTTTACATTTTGGATTCATTGACATGATTTAAGCAGATAGAGCCCATTGTTATAACTTAATTGGGAAACAGTATTGTCAACTTCTTATTAGTTTTGAACATTAAAAATCCTCTAGAAGTTACAAACTTTACAATTAGGTTAGTAGAGGATAACATTTCTCATCAACCAACCAGAGCGAGAGCAATCCATGTACATTCTCCACATTACGGGAAGGCACTGCAGGTAAAAAAAAAAAAAAAACGAGGACAATGTATCTTAGGAAAGGAAAAAATGATGAATGAATTTAGAGATTGTTGAGGACTTACAGGCTGCATTTCCAGTAAATTTGTAATGGATGGACGGATAGAGATAGAGTCGCTGGCTGCGAACGCCGTCGTGCGACCGGTAAAAGACGGCGGATTTGGAAATGTAGAGAGAATCGGTAAGAGCAATTAGAGAGTTCTTACAGTTGAGCGGGCGGGTACCCGTTTGGGCATCTGAATTCAAATATCCGAATGTGGTTTGGCTTTGAATTTTTCTTTTTCTTTTTGTACACTGTCCTATTATTAATAAGAGAAAATACATAAAGTCCCTCTAAAGTTGGTTGTGATTTGGAAGTAGACACCTAAACTTTATGAGAGTCCTATTACCCCTTATTCTTGTTCAAGGTGATTATATTCCCACTTATGACCCTAAATACCACGGAGAGTGTACTTCACTCTCCAATAGAGCGTGAAATAAGTTGGAATTCAATTTTTAATTTTTTTTTCAGTATCTCTTACCATAGAAATATTTTTTTATTACTTTATTTATTTTTAATTCTTTTTCCCTCCATTTCTTGGTTTTTTTCTTTCTCTTTCTTCTTTTTCCATCACATCTATCCGCAACTTTCACCGTAATTTCTCTTCTTCATTCCCTTTTTCTTTCTTTTATTCTTCCTTTTCTTTCTTTCTTTTTCTATTACAGTAACAAACTAAGACTCACTATGTAAAATGAGTCTGTGGCTTCGCACTATAATTTTTTCTTTGATTTTTAAGATTAAAAATTTTAAAAATTTCAATATTTATAATGGCAGCTTGATTCTATGGAATTTTTTATTTTCTTACTCTTTAATATTCATATTTGATGGATTTAGTGGTGATCTACAAATTTTAATTTTTGATTGGATGATAAGTTAGATTTTCAGATTTTAAATTTTTGCTGGGTTTGTGATGGATTCGATGATGGTTTCTGATGATTTTAATTTAGTGAAGGTTTGATTTTATTTCCAGTCAAGGTGGTATTGACATTGTTGGAGAAGAAGGATTGAAGAAAAGAATAGAAAAAGAAAAATATAAAATGAAAAGAGTGAATAAAAGGAGAAAAAGAAAAAAAAGGATAAACAAAAACAGTAAATTAAAATATAAAAGGAAATGACATGGCATAATCTGATTGGTGCGTGTAATACATGTTAGGTTTGCCCTGAATTTCCTACCTTATTTGGATTCTACACAATTGTGTTCTAATTCAAAAAGGTTTTCTTGACGGAAAAAAGTTTTCTTGGTGAACAAGAACTCTACAATATCTATCCTTTTTCTTGGAAGAGAAGTCTTGTAATTCTATAAATAGAAGACATGTTATTCTCAAACAGAACACAATAGCATCCACAATGTAGTTGTTTAGAGAGTTTTGTTTAGGAGGAGATTTTCTCTCAACAGCTTTTATATTTTTAATATTAGTTTTCATAATATGTAGGTCACTTGACCAAACCTATCAATAATATATTTTTTTAGTATAGTTTTATGTGTCGTCTGATTTGTCGCCTTGATGATTTGCAATTAACAGCTTCTGCATGACGCCCTCTCGATTTTGATCCCAACAAGTGGTATCAGAGCTGGACGATCCAATGGATTCAACGATTCAATGAGCCAATGATCCAATAGTTCATGGAGATTGAAAATAGGTTCAAGGAGGGTTCAAATCACGTTGCAACCAATTTGATGATAATGAAGGTTTTTGTCAAAAAACAAAAAGAAAATAGTCTGAAGTACTACGTGTGGAGAGAGAAAAAAAATCAATCATATTTCAACAATCCTGCTGCTGATCCATCTTTAAAAATCAAAATTAATTTTCAACTCATGCTTACTTTAACGCATGGGCTCCAATTTTCAACCCTTGCTAACTTTTAACGCTTGGGCTCCTTTCAACTCATGCATATATACTTTTAACGCATGAGCTCCACTTTTAACCTGTGCTTACTTTTAATGCACAAGGCTTCAATTTTCAACCCTGCTCACTTTTAACACAGGGCTTCAATATTATTAACCCGTGCTTAGTTTAATGCACAGGGCTCCATTTTTAACCCATATCAAATTTTAATCATGGTAAGCAGCAGTGATATATGAAGATTGTGTGAAGAAGGAAGATCAAGATTATTTTACCAGAAAATTCAGGTCAAGGGTAAATTTGTTAGGGTTTGCCCTGAATTTCCTACCCTATTTGGATTCTACACAATTGTGTTCTAATTCAAAAAGGTTTTCTTGACGGAAAAAGATTTTTTTTGGTGAACAAGAACTCTACAATATCTATCATTTTTCTTAGAAGAGAAGTCTTGTAATTCTATAAATACAAGACATGTTCTTCTCAAACAGAACACAATAGCATCCACAATGTAGTCGTTTAGAGAGTTTTGTTTAGGGGAAGATTTTCTCTCAACAACTTTTATATTTTTAATATTAGTTTTCATAATATGTAGGTCACTTGACCAAACCTATCAATAATATGCTTTTTTAGTATAGTTTTATGTGTCGTCTGTATTATCGCCTTGATGATTTGCAATTAACAGCTTCCGCATGACGCCCTCTCGATTTTGATCCCAACAATACATTCACTTTTTAAAAGTGGTGGTGGCCACAAAAGGTGATATTTATATCATTTTGAACAAGAATAGGGGGGTGATAGGACCCCCGTGAAGTTTAGGTGTTTACTTCCAAATCACGGCCAACTTTAAGGGGTACCTTATGCATTTTCTCTATTAGAAATGATCAAAATGGTACCTTGACATATGGGGCGGAAAGTCCCACATTGAGGATAAATTGCTCCATGATAAAAGCGATTTTGTACTAAGGAGGACTTGAATTCGAGATCTCTGGTTAAAAATAAAAGAATATTTATCACACCACCATAACCTTTATTAGTAGAAACTTATAAATTCTCCTTGTAATTAGGTTTATCGGGTTCGTGCATGAACCCTAAATTATCTAGTGTTTTATACGTGATTTATATATATCATCCATATGTACTATTTGATAAAAGAGCATGTAGCTTCAGCTTTAGGTACTACCTCCGATGAAATGAGCTTTAGGTACTACCTCCGATAAAATGGATATACTTTGGTGAAATCTTTCTTTCAATGAATTTCAGTTTCAGTAAAGTTATTATTTAAATATTTTTAAAATTATACATTTTATTTGATTTTACTGCCGTACTATATAACAGACTTTTTTCACTGAAAAATGTAACAAAAACAGAAAGCACTTGCACATTTTGCAAGAAAACAAGATATGAATATGTATATAATCATATTTATAGCTAGCCATTATAACAATACCGAAGATTGGATCAAATGATCAACCCATTTATTAGTTTCAGAAATGATCATGACTTCAATGATTTCATCTCAACGCAAGACGTGTTGTGTTCAGTAGGTACGGAGAATAAATATATTTTAAAAAATATTTTTAAGTTTTTTTGATCAAAATAGTTTTTGAAAAATATTTTTCTAGGAAAACAAATTTTTAAAAAATAAGAAAATAACTTTTTTAGTGAAAGGTATGAAAAATAAGTTCTACAAGTAGAATGTCATATTGATTGTGTCCTTCCGATCCTCCAACACATCTCATCGTCATATTCGTCTCAGCAGGCTGCAACACTCATCAATTTCATTATTCATCTTTGAACATTTCATTTAACTTGATATAACCAAAAATCATTTCCTCAGGCAGATTAATTTATGTGAAAAGGTCTAAGAAGAGATCAATTATTAAATCAGAAAGTGATATTTTCTTTTCCAATTTTTCAAAGAATATTCTTTTCCACATTTTTTTAATAATATAGCACATTTATTTTCATCCATGAGACTACACCTTCTTCCAATCTAGGAATATAGAATTGTTCTCACTACACTATTTAAATATGAGAAAATTTCACAAATAGCAAACTTGAGCCCATAATTAAGGAGGACATAGCAGCCCTTTTGAAATTATAGGAGACAGCAATTTAAATGGCAAAATATTACTATTTTTATTGTATTTAACGGTAGGAACTAATTAGCCAAATACAAATACATATTAAGGTGGAAGAGTTATTTTAGGTGACAGTTACCATTTAAAAAGGAAAAAATCTTCACTAATTTTAATCGATTCCATAAATCACGGGCATGTATTGCATTCTGTAGATTCCATTCCTAAAGAAAAATTGAAGGAAAACAATTCAACAAATTGCTCAATTTGAATCTGAATTTTGAAATCCTCCATCAAATTGTAGATTTCGAGCTTCATCATTGAAATACAAAATCGAGAAAGACTTTCAATATATATTACGGTATTTTTTTACTCCTTCAGGTCTGTATCGTTATCATTCAACTAAATCAGGTATGTAGCTTAAAAAACTTAAAATCGATTGACAATGGTGGAATAGTAAAACGAATGAATAAATATGAATCACACTTAGTATCGCCTAATACATATGTATTTAGCTGTGAAAAACACATAGTCTGGTCTGGTGTTGTCAATTGGACTGTTATAGGTATATTTGTGGTTATGACAATATCAAATACATTTCTGATTGAGAAAAATACAATCGAAAGTAAAACTCTTTGTTAGATTCAAAATATATTTATGTTGAAATACATATGTTGTGTACTGTGTAATCTCAATTTTAAGTTATTGACGATTAAATCATTAAATACATGTATGATTTAGGAAAAAAATATTTGTATATGTGTATATATGAAGATATGAATATATTTGTGGTTTGTATATGTAGTTTGTGTACTTCAATTCAAACATATTTTAGTTGTTGAATTCATATATGTATATACAGAGATATGAATACATATGTATGTATAAATTATATTTTGTATTTGTACTCTACAAATACAAATGGATTAATGCCTTATATTTTGTTCAGTTTTTTTTTTGAATTCAATTCGTTATTTTTGTATTTTTGTATAAGTGATAGTGTTTTTGTCCGGATATAAAAATGACCAGCATCCCTGTTTTTGTCAAGCATTTTGGTAGGTGGACTGATGAGAACTTATATGATGGATATATTATTGATGCAATTGCTTTAAGCACGTACGCATCATACAGTGAGTTATGTGATCTAGTTGTAACTCAAATTGGGGTGGATTTGAGAGTCAAACGTATGAAAATTGAATACAAAATCGTTGGTGACCCAAATCCTGTTGAAATACACAATGATATGAGGGTGAAGGTATATGTTATGCAAAAGAAGGAATTTAAGGAGATGAGAGACATGCCACTGTGTGTTAGTTTGTTCGAAGAGAATAATGAAATCAATTTAACAAATTCATCGTCTGTAAATGGTAAAAGTTCTGAATTGAATTGCTTGGAAGGGATAAATACATCTGCTTATAAAAACATGGTAATTGCAGATGATGTGGATCCTGTAGCTCTAGTTCATTCGACGATGAATCGGTTCATTATTTCAGATCTTAGTCAAAAAGAAGTTGCGAAAGATCAAGTCTACATGAGCAAAAAATTTTAAAGATGGTGATGGAAGAATATGCAATTAGGAAAAGGTTTCAGTTATATGCGGACAGGTCAAGCAAAACTTGGTAAGAGTTTTCTTCTTAAAAATCTTTTAACTATATATAATTGGTGTTATATGAGAGTGATGTATATTGTATTTGTGATGCAGTTATACACTAACATCTGTATCGGGGTAGTGTAATTTTTTGTTGAAAGCTTCTGATATTAACAAATCAAAAATATTCAGAATAAAAAAATTTAGGCCGGAACATACTTGTCCCTTGAAAAATAGAATTTATGGTCAGCGACATGCAACAAATAAATTGGTTGGGGGCATTGTCAAACCAAACTTCAAGAATCACAAAAGGAAATACACTCCAACTGATATCCGAAATGACATGAAATATACACTCGATTTAGATTTGACATACATGTTGCGTTGGAGGGCTAAGAAAAAAGCTTTGGAGTCACTACGGGGGAAACCTGTTGCATCGTACAACAAGTTACCAGGCTACTTATATATGTTGGACACAACTTATTCTGGATCGCACATAAAAATGAAAAAAACTTTTGAAAATGAATTCTTGTATCTGTTTGTAGCGCTTAATGCTTTCATTAAGGGCTTTGAACATTGTAGACCGATTGTGGTGATTGATGGGAGCCATCTAAGGGGAACATACAATAGTACATTTGTGTTAGCTAGCACTATGGATGCAGCAGGTTACAAAAATTGTGTATAAAGTGTATAATTTATGTCATATACAATTTTGTTAATATATGTATTTGAATCTGCAGGTCATATTTTTTCACTGGCATATGGCATTATTGACTCAGAGAATGATGCCTCGTGGACTTGATTCTTTACACAATTGAAAGAAGCATACGACGAACAAGAGAATATGTGTGTTGTGTTGGATAGAAATAAGAGCATCATAAAAACTGTTACTCGAGTGTTTACTGGAAGAGTACACTATTTCGCATGCATGTGCCATATTTAAAATAATGTGCAAAAAAGATACAGAAAGTCTCATGAGGCATTATCTGAAGTATTTTATACGATGGCCAAATCATATACGAAGGCTGAATTTGACAAACTGATGGAAAGGGTTGAGAGTGTTGATATTCGAGTAAAGGAGTATTTGCAATTGGCAGGGTACGAAAAATAGAGCAGGTTGTATGCGTCCGTCGATAGGGGCCTGGGCATGACATCAAATCAGCGGAATCTATAAATGCTGCAGTTCTACATGCAAGAGAGCTGCCCATATATGATTTTCTAGAGCAAGTTAGGTTGATATTTTTCAGATAGAATTGTGAACGCCGACAAGAAGCAACATACACATTCACACAATTGGCGGATAAATTTTAACTCATTCTTAAAGAAAATGAGGAAAAAAGCACACTTATAACGGTAAGTTTCATTTTTACTTCTTTCTTATACATGAATGAACTGATATATATGTATATATATATTTGACTTTTACTCTTATCTCTTAATGTGTAAAATATGTATTTTTTTGAGTACTTGTTTGTGAATAATGCAGGTTGTATCATCCATCAATTATGTTCATATAGTACATGATGGAGATAGGCATTTCATAGTTTGCCTTAAGAATAAACTTGTACATGTGTGAGGTTTCAGATGGATGGAATACCTTGTGCACATGCTTGGGCTATATTGAAGAAGAAGGTTTTTGAGCCAGATAAATATTGCTTAGACTTATACAAGCCTAAGACAATGTTGATGACATACGATGTACCAATACATCCTTTACCAGACAAAGACGACTGGATAATACCTGAAGATGTACATCAAGAAATTGTTCTACCTCCAATATTCAAGAAACCTCCTGGACGACCTCCAAAAAAGGACCGTGAAAAAATAGGAAAAGAATTATATGTAAAGAAAAGCATAAATTCGTGTAGTATCTGCGGGTTTAAAGGATAATAAGCGTTCATGAAGGAATGGACCTCGGGCTGAATAGATGGACTTTGTGTTATTATGTTCATGTTATACATTCTGTCAATTTGGATACATTCTATGTTTTACATTCTATCTTTTAGATTCTATGTTATGTTGGTATGTTCATGAACCAATTTGTATTTTCTGCAAGTCTGTGTCGCAAAAACAAGCCTGATCTACTTAATAAGCATGTTTTGGTTTGCTTAATAAGCATGTATTAATGTATTTATCTTTGTATAGCTATTTAGTAGGAATGTTTGACATGTATTTTAAGTGTTTTTTGATTTAACTTTCGTAGGTAAAAAGACGATTTCGTTTGTAGTTAATTTTGAGTTCAAATACAACCATAGTGATAGACTAAATAGAATGTATTTGTATTTACATTTAAGATCAATAAAAATTGTAAAAATGAAAAATGTATTTATATTTATAGTTCTATACTAAATAAATGTATTTGTATTTGTAGTTTGTTTTGAGTTCAAATACAACTATAATGAGAGATTAAATAGAATGTATTTATATTTACATTTAGGATCAATGAAAACTGTAATGTATTTGTATTTATAGGTCATATACTAAATAAATATATTTGTATTTGTAGTTGATTTTGAGTTCAAATACAACTATAGTGATAGACTAAATAGAATGTATTTGTATTTACATTTAAGATCAATGAAAACTGTAAAAATAGAAAATGTATTTATATTTATAGTTCTATACTAAATAAATGTATTTGTATTTGTAGTTTGTTTTGAGTTCAAATGCAACTATAATGAGAGATTAAATAGAATGTATTTGTATTAACATTTAAGATCAATAAAAATTGTAAATAAATGTATTTGTATTTATAGTTCTAGACTAATTTAATATATATGTATTTGCATAACTATAGTAAGTAAATGTATTTAAAATTGTGGTTGATATCATATACAGAAACTAATTGATATAGTAAAACAGAACATTAAAATGTACTTGTATTTTTTTAAAAAAAACTTATAATTTTTTGTGCATCTTGCTAACGTATTTTGGCTCATGAAGATAAGATCAGATTTTAACTGAAAAATTAGCAAAATATACAAATTACAAGTATGAATAGATAAAATAAACCTTATTTCATCATTTAACATATGCAGTTCAAACTGAAAATTTACATTAACCTGAATATAGTTTCAAAAAAAAATTCAAAAAGGATAAGAAATACAACTAAAAGGCATCGCTATATCCTATCAGTAGCCTATTCAAGAATAATCTGATCACTGCTATCAATATTGTGAGTTGGTCTGGCTGGCCTCATTGGTGCCTCATTATCGTTTTCAGCATCATTGAGTAGTTTGCGCACCTCATAGTCCCATATTAGTGTTGCATATCTTTTACGAAGCAAAGCTAGGTTGAATTCAACTGATGAAACACCGTCATCATAATTCAAATACTCTGCATATGTCACTAGAAATAGACCACAATCTCTGCTAATAACAAACAAAGTGACTTAGATTACAAATGAATGTATTTTTAAAAAAAAATAGAAAATTTCAAACATCATATACTTACAGGTTTTCAGTTGGTTGTTGTGGTAAATTCTCCACATAAGATATATCAAAGAAGACAGTTTTTTTCATGATCTTTGTATCTTAAATGTTGATCATAATCGATACCCTTCTTAGTGTAAAAGTCAGTATTCTCAAGGTACATGGGTATAAGCTCAGCCAACTTCTGTATCTCGCGATCGACAACAGCATCATGTCCAGCTGAACAGTACGAATCGTATACCAATATGCATCTTTCATCGAATGATATCACAGCAAGCACCCAATGATATTTCTCTGAAATATTAACAGGAATAAAGACTTGATCCACCGTGTGCCATGGTACAGTAGCATGCATCTTATACCCATTAACATATTCACAAATCTGCGATTCTTGACCAGCCAACTCTGAACTATTGTAATCTGGATCGGCATATTTAGCAAATATGCTAGCAATAATGGTTATGAAGTTGCAATCAACAGTGCTATATTTGTATGTGGTTTGGTGGTCATACTTGTATTTCTTTCGCAGGTAGTATAGGATAACATCAATATGCTAAAAAAATAAAATGAAATGAACCACAATGAGCATTTTTTATCAAATAAATTTATTGCATTATGTATGAATTCTCATACTTACAGAGTCATCCCATGATTGATCTGGATAAGACATTACGTAGAATCAGTTCTTATTTTACACTGTATGAACACCAAAAAGCATTTTAGGTGATAAATCTGACTTATGCCTTTTGTATCGATCATGTTTATCCTTCCTATAATCAACATAGACACATAGCATTATAATATAAAATAGAAAAATATAATGCCTAGCATGATAGTATTATTTCAGGTTTAAAATACACATGAGTTTAATAAAATGTATTTCTTATCATGCCTTTGCAGGAGATTCACTTTCACCCAATTTGTGAACATATCTACCAGGCGCATGTCTTGTGTCCCATAAAGTCCATTAGACGCAAATGAATTGTTGACACCCAATTTTGACCTCCCTATACATTTCTCGGGCTGTTATTTTAATAATAATTATTATTTTAAATATTAATTTATTTTAAAATTTACTTGATAAGTTACATATTAACACTTTAAAATTAGTATATAAATATATAATTATTCTCTATTATTACTATTTTTATCATAAATTTCATATGATATTACATGTCATTTATTTTACGTACAATATATATACGTAATTTATTCTCTTTTAAAATAATTTATCTTTTAATAATTATTGTTAATTATTATTTTATCTACTAAATTTTATATACGTAGTAGTTTATTTATTAAATAGCCATCCGAATTCAATTTTCAATCTCAAATTATTTAAATCCTAGTCCCTTCCTACCCAATTTATTTCAATTTTAGCCTAGATTGAGCTAATTTGGCCCAATTTTAAATCCCAAGTCTAATTCAATCTCAGCCGTTGATCTAATACGATCAACGGCCGAGATCAAACCCCTTTGCTCTTTCCTTTTAAACAACCCCCAACCCTAACCCCATTCTCACTTCTACCCTTCACAGCCGCCGCCCCCCTCAACCCTCTCTCTCAAAAATCCCTCCGCCCACCTCACTTCGCCATCGCCACCCCCGCCGCTCCGGCGCTCAACCAACCAACACCACCCTTCTCCCTCCACCACTCTCCCCTTAAACCTACACTCTCTTGTCCCACGCCGACAGGTGGTGGCCCACCACAAACGACTCCAACCACCATCATCTCCGACCAGAAAAACCACCACCAAAACCCTCCACAACCATCGTTCTTCCTCTCCCCCTCTCATTTCTCCTCTTTCTCCTCCGTCGGAGCCGCCGATCAAGCAGCGGCGAGTACCACTTCCATTTTTGGTGTTTGACCGGCGAAACCCTCACCCCCAAAACCCAAAGGTTTTTACTTTTCTCCGATGAACGGCGGAGGACTCCGACAAGCCATACAACGAATCTAGTAAATCCAATTGAGATCTGACTTGGAATTCATTTTTTTTTGTGCTCGAGCGTATCATCTTTCACGGTAACAGGTGCTGAGATCCAAAACCCTATAATGAGTGTTTATGCATGGTCGTTTAATTTTATTTGGGTTTGGCTGCCTATTATGATATGTGGAAAATCATGATTCTTACAATTCTGAAAATTCGATCATGAGTTTACTTTGTCGCGAGATCTATGTCTAAGCGTGCTTGGTTATCATGTTGTATTTCAAGTGTGAAACGTGGCCTGTGATTCGTCCGGTGTCATTGGGTTGACCAATTTTGTTCGACATGTTGTATTGGGTTGAAAGATAGCCTTTATTCATGCCAAATGGTAACTCCTTATCTTGATTCACGATTTTTTGTTTGTGTAAACTCCGTGACTAAGTTCCGATTAGTACTTGTCTATTCGTATCCCTCTGTGCTCAACAAATACTGATTGTGATTTTACTATTAATTCTCTGTTAGGTTCAATTTTGGTTAATGATTATGTGTTAGTGCTTTCTTAATTTGAAATACAATAGTTATAGTCAGTATGTTTTCCTTTCTTACATGATTCCATGACAAAATCCGTATCCCGTTTATAGCAGGTTAATTTGTGAGTTCCATGATTGATTCCAATTGATGAATAATCAGCCTTAGTACTTGTTTATTCACGGTAAAGCTTTGATTGTTTCATATATAATTGAGTCGAGTACTTGATTTTGGGAAAGGATTTTGGTATTGATAACTTGGTTACCTGTTTAATTATGGTAAAGTGTTGACTCGTTTTACCCTTAATTGACAGCTACTGGTCTATTTATGCTTAGAAAATAAAATCAGACCCATTTTTGTATTCTGATTGATCATGTGTTTTAATTAAGGTAAAGTTTCTCTTTGTTTGATTTCTCTTTATTCTGGTATAACTTTATCTATTCTCTTCTTTATGGTAAATTGGTGATTAATTAATTTAGCTATTGTAATTAAGGAAAAGATTTACCTTGATTTACTCTTTGAATTATTCCCTTCCTCTAATTGAGTCCCTTACTTTTATTATAAACACAGCCTTCTTTTTTCATTCACACTCAGACTTTACACTCATATTGACTACTCTCATATTGTTAAAAGACTCTCTACTGTGAACAAAAGTATTGATTGCTAAGTGTTGGATTTCAAATTTCTCTTATTGTTTACTGCAAACCGGTATGTATCTTAATTCGTACACATAATTTATGAGTTTGATAGAAATCATGACTATAGGAGTTTAAAGCTAATAACTTATCACCTACTTGATTATGTGATCCAAATTGTCACTACTTGTAGATCATGTATTAGTTATATGTGTTACTGCCATGATTCTTTCTTGCTATTGTTCTGGTATATGTTGTGTGGAACAGAGAGGGCCTTAAACATATCCTAAACCTTGACATGGGCAATGCCTAGAACCCTTGAGGTTCTCATGAAACTTTGCGATGTCAGGGACTAGTATTAGGAATCGTTATAGGCTCCTTTGCATTTTTGTATATTTATCTTTAACAGGTTCTTTGCTAGCATTTGGTTGGGACCTTGAAGAGTTGCCAGGATTTGGGAGTCTCCAAGCTTTAGATCTGTTTATTTTCTCATTCATTTATTTGGTTTGTAATATTTTGTATAAACTTCGATAAATAATAAGACACATTAGGGGTGCAACGGGGGAGGGGCAAACTACGTGCTACTTGCTTAATCGTAAACCATAGAAATTATGCCTATAGGATTTCTGTTGATATCATTTATTAGAAATTATGCCTATAGGAGTGTATTAATATCGTTAGTTAGAAATCATGTTTTAGGTTTTAAAATCCGCTTTGTCTTTTAAAGAAATCAGAAATCATGCTTATATGATATTTTTGTTTCAACATGTTAAATATAATATTATTTACCTAGAAACCATGCTTATAGGCTTAAAACTGTTTTCAGTTGTGAAACCACGCCTAAGAGTCAAATCCGTTTTAGTATATTAAAGTCGTTTTCAGCATGTTTAAATCTGTTAAATTTAATTCAGCATATTAAAGCCAGTTTCAGCATGTTTAAATCTGTCAAATTAAATTCAGCATATTAAAGTCAGTTTCAGCATGTTTAAATTTGTTAAATTTAATTCAGCATATTAAAGTCAGTTTCAGCATGTTTAAATCTGTTAAATTTAACTCAGCATATTAAAACCAGTTTCAGCATGTTTAAATCTGTTAAATTTAAGTCAGCATATTAAAATCAGTTTCAGCATATTTAAAATCAGTTTTAGTATATTAAATGGTTGTCGTTTATGGACTTAAGTTAGTTTTAGCATGCTAAGTAATTAGAAGCTTTGTTCATAAGACTTTCATTAAACGACTTGCTCATAGGATTATTTTATAAATGTTTTGCACGTTTTCATCGCTAGATATCATGCTACATAAAGTGTTAATTGTATGAATGGTGAGGCCTATGTGAGATCATTTATGTGCTACTTGTTCCCCAGTCCATGTATGTTTTGATTGACGTTAACCCCGTGTCTAATTAGGAAACCTAAGATTTTATTTGTCTAGATCCATATCCAGTTAGTAAGTCCAATGCCTCTTGGACATTAAGTTGGGACGGGTAGGCATACTAAGGTACGCTAGATTTTTTTCATTTTTTAGTACGCACTTTAGGCTAATAATAATCTTAATAACCAGCTTAGGCGGGTAGATAGACGGACATGATGGAAATTGACCCGAGCAGAATACGACAATGTCTTAGGAATTGTCTTCGATAAATAAGCCGGGCGCTGATCCGAATAGGTTAAAACTAACCTAAGTTTGTTTCTTTCCATTTGTTTGGGGTAGTTAACTAAGTTACTTAGTAATTAAGTTATATTCTTTATATCATTTGTGTCAACTCTTATCTCTTGCTTATCTCGCTTCTTATTTACTCGTTCATGTATGTTAATTGTTATTTGCGCCTATTTCTTTTTTCACTTAGATTTTTTAATAATTTAATTGGAGCCTAACTTATCTGTTTCTTTTAAAAATAAAAGATTTTTACTTTAATTTATTAACTGACCTTTGTTTATCACATAATTTCTCACATAAATAACGAATCCGGCAGGGACCCACATTTGTGGACCTCGAAAGGTGCTTAACACCTTCCTTTCGAGGTAACTTGAACCCTTACCCGACTCTCTGGTTGCGTAGACTTAAAATTTAATTTAATTGTAATTAGTTAGAACGGTGCCCTAACGCGCCTTAAATTCGTTAGGTGGCGACTCTTCACTCTCTTTTCCTAAGAGAGAGTTGTCACGTCGAAACCCGTTTTTTCGCGAGAAAAATGGGGCGCGACAGAATGGCGACTCTGTTGGGGATACTTAGGTTCTAACCATTACGGATTTTGTGTTTATGTGGGATTTTTATGTTACTTTGTGTTTTGATTATTTTCTTGTCATAATTAATTATTTTCCTTGTCTTTGTTTTTTTTTTCATGTTTAGCATGCTTATTATTCTGTTTATATTTTTTCTTTGTTTAATATTTTATTTTTCATAAATAGTTACTTCCATACTAAGAGTACTTTCTCTTTTGTTCTTCCTTAAATAATATGTGTATTTTTCATGTTTAGAATGTCTTAATTTGTTTGTGTTCAAATAATATATCTAGTCGTATATGTAGTATTCCTTGAAAAATTATGTGTTTTTGTGTGGGTAATTCTTTATTCGTAAAAAGATTTTCATGCTGAGCTTCCTTTCCTTCCCTCCCCCCCCCTTTTGTATCTTTTTAAAATAATTCTAATATGTTTTAATTTTATCATGATCATTGTGTCTTTTCGTATTTTCATTATAAATTTTCTTTGTCCTTAAATGTGTTTAACATGATTTTCCCTTTTATCCTTTCCTCATGTTTTCATTCTCTTTCCTGTCTTCTCCTGTTTGTTCTCATAAACAATTTGCCTGTTTTATGTTTAGCATGTTATTCTGTTAATATGTGTTTTATGTTTGATTTCTCCTCACCCGTTATATGCTTTTCGGTTTCTCTATTAATTGATTTATTTATTATTATTATTTTTATTTTATTTTTACTGCTTTCCTTAACTGTTCAACGTGTTACTGCTTTTCCTATATGCTACATGTTACTGCTTTTTCATAACTGTCATTCCGCTCATATTTTCCCCACTTGGGAACTTCACACTTTCACACACTATACACGTGAGTTGTGCCTTTGCACTTCTCCAAAATCCTTTCAAATACCCATTTTAGAGAGTTGGCATAGACGTGGGGTGAGCGGATAGTTTTGCTACCGTGTGACCACGTGCCTCCTCGCATAGGAAAACCTTGAGTCCGTGTCTATCCAAATCTCAGAAACTTAGGATAGGTCTGTATCTACCCCTTTATATAAGTCATGCATGCATCAGCCATAGGCGGTTTGGCCCTAAGAGTCAACCCGCGAAATTAGTAGCCTCCTTATTGTCAAAGGGTTCCCATCAACCCAAAGACAAATAATCATATTATGTGCTAAGTGATCATGACAAATTAATCCAAGCTAGTTTAATATGAAAGAAGTTTAGAAAAATTTGTTTTGTTTCTCTTTCAGGCTGTAGAATGGAAGGCACACCGGCATTTCCCAACACTAGGATGGTTGTGGGTGTTCCCCACAAATTAAGGAGATGGTGGGAAGATATGAAGAAAGAACATGGTAAAGAGATTCGTCGGTCCTTGGGTTTCCTGACCTCTTTGATTTATGTAGCTCCATATCGGTATTTGATCAAGGCTTTGTTGCAATTTTGGGACCCTGAAAGGGTCGTTTTCAAGTTTAGCGATTTTGAATTAGCACCGACCATGGAAGAGATTGGAGGGTTCACTGAGTTGCGGTACCAAAATAGAGGGTTGATCTTGCCTCGCAAACAATCTGGGAAAAAGTTTCTGCATCATCTCGGATTGAAAAACAATCTCAAACTAGCTTGTCTGGACTTTGACTGGATTTCTTTAGATTTCCTGTATGAACGTTTTGGTCGCAGGGATGGTCATAAGGTTTTTCAGAAAGAGTTCTCCTGTTCTGGTGAAAAATGGGAAAAGAAGCGACTGAATGCTTTTTCCATAGCCTTGCTAGGCACTCTAGTGTTTCCGAGAAAAAATGGTAAGATTGATACTTGCCTTAGTTCGGTGGTTCAAGCTTTATGGTGCGGTATTGATAATATGGAGACCACCTTGGTACCCATGATCCTTGCTGAGGTATTTAGGGCACTGTCCAAGTGCCTTAGGGCTAAGAGGTTCTTCGAAGGGTGTAACCTTCTGCTGCAGCTATGGGCCGTTGAGCACTTTTACAAACGGCCCGACTTGATAGACGTTTTGACGGGAATGGGAAACAAGATCAACACCCATTCTCAAAGGATGATCAGGTTCAATTCTCCTGTAGGTACCGAAGATTGGTTTGCTTTTATGAAAGCCCGTTCAGGATATCAGATTCAGTGAAAGTATTCATGGTTACCCGCCCGCACAGCTGTCATAAGAAGCAACGAGCGTTACTACATCGAGCTCATTGGGTTGAAAGGCCTCCAGCCTTACGCTCCGGTTCGAGTGCTCCGCCAGTTCGGACGGACCCAAGTCATACCTCTAAGAGCCCACATGGGAGGTTTTGAGCTTGAGTTTGGCTCAAAATATGAAATCCCTAGGGCCAAAAAATTGCTTCAACAATGGGAAGGGTTGATGACTGTGAGCGTGGGCACCGAGCAGGCCTATTGTGCACCCGATGTATGGCTTTTGGAGGATGCTGAAGATGTGCGGCTTAGCAAATTGGGACAACCTTATGGATTTGAAGATATAGAAGAGACCACCTGGGCACGGAAGCTGTTGAATCGTCATTATGATATCACTCCTGCAATGTGGGCACAAGTTGATCCAAGGTCTCTGAACCAGTACAATGGAGGCTTCTGAATTTAGGATTTTCCCTTGTCATCCCGCTTTCCCCTAGCTTTACTTTCTTGTTTTTTCATTTCCGCAAAGAATTTTAATAGATCAAAATTTGATTTAATAAATGGTTTACTTCGTTTATTATCTGACTCTAAACTCTGACTAATATTTGAATCTTGGCTTGGATTAAAATGTCCTGAATCATATATGTGTCGTTTTAGGCATACCTCTGGCTCAACAAGGCCCCTTGCATTTAGGACGTTTATTTTTCGCAATCAATGTGTTTATCTTTAGAATAAATATCTTACTACTAACTTGGTTTCTGTTAATTTTGTCTTACTATTACCCCTTTCCCAAAGGTTGATTTGTGCATGCTGGGATATCATACTAGATCGAAAGGGACTCCTCCTCCTCCTCCTCCGAGTCCAAATCGTGAAAGAAAAGATAAAATGGGTGACAATAGTGCTAGTAAGAGTAAGGAAGTCTCAGAAAGTGTTGGTGGAGACCGTGATGAGCTGATCTTACGAATGGAGCAAAGAATCCTTGACTTACAGGATGAACTGGCGCAAGTTCGTAATTTGGCCAAGTTGTCCTTCACTTTGAACAGTCCTCGTGACCTGACGGTCGAGGACAATATCACCGCAAAACTCCAAACCATACCCAATGTACCACAACCACAAAATGACTTGCAGCATACTTACATTCTTCCAAGGACTAGCCAATGTCCTCCACCACAATATCCTACCCTCTCAGCTCCACAAAACTCCCAAACCACTCCAAATATAGCCCCTACCCACGGTCCAGGAAATTATAACTTGAATCCCATATACGTGGAAACTGCTCCTTTTGTTCAGCACCAACTTGAGCCAGAGCCTTCAGAAAAAGACCGGTTAATACAGAACATGGCCGAAAAGTTAGAGCAGGTCACCAACAGACTACAACATATAGAGGGCGTTAGGGGGGTGAAGGGTCTGAATTATGAAGACCTATGTATGCACCCAGACGTTGAATTACCGGAGGGGTACAAACCTCCCAAATTTGAGTTATTCAATGGGACTGCGGACCCCAAAGCGCACTTAAGAATGTACTATAATAAGCTGGTGGGAGTAGGAAGAGATGAGAAAATACGGATGAAGCTATTTATGAGAAGCCTTACCGGGGAGGCCTTAACCTGGTACATTGAGCAGGATACCAGAAAGTGGTCCAGATGGATAGACATGGCCTCCGATTTTGTAGAAAGATTTGGATTCAACATGGATAACGCCCCAAATTGGTTTCACATTCAAAACCTGAAGAAGAAACCTAATGAATTGTTTCGGGAATATGCCTTGAGATGGAGAGCTGAAGCGGCCAGAGCCCGACCTCCAATGGACGAGGCTCAAATGAAAGATTATTTTATTCAGGCCCAGGAACCACAGTACTATGAAAAGATGATGCTTATCACGGAAAAGAGTTTCGCCGAGATCATCCAGGTCGGGGAAAGATTAGAGAAAGGCATCAAAGGTGGTAGCATTATCAATTTGGAGGCTCTACAGGCTACCAGTAAGTCCCTACAGTCTGGCGGAATTTCTGAAAATCGAAAGAAAAAAGAAGTGGGGACTGTGATGATGGCACAAGATTTCAAAACACCACTCATTTCCCAAACGCCTACAACCCACCCTCCACTATACCAACAATCTCCATACCCTATCCCTCTTTATCAAATGCCTACATACTCATACCAAATTCCCTCTCACCCCGTTTATAGCGCCCAGCCTTCTCAATTCTAATCTCCCCCACCTAATCCAAATTACAGACCCCGAGCCAATTTCGAGAAAAGGCTGGTCAAACAGTATACTCCTTTAGCTGAACCAATTACCCAGTTGTATGAAAGATTGAAGGTAGCTGGCCTCATCACTCCCGTTCTCGCTTTGCCTGTAGACACTCAGGCCAAATGGTATGACCCTAACAAAGTCTGTGCGTACCATTCAGGGATGAAAGGTTCACATACTACTGAAGTGTGTCGCTCATTGAAGGATCGAATTCAGAGGTTAATTGATACAAAGGTTATTCAGTTGAAAGACCCGGCTCCAAACGTCACCAACAATCCACTCCCAAATCATCAGTTCAACATGTTGGAAGTTGGAGAGGCAGTGGATCTGGAAGGCTCTATTTGGGTTATCAAGAAAGAAGGGGATGTCGCGATGGTGTCACACATATCTGCTCTGGCACAGAAACAGGTTCTGTTTGAAGTAGAGGTGGCTGCTCCTAAATCTGCATTTACTGTATATCGAGATACTCCAGTTTCTTATGATCCCCATGCAGTACCATGGAATTATGAACGTGGTATTTCAGGAAAGGCAAAGGTAGCCGAGGCTGACACCGCTCAGGGTGTGACTCGATCTGGCAGAATCTACACGCCTGAAAATCTGGCTCAGGGAAGTTCTAGCAAGGGAAAACAACCAGTTGTAGAGGTTGAGGAGAATGGCATTTGGAAGAAGGTACAAGCAAAAGAATATTCTGTTGTAGATCAGCTGAGCAAAACTTTGGCTCAAATCTCTATTTTGTCACTTTTACAGACTTCTGAGTTCCATCAGAAGGCTCTAACGAGGGTTCTTAGCGAGGCTTATGTACCAGCTAATATCACCGGTGGAGAGGTAGCCCATATGGTTGGGCAGGTATTCGAGGCTCATAAAATATCCTTTCACGAGGATGAGCTTCCGCTTCAAGAAAGAGCACACAATGATGCTTTGCACATCACCATGCAGTATGAAGATAGGGTGATAACAAAGGTATTGATCGATCCAGGCTCTGGTCTAAACATATGCCCCCTCGCCACACTGACAAGGCTAGAGGTTGACACTTCTAAGATTCGGACTCGGAGGATGAACGTGAAGGCTTTTGACGGCTCTCAAAGAGATACCATTGGGGAAATTACCCTCGATGCATTGATGGGACCTGCCACATTCTCCATTGTGTTCCAAGTAATGGATATTCCGGCTTCCTACAATATGTTACTTGGTCGCCCATGGCTTCATATGGCAGGAGCGGTGTCCTCTACTCTGCATCAATGTCTCAAGTTTGAATGGGACTATCAAGAGGTGGTGGTCCATGGTGAAAAGGGGCATTCTATATACGCGGTGGAAGGAAAAGAGAGACTGGATGGAGAAATGTTCCACATACTGGAAATGGTGGGATTTGTTGGAGAGAGACCATGGTGGAGCAGCACCATCATGAATATATTGCTTCGCTCAGGGTTCATACCTAATGGTGGCTTGGGGGCAAATTTGCAAGGCATAATGGAACAGATACAGATACAGTCACAGGAGACCACATTCGGGTTGGGTTATCTTGGCACTGCACAAGAATACAAAGATCGGAAGTCACCCGTGGGCGGATTCTATTATCCTTCGCTAGGATCGATACCGTCATTGCATCAGACTTTTGTCTCTACGGGATTTTTTGATGATGGTGAAGATGATGTGCTAGGGAGCTTAAGAGGTCTATTTCTGACAGAAGAGAACTGCAATGTCATCATCGATGAGGGGAGAGGGAGAGTTCCTAAACAGAAAAATCAGCCCAAAGCCACCCTCAGCAACTGGACTGCCACTCCTTCTAGGGCCCGCCGAGCACTTGGGTAGATGCAAAAGATTTTATTTTTATCGTTTTCAATAAATAGACTCGATTTTGAGTTCACTTTCTTGCTATTTACTATGTTGAAGGCACTCAGCTTTCTTTAATAAAAGGTTTCTCTTCAGTATATTAATATCCTTTATTTATGTTTTCTTTTCTTACTTTCTTTTTCAGCAAAATTACTTCTAAAAACGTTGAATCTGAGACTGTGACATGTAATGAGACCGTGCAACATAATATAAGTGAACTAGAGGAGGTAGAAGAAGCTGAAGTACCGGAAGAACTCGTTAAGAAGGTTGAAGAGTTTGAACATAAACCTAAGGCAAACCTAGTGGATACAGAGGTAGTGAACTTAGGGGACTCGGAAGTGGCTAATGAAACATACGTCGGTGTTTACCTATCTGAAATTGAGAAAAAGGGCTACGCTCGGGTTTTGAAAAAACACAAAGACGTCTTTGCTTGGTCCTATGCAGATATGACAGGATTGAGCACTTCGATTGTATCCCACAGATTGCCCACTGATCCCTCTTGTCCTCCTGTCAAACAGAAACTCAGAAAGTATAAACCTAATCTGAGCTTGAAGATTAAAGAGGAGGTGAAAAAGCAAGTTGAGGCTGGAATCATTCGAGTAACTGAATATCCAACTTGGCTAGCTAATATCGTACCTGTTCCCAAGAAGGATGGTAAGGTCAGAGTCTGCGTTGACTACAGGGATCTTAACAGAGCCAGCCATAAGGACAATTTTCCACTCCCTAATATACACATCTTGATCGATAACTGTGCCAAGCATGAAACACAATCATTCGTGGATTGCTTTGCCGGTTATCATCAGGTTAAGATGCATGAAGAGGATGCTGAGAAAACCGCTTTAATTACACCCTGGGGGGTTTATTGTTACAAGTTTATGCCTTTCGGGTTGAAAAATGCTGGAGCTACATACATGAGGGCCATGACTACCATTTTTCATGACATGATCCACAAGGAAATTGAAGTTTATGTGGATGATGTTATCATCAAATCTAAGAAGGGTTCGAGTCATTTGGACGATCTCGAGAGGTTCTTTAATAGGCTTTGGAAGTACAATCTGAAGCTGAACCCAGCAAAGTGTGCCTTTGGAGTCCCTGCGGGAAAATTATTGGGTTTTATCGTCAGTCGTCGCGGAATAGAGTTGGACCCGACCAAAATCAAAGCCATCAAAGAGCTTCCGCCACCGAAAAATAAGAAAGAGGTAATGAGTTTCTTGGGCCGCCTCAACTACATCAGTCGCTTCATTGCCCAATCCACTGTCATCTGTGAACCGATTTTCAAGTTATTAAAAAAGGATGCTGCCACAAAATGGACGTCAGAGTGTCAACAAGCGTTTGACAAAATCAAGGATTACCTATCTAATCCTCCTATATTGGTCCCTCCTGAGCCAGGTAGGCCACTACTGTTGTATTTATCTGTGATGGATAATGCTTTAGGTTGTATTCTGGGACAGCATGATAAAACAGGGAGGAAAGAGCAGGCAATCTATTACATGAGTAAGAAGTTCACATCATATGAGGCTCGTTACTCTTTGCTGGAACGCACGTCTTGTGCATTAACTTGGGCAGCCCAGAAGTTGAGACATTACCTCTCAGCATACACTACCTACTTGATCTCTAGAATGGATCCACTAAAGTACATCTTCCAGAAGCCTATGCCTACCGGGAAGCTGGCTAAATGGCAGATTTTGTTGAGTGAGTTTGACATAGTTTATGTCACTCAGAGGGCCATGAAAGCACAGGCGTTGGCAAATCACCTGGCCGAAAACCCCGTAGATGATGGATACGAACCCTTGAAAACTTATTTTCCTGATGAGGAAGTGACATTTGTGGGAGAAGACATATCTGAAATATACAATGGGTGGAGGATATTCTTTGATGGAGCTGCGAACTTCAAAGGGGTAGGTATTGGAGCTATTTTGATCTCAGAAACTGGCCAGCATTATCCGGTATCAGCCAAACTTAGGTTTCCTTGCACCAACAATATGGCTGAATACGAAGCTTGCATCTTGGGGTTTCGGCTAACCATTGACCTGAATGTCCAAGAGGTATTGGTAATTGGGGACTCAGACCTGTTGATTCATCAAGTACAAGGGGAATGGGCTGCCAAGAACAGGAAACTCCTACCATACATAGATTGCATACAAAAATTGCGCAAGAGGTTTGTCAAGATAGAATTCAAACATGTTCCGCGAACCCAGAACAACAAGCGACCGCTCATTCTACAAAATTTCTTAGCCGAAAGACAAGTTCTACACTGGGGCAGAAATTTTTGAGGGCCCTCAAAAATTTCATCGGAGCTGCACTCCAAATGCAAAGATGATCAGATGTTGTGATGTCTCAAAACATGTCGGTTTATGATTCAACAATATTATTATTTTTAACATTTTCCTTCCCTTTTCAAAGCAAGTTATTTCAAAATACGATTTCAAAGCTTATTCATTTATTTGCTCGAGCGAGTGCCCGAAGAGAGTGTGACGGCCCGCAGACACATAACAAGGAGGACAGATGCACCCAAGAGCATATGCACAAATCAACCTCCCCTTTTTACAAATTAACAATTTTTCTTAAACGCAGAACTAGCAGATACAAACCCGAGAATTATATTATGCCCGAGATGACTTTGGCCCGAGATTGCATTTGGCCCGAGAATTATAGTTGTCCCGAGAATTATATTATGCCCGAGATGACTTTGGCCCGAGATTGCACTTGGCCGGAGAATTATATTTGGCCCGAGACTGCATTTAGCCCAAAAATTGCATTCTGACCCGAGAATTATATTTGGCCTGAGAATTATATTATGCCCGAGATGACTTTGGCCCGGGGTTGCATTTGAGCCCGAGAATTGCATTTGGCCCGAGAATTGCATTTGGCCCGAGATTGCATTATGCCCGAGATGACTTTGGCCCCAGATTGCATTTGGCCCGAGAATTATATCTGGTCCGAGACTGCATTTGGCCCGAGAATTGCATTTGGCCCGAGAATTACATTTGGCCCGAGATTGCATTATGCCCGAGATGACTTTGGCCCGAGAATTATATTTGGCCCGAGACTGCATTTGGCCCATGAATTGCATTTTTGGCCCGAGAATTATATTTGGCCCGAGAATTATATTTTTGCCCGAGAATTATATTATGCCCGAGATGACTTTGGCCCGGGGTTGCATTTGAGCACGAGAATTGCATTTGGCCCGAGAATTGCATTTGGCCCAAAAAATGCATTTGAGCCCGAGATTGCATTCGGCCCGAGATTGCATTATGTACAAGATTGCATTGTGCTCGAAACTTACGAATTGCATTGACCCCGAGAATTGCACTGCGCCTGAGAAATGCATTTGAGATCGAGATCGCATTTTGCCCGAAAATTAAATCAAGCCCGAGAATTTTGATTATGCCCAAGATTGCATTTGGCCCGAGAATTGCATTGTGCCCGAGAATTGCATTGTGCCCGAGATTGCATTGAGCCCGAGACTGTATCGAATCACAACAAGCTACCATGGTACAAATTATTCAGAAGCTACCAAACGTCATGATATGCCACTCAAAACAGATATGCTTCCTTTAATTTCTGCTTACCATGCTCCGAAGGCGTCATAGTCTAAAGGCATCATTTCCATGGCCTGCGGACATCATTTCATGGCCTAGGAATTTACTTTCTGCTTGTCATACTCCAAAGGCGTCATCGTCTAAAGGCATCATTTTCATGGCCCGCAAACATCATTTCATGGCCTGAGGATTAATTTTACGTATCATGATCCTGAGATATCATCGCTTAAGACAACATTTTTATCGTCTTAAGCAACATTCCATAGTCTTAAAAGGAACCTGCATCATGTTTTACTTTATTTTTTTTATTTAAATGTAATCTTTTATCTAGTTATAATAGAAATTGCAAGCACCAAAAGCTGAACAAGTCAAGAAATGAGATTAACCATCGTCTTCGCTTCCAAAACACAACCTTTCTTATCCTTATATCACCAACACGGGACCGTTGCTCGCGTACTATTCTCAGCTAATCGCTCAAATCTCATCAACTCGTGCCAACTACATCTTCGTCTAGAAGTTCGGTTGTATACCTTCTCTAGAAGCCTCGTTCGTTTCTAAATATAGAACTACACATGGCCTGATTCCCGTAAAAATAGGGATATGTAGGCGACTTGGAAACTGAAGTCTCGGCCGCAGCTCTTTTATAATTCCCCCTTGTTTCTCCGATTTCGAAGAGCTACTCCTCCAGTCGGACAAAATTGGCTACTCAGTCAACGTTCCTTGCCCGATAATTCATCCTTCATTCCCTGCAAGGAAGGGGCAGCTGTTGACACCCAATTTTGACCTCCCTATACATTTCTCGGGCTGTTATTTTAATAATAATAATTATTTTAAATATTAATTTATTTTAAATTTTATTTGATAAGTTACGTATTAACACTTTAAAATTAGTATATAAATATATAATTATTCTCTATTATTACTATTTTTATCATAAATTTCATATGATATTACATGTCATTTATTTTACGTACAATATATATATATACGTAATTTATTCTCTTTTAAAATAATTTATCTTTTAATAATTATCGTTAATTATTATTTTATATACGTAGTAGTTTATTTATTAAATAGCCATCCGAATTCAATTTTCAATCTCAAATTATTTAAATCCTAGCCCCTTCCTACCCAATTTATTTCAATTTTAGCCTAGATTGAGCTAATTTGGCCCAATTTTAAATCCCAAGTCTAATTCAATCTCAGCCGTTGATCTAATACGATCAACGGCCGAGATCAAACCCCTTTTCTCTTTCCTTTTAAACAACCCCCAACCCTAACCCCATTCTCACTTCTACCCTTCACAGCCGCCGCCCCCCTCAACCCTCTCTCTCAAAAATCCCTCCGCCCACCTCACTTCGCCATCGCCACCCCCGCCGCTCCGGCGCTCAACCAACCAACACCACCCTTCTCCCTCCACCACTCTCCCCTTAACCCTACACTCTCTTGTCCCACGCCGACAGGTGGCGGCCCACCACAAACGACTCCAACCACCATCATCTCCGACCAGAAAAACCACCACCAAAACCCTCCACAGCCATCGTTCTTCCTCTCCCCCTCTCATTTCTCCTCTTTCTCCTCCGTCGGCGCCGTCGATGAAGCAACGGCGAGAACCGCTTCCATTTTTGGTGTTTGACCAGCGAAACCCTCACGCCCAAAACCCAAAGGTTTTTACTTTTCTCCGATGAACCGCGGAGGACTCCGACGAGCCATACAACGAATCTGGTAAATCCAATTGAGATCTGACTTGGAATTCATTTTTTTTTTGTGCTCGAGCGTATCGTCTTTCACGGTAACAGGTGCTGAGATCCAAAACCCTATTATGAGTGTTTATGCATGGTCGTTTAATTTTATTTGGGTTTGGCTGCCTATTACGATATGTGGAAAATCATGATTCTTACAATTCTGAAAATTTGATCATGAGTTTACTTTATCGCGAGATCTATGTCTAAGCGTGTTTGGTTATCATGTTGTATTTCAAGTGTGAAACGTGGCCTGTGATTCGTCCGGTGTCATTGGGTTGACCAATTTTGTTCGACATGTTGTATTGGGTTGAAAGATAGCCTATATTCATGCCAAATGGTAACTCCTTATCTTGATTCACGATTTTTTGTTTGTGTAAACTCCGTGACTAAGTTCTGATTAGTACTTGTCTATTCGTATCCCTCTGTGCTCAACAAATACTGATTGTGATTTTACTATTAATTCTATGTTAGGTTCAATTTTGGTTAATGATTCTGTGTTAGTGCTTTCTTAATTTGAAATACAATAGTTATAGTCAGTATGTTTTCCTTTCTTACATGATTCCATGACAAGATCCGTATCCCGTTTATAGCAGGTTAATTTGTGAGTTCCATGATTGATTCCAATTGATGGATAATCAGCCTTAGTACTTGTTTATTCACGGTAAAGCTTTGATTGTTTCATATATAATTGAGTCGAGTACTTGATTTTGGGAAAGGATTTTGGTATTGATAACTTGGTTACCTGTTTAATTATGGTAAAGTGTTGACTCGTTTTACCCTTAATTGACAGCTACTGGTCTATTTATGCTTAGAAAATAAAATCAGACCCATTTTTGTATTCTGATTGATCCTGTGTTTCAATTAAGGTAAAGTTTCTCTTTGTTTGATTTCTCTTTATTCTGGTATAACTTTATCTATTCTCTTCTTTATGGTAATTGATGATTAATTGATTTAGCTATTGTAATTAAGGAAAAGATTTACCTTGATTCACTCTTTGAATTATTCCCTTCCTCTAATTGAGTCCCTTACTTTCATTATAAAAAACAGCCTTCTTTTTCATTCACACTCAGACTTTACACTCATATTGACTACTCTCATATGGTTAAAAGGCTCTCTACTGTGAACAAAATTGTTGATTGCTAAGTGTTGAATTTCAAATTTCTCTTATTGTTTACTGCAAACCGGTATGTCTCTTAATTCGTATACATAATTTATGAGTTTGATAGAAAGCATGACTATAGAAGTTTAAAGCTAATAACTTATTGCCTACTTGATTATGTGATCCAAACTGCCACTACTTGTAGATCATGTATTAGTTATATATGTTACTGCCAAGATTCTTTCTTGTTATTGTTCTGGTATATGTTGTGTGGAACAGAGAGGGCCTTAAACATATCCTAAACCTTGACATGGGCAATGCCTAGAACCCTTGAGGTTCTCATGAAACTTTGCGATGTCAGGGATTAGTATTAGGAATCGTTATAGGCTCCTTTGCATTTTTGTATATTTATCTTTAACAGGTTCTTTGCTAGCATTTGGTTGGGACCTTGAAGAGTTGCCAGGATTTGGGAGTCTCCAAGCTTTAGATCTGTTTATTTTCTCATTCATTTATTTGGTTTGTAATATTTTGTATAAACTTCGATAAATAATAAGACACATTAGGGGTGCAACGGGGGAGGGGCAAACTACGTGCTACTTGCTTAATCGTAAACCATAGAAATTATGCCTATAGGATTTCTGTTGATATCATTTATTAGAAATTATGCCTATAAGAGTGTATTAATATCGTTTGTTAGAAATCATGTTTTAGGTTTTAAAATCCGCTTTGTCTTTTAAAGAAGTCAGAAATCGTGCTTTAGGTTTTAAACTAACTTATCGTTTGTTAAATTTAATTCAGCATATTAAAGTCAGTTTCAGCATGTTTAAATCTGTTAAATTTAACTCAGCATATTAAAACCAGTTTCAGCATGTTTAAATCTGTTAAATTTAAGTCAGCATATTAAAATCAGTTTCAGCATATTTAAAATCAGTCTTAGTATATTAAATGGTTGTCGTTTATGGAATTAAGTTAGTTTTAGCATGCTAAGTAATTAGAAGCTTTGTTCATACGACTTCCATTAAACAACTTGCTCATAGGATTATTTTATAAATGTTTTGCACGTTTTCATCGCTAGATATCATGCTACATAAAGTGTTAATTGTACGAATGGTGAGGCCTATGTGAGATTATTTATGTGCTACTTGTTCCCCAGTCCATGTATGTTTTTATTGACTTTAACCCCGTGTCTAATTAGGAAACCTAAGATTTTATTTGTCTAGATCCATATCCAGTTAGTAAGTCCAATGCCTCTTGGACATTAAGTTGGGACGGGTAGGCATACTAAGGTACGCTAGATTTTTTTTCATTTTTTAGTACGCACTTTAGGCTAATAATAATCTTAATAACCATCTTAGGCGGGTAGATAGACGGACATGATGGAAATTGACCCGAGCAGAATACGACAATGTCTTCGGAAGTGTCTTCGATAAATAAGTCGGGCGCTGATCCGAATAGGTTAAAATTAACCTAAGTTTGTTTCTTTCCATTTGTTTGGGGTAGTTAACTAAGTTACTTAGTAATTAAGTTATCTTCTTTATATCATTTGTGTCAATTCTTTTCTCTTGCTTATCTCGCTTCTTATTTACTCGTTCATGTATGTTAATTGTAATTTGCGCCTATTTCTTTTTTCACTTAGATTTTTTAATAATTTAATTAGAGCCTAACTTATCTGTTTCTTTCTTTAAAAAAAAGATTTTTACTTTAATTTATTAATCGACCTTTGTTTATCACATAATTTCCCACATAAATAACGAATCCGGCAGGGACCCACATTTGTGGACCTCGAAAGGTGCTTAACACCTTCCTTTCGAGGTAACTTGAACCCTTACCCGACTCTCTGGTTGCGTAGACTTAAAATTTAATTTAATTGTAATTAGTTAGAACGGTGCCCTAACGCGCCTTAAATTCGTTAGGTGGCGACTCTTCACTCTCATTTCCTAAGAGAGAGTTGTCACGTCGAAACTCGCTTTTTCGCGAGAAAAATGGGGCGCGACATGAATACTTGTCCACAAATCTTGGAGTTCTCCCGTTGAACTACTTGTTTTCATAATAAATACATTTACAAGCTAATGTGCAACTAGAAGAAAAAAGTATTCATCTAAAAAATACAAATACAAATTGGATGTATACATATACAAATACAGATTAAACTGTCTACATATACAAATATATTTCATGTTCACTGAAAAAAATATACAAATTCAAAATTTTCAGATACATATTATGTCATGTAGGGAATACATTACAGAATGAATACAAATATATATCAGGGCATGCCAAAATATATAACAAGATCACCATAAAATATATAAAAAAAAATTAAATATTTGTGAAAAAGAATACAAATACATATGATATATAACTATGAAATGCATATAGAGTTATCTGCTTCAGATCCAAATTTTGACATGTACGACGATATATTTCATTTAGACGGTCGCTTCACTCTCGATATGGGTGCAGGTGTTTGTTCCTCGACAACAGTCGATGGATGTAAAATGATGCTTCTCTCCGTATTGAGGCTTGGGAGCTGGCTATCGGGTATGAAGAACTGCGAATCAGTAACAGCTGGCTTTGAATTGGTTACTGCTTGAATAGGGACTACTTCTTCAATTTGAACTTCCATGACAATGGGAGTTTCGGGTGATCGCATGATTCGATCAACAATGATAATTTCTGGCACATTTTGGTTTACCACATTATCTAGATTTGAAACAGTTTTTCATGGTATATCAGAACTGAACTGATGTTCACTCCCCTAAAAAAATATAAATATAATTATCTATCTATAACAAGTTAAAATATTGATATTATGTAAAATAAGAAAATAATATACTACTCTTTCGGATGGAGTGTGTTGTATTTGTGGTCCATGCAATTGATCGGCTATGATAGAGACGAATACAATAGTTATTTAATCAACATGAGATACACCAACATCCTAAAGAATAAACAAACAATGTATTACTACACACAGAGTTCGTACATATAAATAAAAAATGATTCATACCACTGATTTCTTGTGCCCTGCTGACTGAATATCCATTGCTTTAATCCTTCTTCGCTCGTATCACCAGAGTTGATTCCACCTGACGATATTCATTATGTATTGCAGCAAGAAGGTCCTTTCATGTAATTCAAAAATATTATATTATACTTTTGTATAATGGAATAACTAATGAAAGTGAATCAAATTGAATGCTTACTTCTTGAACATGAATATTGCTCGTCTGACGATGGTTTGATGTGCCCGTGATAAAAAGACTGTTGTATTGTGGTGATATGTGCACAGCACGATAAGGTGTGTGAAAAGGTCTGTCAGTGTCCTTGGCCTGGTCAAAAATATTAGAGTACAAATAGCAAGTCATTTTCATAAAAAAATGTAAAAAGTGTTGACCTCTTTTGTATTTTACTATTTATATCACGTATGTTAGCAGTTCATGTATGAATGACTACCTGTTATATACACAACACCTAAATCTATAAAAATACATATTGTATGAAAAAATATTTCACGGTTAAATACATATTGTGTATGTAATACTCAATGTATGGAGAGTACCTTTTCATCATTTTTATTTTTTTGAATAGCATTCAAAACTTGTTCAAATTTTCCATCCATTCATGTGCGAATCTATCAATTCTCTTCGTACTTGTGATGAATATAACTAAGTGAGTAAAATCAAGTTGAAAATATATATATATATATATATATATATATATATATATATATATAAGTGAAATAGTATTTAGGATATTGTATTTAACTAACCTCAACTTTGAAGTCTTCAAACTCTTTCCTTGAGATGACATTATCTGAGTGTTTACTTGATGACGGCACATCCCGTGGATCATGAATAGGATTCTGCCTCGTTGGGGCATTTGTGACTTATTTTTTAATGGCTGAAACCTATAATTTTGATAATGGTCTTTGAATTCTTATCTTTTTGATCGGTGATTTTGCAACCCGAGACAGTGATGTCCTGGTTGAAACTTGTTTTGAATCCAACTTAGTGGGGGATTTTTTTGAATCTGCTAGCACAGGTGGATGGTGCTTCGATTTATTTTTAGCGGGTGATGACGATGAAGATTTGACGGCGGTGGTTGTTGAAAATCATCATCTGAGTCCGTCGCTGCATTGCGTTGTTGTTCATGTTATTCCAAAATAATTGAAACAACCTCTGGTGGTATCCGAAGGATGGCAAGTTCCCTCGCAGTTGGCTGGATGTTCTTGAAAACAATCTGTAAAAATTGAATTGTAATCAGTCGTATATAAAAATATAACAATGATTTTGCAAGCATGAACTTGAAAAATTACATTTTTATCTCCTTCACGGAACATCGTCTTCATGATGGTCTGGAAACGGGGACGATCCTTTTTTGTCTCCCAGTTGAGAAAACGTGAGATTTGATCATCAACCTTTACAGCAATGTCCGGGACAACATCGGGACAACACTCGTATAGCCACACTTGAATAGCAAGTGGCATACCCTGGATTTCATAAAATATTCCTGTGGCAGTCAACTTGCAGTTATGCTTTTTGCCAGTTCTGTAAAAGCTATAGAAGCCCAATGATAATTCACATATTAACCGCTCTCCACCAAATCAAAATGATGTCGTTGTATGTTTGTACTTTTCTTTTGTCCAGCCAATATGTATGCATGTATAAAATAGAGAATGGCAAACTTCAGAGCATCATCATCATTATTTTCACTCCATACCTTATTCCTGAATTTGGAGAAGAGCATTTCTTTTGAAATTGAATTTGCACCACCAAAATACTGTTTCATTAGCCTGTTGGGTGCGTCTGTGTCAAATACAAAATCTGCCTCATTTGATGTGCAATTGAGAGAGGTTATTATGCAAAATTCTCGATGGGTAAAATGTAGTATAATCCCATTTGCACGTATAATAATGGCATCGATTGAACTATCAGTTGTCTCTAATGACATAACACATCTAATCATTTGTGTCTGAACAACACAACACTTCATGCGAGTGAATACCCCGAATATAGTTTGGTCACTAAAACGCCTAAACTGTTCAGTTGTTAGCTTAGCCTTCAGAGCTTCAATTGCCTTATTGTTTATGTAACATCCCATGTGTTGTGCAAATCTCGGGAGGCCTCTGGCCATGAATATTTCATCACGTACATCCTATAGAAAAATATCAAAAAATTCAAGTTTAAGTTCAATAAAATAGCAGATCAGCCAAACACATATCAAAAATACATTTCATATGAACATTTGTATTTGTATTTGTATTTATATTTGTATTCTAGTTCAAATACATTTCATATCATTGTATGTTTAGTACTTATACCAGAGACTCAACCATCACATACAAATACATTTGAGTTCAACAAAAAATGTATCTGCCAAAAAAAAGTATTTTTATTTGTATTTGAATGCAAATAGATATAGAACAACATGTATTTCTGTTGTACTTGTATGTTAAGTAATTTGTATTTGTATCTATATGCCAGAACAATATATGAAAAATATATTTGTGTTTGTATTCTAGTTCAAATATATTTCATATCATTATATGTTAAGTACTTGTACCAGAGATCCAACCAACACATACAAATACATTTGATTTCAACATGTATTTCTGTCAGAACAGCCAAAAAAGAGTATTTCTATTTGTATTTGAATGCAAATAGATGTAGAACAATATGTATTTCTGTTGTACTTGTATGTTAAGTACTTATACGAGAGACCCAACCAAAAATACAAATACATTTGATTAAATACATATGCAAGGCAGTAAGAAGAAACTTTTATTTGAATTTGTCTAGAGAATGTAGAACAACATGTATTTCTGTTGAGTCGGTAAAATACAAAATACAACAGATTATTGTTCAAATACATAGATAACTTTAAAAATACATTTACCTCTCCTTCTTCATCAACATCTTCTCCACCAGATTCAGATTCATAAGCTTTTTTAAAAAAAATTCCCCAAATTCTTGCTAGAAGATGCAATATCTTTGGCTTTTCTTTTTTTACTAGTTTGTTGCCTTTAGTGAAAGTTGGTGAAGAATTTTTGTCGTCTTTTTATGTGCCTGCTTGCTTCAATATTTCAACCATTTTTACTGGATCATTCCTATCCTTGGATCAAAATTCTTGTATAGACTTTTCAACTTGATCAGCATTAGCAGCAGATCTTGCATTTGTATTCGCTTGAGAAATACCCAAATTGAAAGATGGTGCATAGTCAGCCATTAAAAGCATACCTCTGATAAATCGTTTAGTTGGTGTATGTTCCGCCATTAAAGCATACCTCCAATGTTAAAAACAACTGTAAATCGAGTAAAACAAAGAAAAAATGAGAAAAAGCAATTGAAATCGATTAGAATACAACTACTTCAAAATGTATTTATGAAAGAAATACTTGCAATAACTGATAATGAGAGTTACCTATAATTGTGGAAGGTACTTGAATTTGGTATAAAATAAATTCAAATCATGAAGAAGTAGGTTTTGGGTGTAATGCCAAAACTATGGGGATTGTGGGAGAGAGGTTTCATTGAAAAGGGAAGTGGATACTTATTTGGGGCGTTAATTTAGGAATGGGAGTCAACTGTTCTAAATGTATTTGGAGTTATGGCTGAGCCTATTTAAAATATTGTTATTTTATTGTGGATAGTAATTTTTTGAAAGTGCTGTTATGAATT
Source organism: Jaltomata sinuosa (assembly GCA_003996215.1). Taxonomy (NCBI): domain Eukaryota; kingdom Viridiplantae; phylum Streptophyta; class Magnoliopsida; order Solanales; family Solanaceae; genus Jaltomata; species Jaltomata sinuosa. The sequence goes on along the minus strand of QJPP01000311.1, from coordinate 618,680 downwards.
CTAATTAAGAGTTTAAGTATATCATGCCACGTAGTTTTCTCTATAAATATCATTCAGGTAAATAAGACACCCCAAATACTTCATAGGGCAATTTGTCATTTCTCATGTTCAAGATTCTCCCAACCCTAATGATAGTACTTGGAGCAGTTTTAGAAGTCATATCAAAACAATTTTTATTTTTATTGATAAATTGTTCACTAACTTTCTCAAAAGTTTTCAAAGTATCTAGGATAAGCTTTAGAGATTGCTTATAGTTTGTGTGGCCAAACTTTTTAAATTAGCTTATTTTGAAAATTATTTGTTAAAAAAATATTTTTAGTGAATAGTTTATATTTGGTCAATAAATTTAAAAATACTTTTAAGCAGTAATTATTGTTTAACCAAAATTTTTAAAAGTATTTTTCAAGTGTTTTTTTTCAAAAGTACTTTTGGAGAAAATTTACTTTTTTAACTTTTGAAAAATTGCTTCTTTTTCTCCCAAAAGCTTGATCAAATACTTCATTATTATTTTTTTGAAAAAATAAGGACTTTTGACTTCTCAAAAACTTGATCAAACTTAGAACCTGTTTGGCCAAAGATATTGCAAGTAGTTTTTTTTAAAAAAAAAGTTGACAAAATTTATTTGGCCATAAAATTTGTCAAGTTTTGATAAAAAATAATTGGCAAAAAATCAAGATCCTATAGTCTAGAAAACAGTAGTTTTGGAGCCAAAATCTAATGTTTGGGTTCTCTTAAAATTTTAAAACTTACCCCCAATTTTTATATTTTACAAAAAAAGTTCATCGTTTATGACTCCAATTATAATTTTATTTATCTAATCTCTCATTGAACGCATTCTTTTCAAAGAGATTATTAATAGTATATGGGAAGATTATATCAAAAAATAGCTAATTACTATGTTGTTATTGTTTATTTTTTTACATCATGATTCTTCGTAACTAATTGTAATTTGACAAGTAAATTATTAAAATATCATGTTATGTTTTTAGTTATCAGTTCATTACAACAACAAAAAACAGTTCATTACAAAAATAATAATTTTGTGTCAAAAAAATATATTTTAACTTTCGATCGAGAGAATAAGACTTAACAGAGTGAAATTTTGGAATCTGTAGAGCTCTAGTGAATGGATCATGTGGTTAGTGTTCAAGAACCATCAATAGATGTGGCATGTGGCAGTTTTTTTTGTATACCCTTTTTAGCTTATGGTTATAAAATGATGTTGAAATCGATTTCTATGTATAATATAGGTAATTATATGTCATTTGCTTGTTGCAATGAATTTTTCTAGTATCTTGTAGGCACTGATTCTGTTGCTTTGCTTCAGCCATAGGTTTAGCATCACAGGGTGTGTTTATCCTGCCATTCTACCTGTAGAAAATAAGAAAATTAATTGGCTGTTCCAGACAATACTAAATGAGGAATCTCGAAATTATCTTCAAAAAATCACCTCAAGCATCTTAGCTATTCAGCTATCATGTGAGCACAATCTGATCAATGAATTGCAAAAATTATCAGTTATCACGCGACTTTTGCTACAAATTTTCTTTATGAGTAACCAGATTGGTTATATTCATATTTTACATGCCCATGGACTTGTTTTTGCATCTATCGCAAAGTGTCCTTGGACATAACTTTCTTCGTAATTATCTTGTTAAAAGTGAAATCATCGGCAGCCTGTAGGTCTTGTTCTCCGAAATCCATCACAATTAATTAAGCCATTGCCTTCACCCAGTGCACATAAAATTAATGATTTGATGGGTAATTTTGATGAGTGACCTTCACTATAGAACAACTACTGCGTGCAGTTCCTTGTCATTCAGACCTCAATGAAGGATATGCTTTATCAAAATGCAGGTTTTTTTCAGGGATCACTGTCCCCGATATATCTTGGATAGTTTTGAGGATGTTGAGCATGAAAGGAGAAAGGAATTTCTCTTATTGATTCCGCCAAGAGCTGTGCGGGAGACTGGAAAATGCGTCGAATAAACTCCTCTGGAGATGGAAAAATAACAGACGAAGCTTTACTTAGATAGTTGATTGGTCTTTGTGATGTTTCTCTGACAGTATTGATACCCTAAAATTCTCAGAGTGTCTGCAATCTTTTATTTGTTTTCTTGTTAAAACAGTGGTACATCACGAAACACTACTAGATTTTGGAAGAGCCTAGGAGGCATTTCTCCAAGAAAGATTATTTCAAAACAGACGAAGCTTTACTTAGATTCGTCTCCCTCGCAGCTCTCTTGGTTTTTTGTGCGTCGTCGTTGATTATTCTAGTTCGTTAGATGATGCTTTGCTAGAGAAATGTTTAAAAATACACAGATTTTGGATGACAAGGAAAAAATATACTTATCAGATGATTACATTAAAGCGTAAGTACATAACATTATGGATTTTATATGAGATTTATTAATATTTAACCCTAATCAATTTATGTATTTTTACTTTAATGTATTATTTAATTATGATAGATTAATATGTTTAATTATATAATATATATCAATTTAGATAAGTTATGCGATGATTTGTTGTATATTGTTTGAGTGTAAAAATAACAATTTACCTAAGAATAATTTTCTATTTTATATGACCTAGTTTGACTTGGCACGGACTTAAGAAAGAAAGGAAGACTTTTGAAACTTGTGGTCTAAAATGAGTCTCAATGTTTGTGTGGTTGTAAATCATTTCATTAAGGGTAAAATGACATTTTAAAGTTAAATTGTTACTAAATGTAGAAATGTGTCGTTCTTTTATGGACTGACTAAAAAGGAAAGTGAGCCATATAAAGTGGGACAGAGGGAGAATTTGATTTGTCTTACATTTTCTCGGCATTTTTCGTTGCTCCATGAAAGCCTTACATCGTTAATTTCACTTCATATTTGTCTCATCAGCTTTGAACGATATATCTGACTTGTTCTAAACTTTGTCACGACAGATCACTACTAAAAAGGCTGAAAAAAGAGGCCTCAAAAATTGGTCAAAAATAAGAGACCTCATGGGGTCGCTTCTTCCCTCAATTTATTTTTTTAATTTTCTTTTAAAGAAACAAACTTCATGAGGTTGAAAATAAATTCTGGAAAAAGTTAGCGCCTAAACATTTGAAATTATTTAGAAAAAAATTATAAATAGCAACCCCACCAGGTCTCTTTCTTTTGGTCAACGCGGTCAAATAAATTTTGTTAAACATTGCGATCTTGTGAGGTCGCTATGTTTTTAAAAAATAATATATATTATTAAGAATAGCGACTTTGTGAAGTCGCTTTTATTGGTGGTCAAAATAAATTTTTTAAAATATAAAATTTCTTTCTATTTTTAATAATAAAAAAATACAAAGTCCAATTCCTCAAAACAACTGCATCTTCTTGTTCCCCCAAAAACCTTCTCCGTCAAAAATCCCCAAGCCGCTCAAGTTGCCCAAATCGCCATTGCAGCCCAAACCTTCTCCGATAAGTTTCTCTTAATTCTCTCTCTATTCAAGCAAAAATTATTGCTTCCTTCTTTCATGGTTCTTTCTTTGTTGGTGGTCTTGAGCTTTTACTGTTGTCTTTAATTGTACTTGTGGCACACTTTTTTGAGATTTTACTGGTTGTTAGCTAAGAAATTAGTGAATAAAGCTGATAAAATGCGGTATTTGGACCCCTAAACTTTGGGAGTTTTTAGCTGTGACGTGAGATTACTTCATCACTAATGAGACATAAGCATTTGCGCTGGATATATCGAGTACTGTGGTCATATTTTAGTTTGAGTTTATTTATTAAAGGAGTAGAATTCAAGAAATGGGTATTAGTCAAATGAGGATGATGATGAACATGTGGCAAATACACCGGAGCATTATTGAAGTTTAGAGTTGTATTAGATATTCTAAAGTATATACTTTATCATGATTTGTTAGGATTAATTATGTGTTTTGTGAATGCACAGGAACTTTGAAGTAGTTTGCAATAGAATTGTTTTAACTTATGACTTTTATGTTTTTTCGTTCAATTTTGAAGTACTTTAAAGTCGACTTTCATGTCTTGTTGATTGGAAGATATTTAGTGCATGTATTTGTTGTAGTTTGATGGATTGTTGGCAGCTCTTTGAGCTTGATTAAATTGAATTAAATGGCAGGTGGGATGCTGCAAAAGTAGCAAAATGCTGCCAGTTTATTTCCAGAAATAGAGACCTTATGAGGTTGCTATTTTACATTTTCAATTTTTGGAACGGCAATAAAGAGACTTCATGAGGTCTCCTTACTACAATTTCATTTGTAAAAGAAACCCCATGTGGTCGCTTTTCTGCAATGGTTTTTTATAAAAATTACCTCATGAGGTCGCTACACAAGAAATAAAAAAAAAATAAAAAAAATAGAGACCTCATGGGGTGGCCTTTAATTAAAAAATAATAAAAATTATAATATAATAGCAACCTTATAGGGTCTCTTTTTAAAATAAAATAAAAATAAAAAAACACATATATATACATATATATCGACCTCATGAGGTCTTTTTTCGAAAAATCTGAAAAATAAGATGGAGACCTCGTGAGGTGGCTTTGTAGCGACCTCACGAGGTCACCCACTAAAAGTGACCTATGTTTTAGCGACACACCTGAAGTCGCTTTTTAGATCTCTTTTCCACGAATAGAGACCTCATGAGGTCTCTTATTTAGGTCTAGTTTTTTTACAGTTTTTTTTAGTATGTATGCACGTAGACAAACAAAAGACCTAAATTTACTCTTAGATAACCAAATTAGTTACTCCCTCCGTTCCATTTTATATGAGTTACTTTGACTTGACACGGACTTTAAGAAAGAAAGGAAGACTTTTGAAACTTGTGGTCTAAAATGAGTCTTAGATGTTTGTGTGGTTATAAATCATTTCATTAAGGGTAAAATGAGCATTTTAAAGTTAAATTGTTACTAAATGTAGAAATGTGTCATTCTTTTTGAGACTGACTAAAGAAAAGTGAGTCATATAAAGTGGGAAAGAGGGAGTAGTATATATACTCTTTGCAATAATTGATGCATATCCTTAAACAATTGAAAAAGTTAGTGCAATGAAAATTGAAGATGAAGAGATAAAAGCGAAAAAGACGACAAAAGAAAAAAGACAATGAAGACCCAAAAACTAATACTACAAAATTAAAATTGCAAAGGATTAGTGGAATAACATTCTCTAAATAGTACTCCTATAAGCTCTAATTTTAAATAAGGAGTAATTGTACTGGCACAACATTTATTATTTAGTTCATAACCTCGATCTACTTTTAAATAAGGAGCAATTGTATTGGAACTGGTTTTACATAAATTTGTACAATAAAATTTTCTAAATTAATCCTAATATAAAAATATACATGCATTGACGTTTGGAAAATTTAAGCATAGTGTCTTTTCTTGGTTTTGTTGATCAAATAAAAGTATTTGTTAGGAACTTTTTATGAAGTCCCCAGTTGCCCTACAAATATTCTAACATACATACAAGGAATAATATAATTAATTATCGTCAAAATGTACTAACATTCCCAAGTAGAATAAGAATGGGAAAAGAGAACGCAAAGCGCAATATCTATATATATATATAAACACTTACTCAAAAGACATTTAGGCATCAAAACCGCTACTCATCAAACCTAGCTAGGGTTTTAGCTAGCTATGAAAATAATTACTTTTACACTTTAATAGTTAATAAAAATAAGAAAATAATAGTAAAAGGCACGTAAACCCAATTTGCTTAGGATTATGATGACCTGACAATGGATTGAACTCATTCCCAAATAGAATAATATTAGGAAAAGACTCAATATATATCTATACATTATAAATACCTACTCTGAGAAGCCATTTAGGCATCAAAACCTACTCATCAACCCTAGCTAGCTAAGAAAAACTCATGATCATCAAGAAATTTGTAAAGTATGTATTGGAAAAAGCTTAAGGTGTTGGGCGCTGGTTCTTACGGTACAGTGTTTCTTGCCACACCGTTAATGGAATATCGTTCGCCGTTTACATTATTTGCAGCTGTAAAATCTGCTGAAGTTGGCCGTTCGTCTTCTCTCCGAGCAGAAGGACAAATATTGCATGCATTGAGAGGGTCAGAGTACATAGTTAAGTGCTTCGGAGAAGATGTAAGCATCGAAGACGGAAAACGCACTTATAACCTCTTGCTCGAGTATGCTGCTGGTGGGACTTTGCATGATTTAATCCAAAGTCCGAAGACGATGCTCGGAGAATCAGAGGTTGCATATTATGCTTTTCAGCTCTTAGCTGGGATTTTGCATGTTCATCGTAAAGGGTTTATCCACTGCGATTTGAAACCGGAGAATATACTTGTTTTTCCTCGCGGACAACATTATATTGTGGATGTAAAGTTGGCTGATTTTGGGGTATCGTTGAGATCAGATGAAACACACACATGTTGGGGTAGATCATCCGACTCGAAGAAGCATCACCACCGTAGAGGGACTCTACTATACGCATCCCCGGAATCCGTAACATGTGGGATTTATGGTAAAGCGATTGATATTTGGGCACTTGGATGCATAGTGGTAGAGATGATCACTGGGAGGCGGCTATGGTCGGACTGTAAAGCTAGAGAGGAATTAAAGTTAAAGATTGCACATGAAAAGCCAAAGATTCCTGATAATATATCTGATAATGCGAAAGACTTTTTAAGAAAGTGTTTGGAGAGGGATCATAATTGGAGATGGAATGCAGAGATGCTACTTAATCATCCATTCATCAAGAGCAATGTTTATAAGAAGATGGATGATGGGCTGATCCACCGGCTTTTTGGTCATGCTGACCCCAAAACATTGGTTTCTACGGAGCACTTGTTCTCAACAATTACTTGCTATAACTACTTGAGAGGACCAAGCATTAATGTGAGTTTTCCAGAGACTAATAATAAGGCAAAAGATAGAACAGAAGACGAGGTACTACAGATGAATTTCAGAGACTTACATATATGATGGAGCTCAATTACTCAAGTGATGATCAAGACTAACAGCTTGAAACTGAATTAGTATATATATATCTCAAATATGTATTATATATAGGAATTTAAGCTAGTTTATGCATAGTTGATGACTTAAATTCGATGTAAAAGAAATATGTATGGAGCTTGATCTCCTCTGTAGGGCATAGATGGTGGTTACATAGGCAATCTGTGACAAGGATATTATCTCTTAATTCTTAATAAAAAAAAGATTTATATATGTCTTAGTTATATCGCGTTTATATCTTAACGGAGATTTTCATTGAAGTATGTTATTATTGTGCTAAAAGGAATGTGTTTTGTCGCTTTTCCATTTTCAGCCTCTAAGAATATTCTTCCAATAAAAGAGTGTTGTTAAGAGAATTTAAGACCTACTTATTGATCAGAGTATAGTGTTGGAACTTTAAAATAAGTCTTGTGCACATAGTTAACATTACTTTAAACAAGGAATATGCAAGATCCAGGATATTTTCAAATCACGTTTCGAATTGGTACTCATGTCGACAATCTGGAAAAAAAGATATATACATTGACGGAATAAAAATATATATATATACAAAATTAGATTACTCTATTTAATAGTACGTATTGATTCATAACCTAGACTAAACTATACATAACGTGTTGTAACATGCAGGTTCATCTAATTGGTGGTTTTGAATTTTGATCGATGATGCTTCTCCTAAAGTCTTGCCAAGACCCAGCTTTTTCTTTGATTTTCACAGAAATAGTGAATCATTTAAAGGGAGCTGAATCTGTTAATGGAATTACAAAAAATCATGTAAAGTTGGAGGCCTATTTCTTTCCTTTGAACATAGGAAAAAACTCTAAATTCTTGAAGCATAATGTTGTGATTCACGAGTAAACTATTTTTTCAATGGTTGAAGAAAGAGGGAAATAAAGATAAAGAAATGGCAATTCTTACCTCCAATAATTAGAAAGTACCAATTTATTTATTTTTATGGTATAATTTCATAAAGTTTTAAATTACCGTCCGAAAATGGCTAACATTTAGAAATGACAGAATTTGTTAAATGTTGGTTGTCCTATACGGTTTATTTTGTAAAATGTTATTTGTTGGAACTAATTTTGTTCATAAATGACAGGTGTTTTTCTTGAAATTGTAGCCTAGAATAATTGCATGTGGTAAAACAATGGTTACTCTTTTTATGGCAGTTAAATTAAAGAGTAAATTAAGACCCAAAAGGTTCTCCTTCTTTCTCTGTGTGGAACAATAGAAAAGTTTAAAGACTAGAATACAACAACTCACATAAAGTAACGTAAACTTATTTTGTATAATTTCAAACAATTCTACCTCACAAAATTGTCTTCTTCTTTTTTTTATTTTTAAGAAGAATTCAATGTCATGACCATCAGTAGGCAAATTGAAAACAAAGCATCAGGTAGCTATCTCAATAATTTGGTAGCTTCGTCTTAGTTTTAGTTTTATTAGTTACAAATACAAATATTAAAAAAAAAGAATTTATTTTTTGTCCAATCTTTAACTACTCAAGTAATTTTCTCACGATTGTGAAGAACACTCTCATAATTTGAGAAGTGGTACCTTCTTGAGATAAAACAAATCAGGAGTGTCACGATTTGAGAGTTCAAACAAAAGTATGAAGAAAAATATCTTAAAATAAAAAATTTTGTTACATGTTTCAGATTCTTAGTTGATAGATGATCGCTCTAATTATATTGGTTGTGTTCCAGACTTATAGTGATTCCATGAGAGTTGATACCAAAAGTATAAAGAATTTCAAGCAAATATAAACAATTGAGATTCCTTTCTTAGTTTAGTTTTTTTCTTTGTTCAATATTTGTGCAATACTTGCTAATTAATTTTGTTCTTCAAAATTGAAGATTTAATTTAGAATTTAATGTAATATGTGACGTGTTAATACTATATACATGGAGATGAGCATATATGAAATTAGCAATTGCTTGAGGTGATGGAACATGATTATAAGAATCTTAGAGTTGTATTATTCCTGATCCATGGATCATGCTAGAAAACCATATGTCTCTTTTCCATTTAATTTCCAATTATCCATAAGAGTCCTTCTTGCCAACTTTCCAGCCTCTAAGAATACTAGTAACGACAGCCCGGGCCCAACATGGACGAACTAATATACAATAAGGTAAAGAGGGTTCGCGAAAGGGGGTTTGGATGAACCTCCTTGGTTCTAGTTAGCTCCGCTCCTTGGTTCTAGTTAGTGTTCACATGTGTTTTACCTCAAATAATTTATTTATTTCATTTAATTTCGGTTAATACAAAAGCAATTTTTTCTGCTAACAACACAATAATAAGTCAATTTCTTTTTAAATTTAATTTCTAAAAGTATAATGCATCCAGCCATACTCTACTTCAAAAGTTCACTTGAGGCAAGAAAGATACTAATAAGCCAAAAGAAAAAATTAAAGCGCAAGCCCAAGTGAGAGAAAATGCACTATAACTCAAACCATGTAAAGAAAAAAATGCATATAAGGAGTATAGGACTACATATCTATTTCAGTTACTAAATTGGTTGGCCATTATTAAATTGGAATCAATACTTAATTGAGATTGATTGATTGATTGCTAATTATTAAATTGGAATCAAACGCGGAGATTGTCAATAATAATTGGTATAAATATTATAGTTATAGAAGCGTGACCTAACAAATGAAAGAAATTAAAGACTAACTATAATGATATAAGTTAATGTGTACATTGAAGCATTTTTTCTAACCTTTTTCAGAAGTTAACAGACAGTTGCAGTAACAAAGATTGTTTTCTCTGACGTGATCGTCACAAATTTGTATCAGCTCGTCGTTGTTGGGGGAATATGAACCAGTTGACACCAAAATAAAGGAAAGATAGTTAAGATTGCTAGCCATATAATGTACTCTCACTACTAAAATAACAGGGAAAATCGACCTCAAAAAATCGACATCCTGAGGTCGATTTTCCCTGAAAACCCGATTCAAAATGACTCAAGAGGTCGGTAAAGGATTTAATTTTAAATTCAAAAATTAAGAATTTAATAATTTTTTTTTTGGTTTTATTTCTGACTTCGTGAGGTCGGTTTTATTTAATTACAATTTTATTTATTGTTTTCCTTTCCGACATCTAGAGGTCGATTTTTTTTAAAAAAAATATTATTAAAAATATAATATACTGACCTCCGGTGGTCGGTATTATTTAATTTTTAATTTATTATTTTTCTGATTTTTCGACCTTTTGGAGTCGGTATTGTTTAATTTTTAATTTATTATTTTTCTGATTTTCCGACCTCCTGTAGTCGGTATTATTTAATTTTTAATTTATTATTTTCTGATTTTTCGACCTCTTAAAGTCGGTATAGTTTAATTTTAATTTATTATTTTTCTAATTTTTCGCAGCTGCGGAGTCCGCCTTCCCTTGAAAACACCTCCCAGAGGGGAGGGTTATAGTACAGATGTACGCTAAGGTCGACCTCCGAAAGTCGGTATTACTGAATTTTTAATTTATTATTTTTCTGATATTTCGACCTCCTGAGGTCGGTATTATTAAAATTTTATTTTTTTATTTCGCGATTCCGACTCTTTGAGGTTGGTTTTTTGAAAAATTTTATTCAAAAAATTAACTACCTGATGTCGATTTACTGAAAAATTTACCCAAAAAATCGATCTCAGGAGGTCGGTTTGTTGTCGATATTTTACCATAAAATTGACAACAAATCGCTGCAATTTGAATTGCCCACCTGCATATTTGATAATGCACATATTCAACCAAACCAGCTCAAATAGTTGTTAACATAATATTTTTCTACATTTACATTTCACTACTTCAAATTAAAATTAAAATCATTTAAATTAAACTTAAAATACGATTAAACAATCTAAAAAGTTTACAAACTATATATACTAAGTCCAAAATGTCTGGTAGCTAGGTACAACTACTCATCATCAGCATCCTCACCCTCCTCACCCTCCTCACCTTCGGTATCAGACTCATCCACTAGGCCTTGACGTCTATCACTGGCACACTGAGGAATAATCTTTTCCGACTCAAAAAGAGATTTTAACTGGGACTAAAGCTCCGCATACCTCTTGTTCTCTATCTCCTTTGTTGTTGTAATCTGTGCAATCTGCTCGTCTCTTTTCTTCTCCCTTTCGGTTGATGTAGCAAGCTCGGCAGTGAGCAGAGATATCTTCTCCTTCATTACAGATACGATCGCTTTATCCACATTATCGAAGCTTGAAAATGATGGACGATAAAACCAAGGCTCCTTCTCTGCATAAGCCTTTTCTGTGTAACCATAGACTGAACCTCTTACTGGTTCACCCGCATTCTCTCGCTAAAATTGTTCTATTTGTTCATCTGTAAGCGATGTTTCCTGACTTTCAGGAGGTTGAGTACTACGGTACTTCTAAATTCTTTGCACAAACGACTCATATATTTAAATGAAGAACTCTTACTATAAGAATATAATAGATAAAAGAAAAAAAAATTGAATGCAGTTTTACATGTGTCTGTTGAGCACGTGTCTCACACCAACTTTCTTCATCTGTGAGATTTTTTGGCGTCTTTGTGTGACAAACCTTGAATAACTCTTCCTAAGTTACAGGCCTACCCAAGTCTTTTTCCTGCAAACAACATGCATATAATGTGATTATTAATCTCCAAAAACTACTTATCACTAGTTCTGCAAAAAAGAATAATGTTTAAGTCACTAGTTCAAAATTTCAACTCAATACGCTTCACTATTTTAAGTCACTAGTTCAAAATTTCAACTAACAACTAAATACACTTTACTTATTTTAAATCACTAGTTCACAATTTCAGCTTACTAAATTTCACAATTTTAAGTTACTAGTTCATAATTTCAGTTTATATGCATGATAATGATGTGCCAAACACAATCAGCAGCCCAACGACTCACAAATAAACCTGTCGGTCCTGCACAGGCTCCAATCGCTCTACAGCATACATAATCAGCTCTATAATCGAGATATCAATGTTCGGGACTCACGGACATTCTCAAATAACCCACCATCTATGGTCCAAAGGCACAATCAAGGCCACAAGGGTAATACTACCAACTAAAACGAATACTACAATCATAAAGCGGACAAGGTCTGGGATGCCAAGCTAATAAAATTCAACCCAAGGATGCTAATTAGTACTAAGTGTCAACACTAGATGGACACAAATTGATCTTGTAAGAAAATCAATTTTGTCATCAATAGGATCAACTAGTCTTGACACTTATGCTAATCAACCACATTATCATGCTAATAATTAAATAAACTAAATTAAAGACTAAGTTTCCTATTCCAATTCATTACAAGTCACTACTTCACAATTTGAACTCACTATACTTCACTATTTTAAGTAACTTGTTCATAATTTCAAGTCATTATACTTCACTATTCTAAGTCACTAGTTCACATTTTCAATTCACTACTTCACTATTCAAATTCACTAATTCACATCCACTATATCTGACAAACTAATTAACAATAATAAACCCTAATTAAATGATAAATTCTAATTTAGTAACTAAAATTAACAATGATAAGTCCTAGTTAAATGGTAAATCCTAATTTAGTAACTAAAATTAACAATGATAAACTCTAATTTAATAATTATAATTAATTAACAAGTAAATTAAAATTACTTACTTTGATGGACCCTCACCGGAGCAGCAACAGCGACGGCGGCAAACGACAGCAGCAAGGACCAGCGGCAGGCAGGCGGGCAGCAGCAAGCTGTCCGGAGCTACAGCAACACACGAGGGACAGAGGAGGGGTACGACGGAGAAGGGGGAAGGCGGAGGAGGGGGGACGCCAGAAGGGAGGACGTCGGAGGGAGGGGGCGCCGGATGGAGGGGTGCGCCGGAGGGTGTGTGAGGGTGGTGGGGGGCTGTCGGGGAGAGAGAGAGTAGTGTGAGGGTGTGTGAGTGTTAGGCTTTTTAGCTAAATGAAATTTAAAAAAAATGTAAAAATCGATCAAATGTGGTCGATTTTAATAAAATAAATTTTTTAAAAAAGGTAATTTTTAAAAAATCGACCAACTAAGGTCGATTTTAGTAAAAAATAAATTTTTAATAAAGTACTTTTTGATAAAACCGACCACTTGAGATCGATTTTTTTAAAAAAATCAAAAGTATTAATAAAAATTATTTAATCATCAACATATTTCATAAACTCGGATACATTATTGATTCGTTACATTACTCAACGATTATGTTACTATATAATGTATTCCATACTACTTGGATGGATTATCGATCGATTAATTAATTAGCTTTTAAATACGTACTATATATATACATCACTAGACGAGACATATATTCAAGACGACAGACCAGTAATATATAGGACTTGGTTAATTATATTACTCAACGATTGTCATCGTATATTACTTCATATGTACGTAATACAACGTATTCCACCACTTGGATGAATTATCAATTAGTTAATTAGCTTTTGAATATGTACTATATATTCTACTATTATAGAAGAGCGCAGAAGCAGGAGGAGGTCGTCCTGCCTGCTTCTGGCTCAGTGGTTAAAGCTTCAAAATGTGTGTTGAAGGTTCTTGGTTCGAATCTCGATAAAGGCTGCCTTATTATTTTTTTTGTCTAAAAGCTACTGTGTTTCTCCTGTGAACGTTGGTTGCTGGGTTATATTTCTTATCTTATTTCTTTAATTAATAATGGCTCACTTTCTTTTGGTTAGGTAATTTATATATAATATTTTAGTTTATTTATTTTTTATCTGATCTTAATTTGAGACGAAATTTAAGAAAGCAGAAAAAACTTTTATATCTTCTGATCTTAAATTAGAGATATGTTAAATGTCATGTGGAAAGTTAGAATTAAGAAATTGTCAATTGACTTCGTTGATTTTTTTTTTAATTCTTTAATTTAATATGTAGACAATATTTTAAAGAAAAGAAAGACTTTTGAAATTTGAAATTTTAAATATGTTAATAACAATTATTATTATTATTATACTGGTTATTTTTTTGTTTTCTTTGTTTTAATTTATTTGTCTTAATTTTCTTTTTAAATGTGAAAATTACATTAAAGGTACTATAAATCACAATAATTAACAACTTAAAATATTTAAAAAATATAAAAAAAAATGATTGACTCTTTCAAAATTCTATCAGTGCTACATACATTGGGACAGAAGAGGTAACATATATTATCTGAAAATAACATTAAAATGTTTGGAAAACAAGTGTACTGTTTGGTTGCACAAGTGTAATCACATTATTATATTAAAATTTTAAACTAAAAGCTAATTATCAAAAACTAAAAATTTATATCAAACAAATAAAGGTCTTTATAAATGACATTAAATTAAATATTTAAGATATATATATATATATATTAATAAACATATATTCTTAACTAATATTATAAAACAATAATTGATTTATATTTTTTAAACTAGTATATTTTAATTTAATTAATCACAAAAACTTAAAATACATAATTTTTAAGAACATCATGAAATGCATGCTTGACAAAAAAATTAATATTATAAATATAATATCATAGAATTAATAATCTATCAATTCTAACTAAAAAATTAATGGCTTGCAATGTGAAATATCAAGTCAATACTAGCAAAATAAATCAATTGGAACTAAAAATATAACATAAGTTCAAAATTCAAAACAAAAAAGTTAACATAATACTCTTATGTCAAATTTCAACATAATATACCTAAATATGATTCAAAAGAAAAGGAAAACCTAAATCTATAACCTTATTCAACCATGAATTCTACTTTAATTTAAAAATTAGAATACTAACTAAATTATGCTAAGTGAAAAAAATAAATATATAAAATAGATAATACGGGCAATTGTATGGAATCACAAGAAGTAAAGGTTGTGAAATGAGAAGAAAATAAAATATAAATAATATTAAATAAAAATATATTTTTTAAAATTATTAGAATAACAAAAATAAAGAAGAATTTAAAATAATAGAAATAAAAAATAAATTAAAACAAAAGTATAAAAATAGAAATAAAAGGATGAAATTTAAAAGTAACCAGCTTGTAATTACCCATGCCAATTACACTCAATTACCTTCTGACCAAGTAATTACCTGGTCAATCAAACATGCCAAACTGTGTAATTACACTTAATTATACCAAATTCAATTACCTGGGTGGGTTTCCAAAGAGATCCTAAAAGAGCTGAATGCATAACCCATGTTGAGCTTTATGTAACCAAACAAAATAAAGTAGAAACTACATACTTGCTCAGTTGGTTTCATTCAATGGTGAGGGTTAGGCATATGCTTGATGTCCATTTATATAAGCCGTTTAATGAGTAATAGTGATTATGAATTCATCATTGATGGTGTTGGATTAATAACGGAAAACAGGGAGTCAAGAACGGCTACAAAGCCATGAGTTCATAAGTTCTGAACGTGTACACATTTTGAAGAGGCTGTAAAAGGAATTATTCATTTAGCATAAAACTAAATAAGGCAGCAACGTGTACAACTTAATTTTAGGATTGTGAAGAGGCTGTCAAAGGTATTATTAGCATTTACAATAACATAAACAAGGCAACCTTTATTATAGCCTGTAACAGGTACATAATTAGCATTTAGTCTAGCATTATATAAGGCAAAAACGTATACCATTGGCATTTAGCATACCATAAATAAGGCAGCATTTATTATTAATTATATTGATCAATATTTGCTAGAGAATTTGAGGAGTTGCTTTGAATGTTTTAATTCGGACTATTAATTTATCTAATTTCTATTAATCAGCTTATTATTAGAGCCTGTAGAAGGACGTGTTACAAGTAGGATAAGTAGCACATCATTAGCATTTAGTGTACCAATTAGCATAACATATATAAGGCAGCACTTATTAGAGCCTTAGAGCCTGTAGAAGGACGTGTAGAATCTGTATTTAGGATGAGGGTAATTTAGTCTATCAACATACATGTGGAGGATATTTTCGTAATCTAACTTTCAACTAAGGGGCTTTCCACTTATAAAATAGACTCTAAGTATGATATGATAAAATGAGAATGACTTTTTGACTTTTTAAACTAAAGTAAAACGCTAAGTAAGAAATGAAGAGATGAAAGACAATTTTTATCCATATTACGTTGTTAATTTTTTTTTTCATTCACAGAGGCTATCTCTTAATTAGACCATGACTTTACAAACATTACTCCAATCTTTTAGGTTACTTCTTTAATCATTAAATGAAATTTGTATAGCTTCTCTGAAATATTGAAAGTTCCATTTCTCATTTATCGGGTAAATGTATGTATACATTTGTTTATCATTTAAAAAAATGTAATTTAATTTTTGAAGAGGGCTATCATTAATGTGTGTTTATAAATATTATAACACTAGTGTTTTTCACTATTTAATATGTAACTAATTAGATATTTTATAATATTTTATTTAGTGTAAGAGTAAAATGGTAATCTGATTTTTTACTTTGGAGCTTCCCACTATTCATAATATACTAGTCTCTGAGAATGTGCATTACACGTTTATTTCAAAATACTTGATACAGTTTTGGTATTACTAATGATAAATTTTAAACGGTACATTCATTATTTGACCATCTCTGTGCTATAAAATAATAAAAAATTAAGGCTAGAAAATTTTGCAAACTTGATACTACTTTAGATAAATACATACTCAAATATATAAATATATAATCAACTCATAGATGTGAGATTTGTTTTTTGAAAGTTATAACTAACACCCTAATACATGTTAAGATGTTGTAATATTGGTGAACTAAATTAGATTAAACATTAAAAAATATAGAACTAATAAAAGTAGAGAACTTTTCACTGGGCATAATGTACTAAATGAACTTTGTTGCAAAGTGTAAAAGGAAAAAGTGAATGAACTCTTTTACCTGTACTAAATGAAGAAAAAGAGTGTGCTGAACTCTTTTTTTTCTTGAACAGTCGAAAGATAATATGTATTAATTTAATTTAAAATAGACGGCCTGTTCCCACACCCCTCTCTCTCTCTAACAATTCCTCTCCAGTTTTTAGTATCTCGTTTTAAAGAAAAGAATTATAAAATATGACAGCAAGGGAAAAGTTGAAGTCAATACTCTCAAAATTGAAGGAGACTACCCTTTTGCCATTAGAGTCATATTTTCATGCTTGAGGAATTGAAGAAGACCATCCTTTTCTTCATTTAGTAGGGGGTATAGAACAGAACAATTTGAGAAAAATGAAATGATTTGAAAACTGAAAGACTTTATTTTCTTAAATGTCTTTTAATTGAGCAATGAATATAGACATTTGTAGATTTTTTTCAGCGAATATTTAAAGGATAAATAAGAGAAAAGCAAAAATTGAAAAGATAAAAAAAGATAAATATCAATGCAAGGGTATTTTCGTAATTCAACTTTTGACTTGGAGATTTTCAGTTATAATATAGTATGATTAAAGGTACCGTCAATGATCATTTTGATATCGATTTCAATACGACATAACTCATCGAGATTTTTTCATTTTTCATCATTTTCAGGTATCTGAACCTTTGTCAAGATTTTATCAAGAGTTATGTCGTGATGCACTTGCGTCATTACCATGATCATTTTTAGCATTTGCTCCTCTCCTTCTATAAGAGTTTTACCTTTGGAACCGATTAGTCTATCACGCTTCAGGAATGCGATAGATCATGTCTTCCAAGAACTTTTCAATGGAACATTTACAACTGAATTATAGTATAATTCAGGCATGCCATAGATCATGCTTTCCAAGAACTTTTCATTAGAACATTTACAATTGAATTATAGTATAAGATCAGCAAATACATCTGACAATTAATTTATAATATTTTGCAACTGAATTATCTCTTGAACTTCAAGTTCACATTTTTTTACGAGGATCTAGATAATTCAGTCCATCCATTTCAGTTGTTAATCATATCTTCCCCTAATGTTAGAAAATCTAATATTCACCCCAACCTTAAATGAGTATCCATCTTTGTGCGTGGTGGAGCAATTAAATCAAATACTGCATATTCAAATTTTTAGATAGAATTATTTGGTTCTTGACCTTGAACCAACAATAAAAGAGAACCTTATTGGCTTGATGCATACAAGTGTTGCTACATGTAAAATAACACATCCCATATCTTTTTTTTTTAGAGATTTATTCTCATAATCATTGATTTAGCTATAATTGGAGGCATACAATTTCTGCTAAAACAACCAGCTTTATCAATATAATTTTATAGTTTGAAATCATGCTCTTAATTTAACAATTTGAGCAAACAATCTTGCAAAAATCAAATTGATAATTGATAGCAAAGCACATGTGACCAACCATAGATGCATCTATTAAATCATATAATAGTAAACGGTTCACATGGCAGGTGAACGGACCCATATTCACCTTGTTATACGTTTCAAAATTTTCAGGAGATACAATCTCAACCTTAGCTGATAAAATCTCAACCTTAGCTGATAAAATCTCAACCTTAGCTGGTATAATATTTAATTTTTCTGAAAACAAGCAGCACAAGAGAATTCTTGAAGAATCTTTTATTTCTTCAATATATAATCACGCGAATTCTCAATTTTTTCGCATCACATTTGAACTGAGATGGCCAATCAATCATGCCAGCTTATATATATTTTTTGTAAACTTTTAGTTTACTATCGCATGTGATTCATCACCATGTCCATATTTATATCAACAAACAGGAGA